>OY744531.1:93375954-93393454 GCA_963556195.1 Sepiola atlantica | reverse complement strand
ATACTCAAACACATCCACGTATATGCAGACACCCCCCCCCCCATATATATATATATATATATATATATATATATATATATATATATATATATATATAAATTGTATAAACATTAAAAACAGTCTACACGGATCAAACAACGTTTCGATGTCAACATATCGTCGACTGTTTCTAATGTTTATATACATTTATTTATAAAAGCTCTACCTTGTATTGAGCACTTTAAAAAATATCGGTCTCAACTTCATGTTATCAATATATTTGAACTTCATATATATATATATATATATATATATATATATATATATATATATATATATATATATATGGAGAAAATTCGAATGCCTCAAAGACACCATCCCTGAGGGTCTTCGGTCTCTCTGTACGTGGGTTTGTTAGGACACCCTAACATAAGGATACTTCAGTCGACAAGTAAACTACCTCATACAAGGAATAGAGCTCATTTTTCTAGTAGTTTTACCCAAGTAACAACACTAAGCTGGATACACCACCAGACCAGATGAATTCTATTCATTGAATTCGGTCAAACGAAGGAAAGACCACAAAAATATAAACTATAACATAGTAAAGTGTTCAATTGGACAGAGGGAACTTTGTGTCCTTAACTACTTTCCTAACTCAACCTTGGAGAATCTGGATTGAACACTCAGATATCTATGTATATCATATAGAATTCAAGCGTTAGCCCCAGTAAGGGGCCCCTTGAATTCTGAGAACCTATACTGAAGTATAATGAAAGAAATCACACAAACACACACACACCTACACACACATCTCTCTCTCTCTCTCTCTCTCTCTCTCTCTCTCTCTCTATATATATATATATATATATATATATATATATCTCTCTCTCTATATATATATATCTATATATATATATATATATATATATATATATATATATATATATATATATATATATATATATATATATATATAAGTAAATTTCGTGTACAACAGAATGGTAGGATTAATTTTAGAGGAAGCATTATTAAAATCAATTGTTTTTTTTCCCCACTCGTCTGTTTCATTGATTTTAATAATGCTTCCTCTAATATATATATATATATATATATATATATATATATATATATATATATATATATATATATATATATATATTAAGTTGTGTACTTGCCTGCAGTTTTCTGGAATTCCTTGAATCTGCTCCTTTTAAATTTAAATTAACCCAACACTAAATATTTTTCTCCCCTATGCCAAAAAAATGAAGACATAAAAACAAATTAAATACAATTGAACCTCCATGAAATTTACATATGAATCCGAAATAAAAGACTCAATACCTTTTTTAGACACACCTATAATAAAATCTATCTTTCAAACTATCTATCAAAGTAACCACTCACAAAAATGACTACACACATTTCTATTCACACCACAACAACAAGATCAAAACAAGTATAATAATAACTTTTTTCCTAGGCGCTCTCAGAATCTGCAGTCCTCAATATATTGATGAGGAAATCAAATACATCAAAAATTCTTTAAAAACACTACAATAACCCACATATTTCATATTAAACGCTCAGAAAAAAAGCTCTACAGATATTCGCGAAAAACAAGAAACAAGAACTTTAAAAAACAAATACTTCTCTCATAATTAGACATCTGCTTTTACCTACTCATTACAATAACACAATACTTAGCTACACTCTTAATAAACTTAGCATACCCTAACATACACACCACATAACAAACCATAAATCAAACAATAAACTCTGCAAAACACCTCCGAAAACAATCAACACCCAACGCCGATATATACTCTATCCCATGTAATAATTGTCATCAAACTAAAAAGAAGGCTCGATTAACACAAGAGAGACATTAAATATAGCAACTCCCTTAACGCGCTTTTCTTCAACGTTGCATAACACGACCACTCATTCAATTCTGAACAAGCAAAAATCATTAAATAAATATCAAATAAATCTCGACGCAGACTACTTGAAGCAGCACTAATCACAAACTCCAACACAATCAAACAACGAAATGGCTTCTATAATTCATCTCCACTAGCAAACTCATTATGGTGGAACAAAAATTTACATTAGAACCTGGATAACCATCCCATACCAAATTTCTATTAATAAATATACACAAATAACTAAAAAATCGGAATAAATAAAGACTCTCACACATAACTAAATACACCCAATTAGATTTCATTTCCATCTCTTTCTACACTTTTAATACATATCGCACATGTATACAATTTATATGTTCATAATTATATTAATAGTATTTGGTTAATTAACAATACACTAATAATTAAATAAATGTGAATAAATAAACACATTCGCACATAATTTAAGACACTATGAATATTAAATCCTTATGTTTTTACTTATAATCACATATTGCATATACACTTATATAATCATAGATACTTTTAATAATTACTGATCAACTAATAATACACAAATAACAAAATTAATTAATATAAATAAATACATTCATACATAAATAAATTAACGAGTTATATTATTTCCAACGCAATTTTATACATATTTCCACATATTGCAAGAAATGTATTAATTAATTAATGAGGCACAAATAAAGTAATCAAATAAATAGGAACAAATTAATACACTCACACTTTAATAAATAAACTAATAGGTAAGATGCCCCCTCTCTTCTTATGCTAAAACTTTTTATCTTTAATCATAATTTGCGTTTCAAAATATTAAAGAAATCTCCACGCTTTTACATTCATATAAAAATGCTAATTGTTTTTCTTTCTTTTTTCTTTTCTTTCTTTTTCCCCTTGCCAATTCAGAACATGACGGTAGATTCAGACTACTGCCCCCGCCCCCACATCCACTGTCGGTAAAGCTCGGCTGTGACATATTTTTACACGGACAAACTCCCTAGCTAAAAATAGATATGGGAAGTTAACAAGTCCAAGCCGTCACCCCATTCACCTCGCGTCCCTTGAAAGAGACATACTACTGCTGAAAACGGCCTAACAAAAATCATGATTTTCATTTTTTGCTTGTTCACGTCTACAGCAATGCCGAAATTTGAACAATTTCTGGCAAATCAAAATTAATATTTGTATGATATATCTAGATTGTTTTCTTCATCCTGAGGAAGTCTTTCAATAAAGACGAAACGTTGACGAATACATAAATAATATAGTTTTTGGCTTCCTTTTTTCATTTTCCACACACACACACATACATACATATATATATATATATATATATATATATATATATATATATATATATATGTGATTATTTTTAGTTATACAGACATGTACAAAATCTGCGACACTGGCATGTTGATGTTATTGATCAACAGCTGTTAGAAACTAGAATCTCATCAGGGAGAGTAAACATCCGATCCTTACCTATATATTATATATTAAATATCATATATTATATATTAAAGATCTATTTGATATTGAGCACTTTTCATAAGTACGGTCTAAATTCTTTAGATTCCTATCTTATGGATTTTTACCTTGCCTGGATTATATATATATATATATATATATATATATATATATATATATATATATATATATATATATATATATATATATATATAACTTCTTTGTAATATAGCAGGAAAAATACCAGCAGAGTGCTCGATTAATTGAGAATTGAAATTACCAATGAAAAATTAAGAGCGTAATCTTTATTTATTTTGGTACAGAAAAGTTAGTACAACATTCGTACCGTCGGTTTCAAGCACAGAAGGACTTATCATTCCGGCTCTCTTCAGCTTCTAATTTGTCTGTACCAAAATAAATAAATATATATATATATATATATATATATATATATATATATATATATATATATATATATATATATATAAAGAAGTTAGTCGGATCCTCGAACTTAGACTCCTATAGAATCGCACCTGACAAATCAATATTTTATTCTTGCGTCGCCACTCTCTCCTTTTTTATAGGATAGTTATATTGATATGCGTCTGTATGATATATTAAGAACTTGATAAATATGAAGATACTAGCAGGATAACTCGACGTTGCTCGGGATTGAATTAGGATCACTACTATGCTCCTTTTTCATTATGCTCATAAAACCATATTACTTTTTTACTTTATTACCGCCTCTTCGCCGTTTCAACCTCTTATATAGTCGGAAGAAGCTGAAATCTTTTAAAACTCTCTAAATTAGTGTCTTATACATATGGTTTAAATTTCATTAAAATCGGATAAATGCATATTTGAGGTTTTAAAAGAGGTTCGGCCGCATAGCTTCCTTGGGGTGGGTGGGAGATTCAGACAATTTCGATTATCTTCCCCAGAAAATTTTATATATATGATTTAAATTAATGAATTTTTAAGAGAAGGTCCTCTTAAGTATGCACATACAGTTTCGGGACTACTTCTATTGTCTTCTCCGAAAAAAACATACATAATACAATTTTAGTTTTATGTAGATTCTCTAAACTTTAGTTCTATAGGAAACACAAGCGTCGGGCTTCAGTCTTTGAGGTTTCGGTTTCGAATCTCGCTAGGTTCAGGATGATTCGTAAAACGACGTTTCCGGGATCATGAGCAAAATAGCGTCGCCAACCCGCAGCACCTAGCGTGGCGACTATGGCAAAAACACCTGAATGACAGTCACCAATAAGGTGTCGGAAACCAGGAACAGTTCTTCCTCCACAAGTGATCAAAAACCCTGATGATGGTGATATATAAAAACAGTTTTTCATGGTAAACAACTGATGATCCCTTAAAATAGTGTTAAAAACAAACTAATATAATAACTGTAATAAATAAATTGACTTACATGAGTGATTTTCCACTGAAAGACTGGGGACTATGAGTTTGTTTTTAAAAATTTTTTTTAAAAATATAGTTTTAATGGTTGAGAAACTTCCGAGACTATATATATATATATATATATATATATATATATATATATATGTGCAAATATGAGCTTTTATGAATAAAATTAAATAAACATTAGAAACAGTTTTCGCGATTAACTAACGTTTCAACGTTTATCCGGAGCTTCAGGACTCTGAAAAGAAACCATAGGAAAAATAAATGACATGCTTAATAAAGTTAGCACCCCTTTTTTTCTGTCTGGTTTCTTTTGGACAATTTCAATTTAAATTTCTTAAATCACTTAAGAGTCTTGACCAGACGTGTAAACGCCGAAACGTTGCTGATCTGCGTAGACTGTTTCTAATGTTTATTTAATTATATATATATATATATATATATATATATATATATATATATATATATATATATATATATGTATATATATATTAATTTTTACGTACAAACATATAATAAATGAACACGTGTTTCTGGCTATCGGCCGTAATTAGAATCGAACCCTCGATTAAATTGTCTGCAGTCTAACGTTTTACCACCAGACCACGACGCCTTTCTCGGAATATGTACGATTTTTATCGCCTAAATATTAAGTTTGCGTAGGACAGCCGAACGCTTCCGAATCGAACATCACGAAAACTGGGTCAGAATCGATATGAGTACTCTCTTTTCTATCCTTAAAACTTATTGGGGTTTACTACAATTGTTTTTCATTGGTAACCCTGATATTTAAGTTAGAAGACTTACATCAATTCTGTTGCTAAGGTCGCTTGAAAGGTCGTCGGATAATTCTACCGCTCCAGAAGGTATCTCACTCGTGACGCAATCCTTTACCGGAATGAGAGTCAAATACGTCCTAAGATGAAATACTGTTGCTACGTCTGGGAAGGTGCCGCTTAGAGCAATCTTTCCTTCCTTGACATAGTCCAAAATAGACTTCAACATCTAGTGGTGAGTGTCCTCTTCCTTTTTCCACAGTCTCCTTTTCGCAAAAGAGATGTTGCTAGTCTTTCTCTGCTCTATCGTTATTTTCATGGTAGGTGCTCGGTTGAGCTCTAATCTATGCTCCCCCCCCGTGTAAAACATTTACAAGAAAAATCGTCTAGCTCCGACCATTTTAAATAATTTCCCTGTCTCACTTTGTGTTGTGGATCGGTTTAGGGGTACCAACAATGAAATAAACGAACAACAGGTTTAGAGATAATAATAACGAATTGTATTGAACAGAGAAATTATACACAAGTCAGTGTTGGCAGTGCTAGTGCCAAAATGTGGTACCAATGTTCTTCCGGCAAAAGCCGGTATTTATGGTAGCCGGTTGCTACCATTTAGTTATTATTAAAGGGTAGGTAGGTTCACCCACAACACTTTGTATACCTAAAACTAAACAGAACTTCCATGAGCAAAGTTTATTTCCAAAAACTATCCCTCTGTGGAACACAATACCACTAAACTGCTTCCCAACTGACTATAGCATCGTCGTTTTCAAGTTCAATGTTAACAAATTCCTGTTGAGCCGTCCTCTTTAGTAATCTTATTCGAACTAGTCTCAACCATTGTTACCAATTTATCCCTTGTTATTTAACTGTCCTCCTGACAAACTTATTAACCCTTATCCTCGAGTGGACTATGGGCCTTGATAAGCGGTGACACGTTAATACATAAAAACATATACGAATTAATGTTTTGTTTCAGTAAGTTAATGTTCGTCAAGTTCTTGAATAACCCCAAATTATTTAAATTAACTCGGACCGGCTCGACTGCTGATGCCAGACAAACTAACATTCAATCGATTAATTAGACCCTCAGAAGCGATGAGTATATTTCAAACAAACCTTCAATCGATTCATTAGACCCTCATCAGCGATGAGTATATTTTAAACAAACATTCAATCGATTAATTATACCCTCAGCAGCGATGAGTATATTTTAAACAAACATTCAATCGATTGATTAGACCCTCAGCAGCGATGAGTATATTTTAAACAAACATTCAATCGATTAATTAGACCCTCAGCCGCGATGAGTATATTTTAATCAAACAGTCAATCGATTCATTAGACCCTCAGGCGCGATGAGTATATTTTAATCAAACAGTATATCGATTAATTAGACCCTCACCAGCGATGAGTATATTTTAAACAAACATTCAATCGATTCATTAGACCCTCATCAGCGATGAGTATATTTTAAACAAACATTCAATCGATTGATTAGACCCTCAGCAGCGATGAGTATATTTTAATCAAACAGTATATCGATTAATTAGACCCTCACCAGCGATGAGTATATTTTAAACAAACATTCAATCGATTCATTAGACCCTCATCAGCGATGAGTATATTTTAAACAAACATTCAATCGATTGATTAGACCCTCAGCAGCGATGAGTATATTTTAAACAAACATTCAATCGATTGATTAGACCCTCAGCAGCGATGAGTATATTTTAAACAAACATTCAATCGATTAATTAGACCCTCAGCCGCGATGAGTATATTTTAATCAAACAGTCAATTGATTGATTAGACCCTCAGGCGCGATGAGTATATTTTAATCAAACAGTATATCGATTCATTAGACCCTCAGGCGCGATGAGTATATTTTAATCAAACAGTATATCGATTAATTAGACACTCACCAGCGATGAGTATATTTTAAACAAACATTCAATCGATTAATAAGACCCTCAGCAGCGATGAGTATATTTTAAACAAACATTCAATCGATTAATTAGACCCTCAGCCGCGATGAGTATATTTTAATCAAACAGTCAATCGATTAATTAGACCCTCACCAGCGATGAGTATATTTTAAACAAACATTCAATCGATTAATAAGACCCTCAACAGCGATGAGTATATTTTAAACAAACATTCAATTGATTAATTAGACCCTCAACAGCGATGAGTATATTTTAATCAAACATTCAATTGATTAATTAGACCCTCAGCAGCGATGAGTATATTTTAAACAAACATTCAATCGATTAATTAGACCCTCAGCAGCGATGAGTATATTTTAAACAAACATTCAATCGCTTAATTAGACCCTCAGCAGCGATGAGTATATTTTAAACAAACATTCAATCGATTGATTAGACCCTCAGCAGCGATGAGTATATTTTAAACAAACATTCAATCGATTAATTAGACCCTCAGCCGCGATGAGTATATTTTAATCAAACAGTCAATTGATTGATTAGACCCTCAGGCGCGATGAGTATATTTTAATCAAACAGTATATCGATTAATTAGACCCTCACCAGCGATGAGTATATTTTAAACAAACATTCAATCGATTAATAAGACCCTCAGCAGCGATGAGTATATTTTAAACAAACATTCAATCGATTAATTAGACCCTCAGCCGCGATGAGTATATTTTAATCAAACAGTCAATCGATTAATTAGACCCTCACCAGCGATGAGTATATTATAAACAAACATTCAATCGATTAATAAGACCCTCAACAGCGATGAGTATATTTTAAACAAACATTCAATTGATTAATTAGACCCTCAACAGCGATGAGTATATTTTAATCAAACATTCAATTGATTAATTAGACCCTCAGCAGCGATGAGTATATTTTAAACAAACATTCAATCGATTAATTAGACCCTCAGCAGCGATGAGTATATTTTAAACAAACATTCAATCGCTTAATTAGACCCTCAGCAGCGATGAGTATATTTTAAACAAACATTCAATTGATTAATTAGACCCTCAGCAGCGATGAGTATATTTTAATCAAACATTCAATCGATTAATTAGACCCTCAGCAGCGATGAGTATATTTTAAATAAACATTCACTCGATTAATTAGACCCTCAGCAGCGATGAGTATATTTTAAACAAAAATTCAATCAATTAATTAGACCCTCAGCAGCGATGAGTATATTTTAAACAAAAATTCAATCAATTAATTAGACCCTCAGCAGCGATGAGTATATTTTAAAACAACATTCAATCGATTAATTAGACCCTCAGCAGCGATGAGTATATTTTAAACAAACATTCAATCGATTAATTAGACCCTCAGCAGCGATGAGTATATTTTAAATAAACATTCACTCGATTAATTAGACCCTCAGCAGCGATGAGTATATTTTAAACAAAAATTCAATCAATTAATTAGACCCTCAGCAGCGATGAGTATATTTTAAACAAAAATTCAATCAATTAATTAGACCCTCAGCAGCGATGAGTATATTTTAAAACAACATTCAATCGATTAATTAGACCCTCAGCAGCGATGAGTATATTTTAAACAAACATTCAATCGATTAATTAGACCCTCAGCAGCGATGAGTATATTTTAAATAAACATTCACTCGATTAATTAGACCCTCAGCAGCGATGAGTATATTTTAAACAAAAATTCAATCAATTAATTAGACCCTCAGCAGCGATGAGTATATTTTAAACAAAAATTCAATCAATTAATTAGACCCTCAGCAGCGATGAGTATATTTTAAAACAACATTCAATCGATTAATTAGACCCTCAGCAGCGATGAGTATATTTTAAACAAACATTCAATCGATTAATTAGACCCTCACCAGCGATGAGTATATTTTAAACTCAGTAAGCGCGGCACAGATTACACACGCAATTTGATCGTACACTTTACTAAGAAACGTTATGCTCGTCTCAGCTGAGCGCTTTTGCATGTTGAAATACAACACGGAATTCAGTCATGGCTATGAGTAAACGTTCGTTTTTTCAATTCATTCTTTCACATAGAGATATTTATCTATTTTATTTTAACTTAGTTAACCCCAAACGGGGCAAGTTACCACTGTAGACGTAAGGGGCTACTGAGAATTAGGGTGAATGTTTTTGGGTGTCATCTTAAATTGGGAGCTGTACAGCAAGGTGCTTGTTCACATTAGTTTTAAATTTCTGCATGTTGGTACAGTTGCGCAGACAGGGAGCATGGGGGAGTTCCGAAGGTAGGCGGCTAGAGGAAATAAGCTATTAGAGTGGAAGGCTCTTCGGCGTCTGAGGACCTCCACAGTGAATGGATGGGATTTAGCTGATTGTCGTGTTGATCGAGTGTATTTACATCAAGGAGGCACCAGAGCAGCAAGTTCATCGGAGCACATTCCATTGAAGTACTTGTAAAACAAGCACAGTGATGCAACATTGCGACTATAGGGACAGAGGCTGGAGGTTGGTGGATAGTGAGGGACCTATTAGATTAGCAACTCTTTTTTTACCTTGTCTAAGAGGGAGATACTAATGGATGGTGCACCAGCGCAGATGTGACAACAATATGCATGGCCGGATGGTGGCTTTGGAGAGATATAGGATACTATCAGCTACTGAATTCTTTACATGTGGAAAAAGAACACTTAAGGAATTTTGTCATGGCCACGAGTACAATTCCGGTGCTTAGAGTTTAATGCTCCCCCATTCCAATTTACGAAACACGACCAACCAAGAGACTAAACTTTGTACTAATCTATCAATTTTTTTTATAATCACAAACATTTAGAGAATTATACAATTTGTGTGAGATTTTCAGAATTGATTCACCACGAAATTATATATTTTACTAGAAAAATATTTGACTCGTTGGGTCACCAATTTAGCTGAAGTTAGATCGTTTGAATAAGGAGAAAAATGAGTTTGCAAAGCCAGTTAAATAAAAATATAAAAAGACAAAATTAAAATGAGTCCTTTTCTGTTCGCTATATCGCACTTTTTTTTCTCTCTATCCCTGTCTAGCTATGAGTTAAATAGTATTAATACGTGTGGTGATATGCCTTATTTTTTACAATGCACTATTTCAATTTTCGCTTTTATAGTTAGTTATAGTTAGTAATAACCTTTGACTGTTAATTGACGGAGAGAGAGGCGTAAGCGAGAGTGATAGACACTGTATTAAATAAGAACAAAGGTGGCCAAATAACATACAGCGAGAGAGAGGGTGAGAGAGGGTAAGAGTGATAGACAGTGACTTAGTAAGAGATTGTGACTTGTTGAGTAAATTCCAATTAACAAATTAGAACATAATTCAATCCAAAAACTGAGGAATATTTTATCATGTATTTTTTATGATTAAAATAGAGGATAAAGGCTTGGACCTGATATTTAACAGACACTCAGACAGACTGACAGACACAGTTGATCAGAATAACATAGAAATTTTGTATATTATTCTGGTAAAAGCTCATTAAGAACGAAACCATATAAATGCTAATGTAGACAATATCCAAGTAAACTGTACACGGACACAACTCGATCAAATAGTAAACCGTATCATAAGTGAATGCAACAAGCCAGGCCAAAAGGAATATAAAATAAGCATGACAGTGTTACGAAGGTAGTTCACTGAGAACTGTGCAAACGAATGATCTTTGAACATACAGACAGACAGGTGCCAGCTTTTCAAAATGAAAGGCATACAATCCGCTGGAACATGGCTACACAAGCTAGAAGACTCATCTAAGCAAAAAGACCTGACATTGTAATTGTGTACAAGTAGGAAAAAAAAAAGGTCAATTATGTGATTTCGCCGTCGGAGCAGACAGACGCGTGCAATTGAAGGAGACAACAACAAATCATTAAATGCATGAAATTTGTTATAGACTTAGAAAGGAATACGGAACATGAACCATCTGTAAGCATTGGAGTTTCAATCCCCAGAAAAAATTGCGATCGGTCACAGGTCTAAAGTGCTCGGCTCGCCAACTAACCAAACCAGTCACTACATCACGTACGCGTATGTTTTAAGCTAGAAAATGTGATACGCTCTAAATGTAGTTTGATCGTGAATTTCTCTAAACGGAAGGACATTTTATAATATGAGTGATTTGGGTGTAGAAATACAACACGATAGCCGCTATTAATGAGTATCACGAGGACAAAGTTAGTCCATTTTAAATGTGGCGGATATAGGGGTAGACGGTTTTGTCAGCCAGATTTGTAACCCTTTCCTTCCATATTGGTCTCTTTTGGGTATTGATTTACTTCTCTCCAGGAGTTAGGCACAAGGCCAGTTTTTATCTTACTCCCACAAGTAAGATTTGACACAAGGTCGGGTCGGGAAAGGGGTTTAAAAATCGCCTGGGCAGCCCCGTCGGCATTCCCCGGTAGGGGCGCCTCAGGCAGTAAGCAATAAACTTACTCGTCCCCAAAGAGGGGAGGCAAAGCCTAGGAAGGTGGACCTCCCATAACTGCACAGGACAGACCCATTGCCCGGCGTAAATCAAGACCCGAAGGCGAAGACAAGACCAGTGTATGGGGTGCAGTATCCATCGGAACAGATACTACACTTTGATCTTAGCCAAAAGGCCAAGTGGGTATTGATTTACTCTTCTCCAGGAGTTAGGCACAAGGCCAGTTTTTATCTTACTCCCACAAGTAAGATGTGACCCAAGGTCGGGTTGGGAAAGTGGGATTTAAAAATTGCCTGGGCAGCCCCGTCGGCATTCCCCGGTAGGGGCGCCTCAGGCAGTAAGCAATAAACTTACTCCTCCCCAAAGAGGGGAGGCGAAGCCTGAGAGAGTGGACCTCCTAGAACTGCACAGGACTGACCCATAGACCGGCGTAAATTAAGCCCCGAAGGCCAAGACGATACCGGTCTATAGGGTGTAGTATCTATCGGAACAGATACTACACTTTGATCTTAGCCAAAAAGCCAAGTGGGTAGCCTGTTTAAAATCAAGGGAATTTAACGCTGATGGTGAGGTCTCTTTACGGCGAGATGTGTCTGATGACTGACAGATAATGAAGGTAGTTAAATATCCTTGGTAGAGAGCGAGGTGATAGTGCTTTTCTGGTCGGTACTTTTCCGGCTTCTTCTTTCGTTTGCTTCACAGCATCTCACTGTTAGATCACCAGCTCGGTTGAGAAAAGCCATGCTAATGTTTGTTGTCTAGCGCAACTATGCCGGCTTCGCCGTTGGGTGGTCGATATTTAAGGCATGACTCGATGATGTGGTCTACTGTCTGTTCAGAGTGACCACAGTCGCAGACAGCCGAGTCCCTGAGGTCCCATCCTTCCATGGTCGTGGCGAAACGGCCGACACCTGTCCTGAGACGGTTGAGCATTGTCCACTGCCGGCGAGGGAGGTCCTTTCCCGGCTGATTGATCAAGAGACTAAACTCAGGAGAAGCTCCTTGAAAGGTTGCTTCATGAGCTAAACGTCGGAATATTCTAAAGTGCCATGTTGCGCATTGATGAGTGTCCCTTGAGGTATTTCCGGCGTTGACGACTCGGTCCGTCACTGCCATGCTAATATTTCGGCTGTAGATTCGATTAGTTTGCCTCTGAATTTATCATTGGACTTGAAAATAACAATGTTATAGTCAGCCGGAAAGAAGGCCCGTGGTACTGTGTTCCACAGACGAGCAGAAACTTTGCTCATGGAAGTTCCGCTTAGATCTAGATTCAGATGGAGAAAAGTAATTTATTGAGAGTGGTTGTAGCTAGACGAGTTTTTGTTGTGAATGTTTTACAGATGGGGTCATAGATCGAAGCTTATACGAGCACCTGTCATTAAAATAAAGATAGAGTAGAGAAACACTAGCAATGTATCTTCGGAGAATACTACACTTTGATCCTAGCTAAAAGACGATGAACTGCTATAACCATGGATAAACGCTGTTTTCTTGGCAATTGATTATGGAGGTGGATGAGAGCGTAAGAGCGATATGGCCCTTTGGTAAAGTCTGGCATACAGGTTAGCTTAAAAAACTTTCAACCTATGGAATATCTGATAATGACTTCTCAATCATCAAATTCATTCTCTGTAGAGCTACGGGTTAAATAGTAGTACGACTTGTGGTGATATTAACTTCGACTAACACAATAATTAACACTTCGATCTGATCATGATCGACAGAAGGAGAACAATCCACCCCGATTCTGAAATTCCGTATAGGAAAATAATTCACCAATATATATATATATATATATATATATATATATATATATATATATATATATATATACGAAGCAATCGAACAAAAGATATAAGCGTCAACTAATATCTTATAATTAGTGAAACATCCGGATAAAAATTGAAGCTCAATATACTGGATAGAGCATTAATATTATAATATAAAATGAAGTAATCAAATAAGGTGTCAATCAAATTTTATTATAATTCAAAGTTCAAGCAAAGTATAATAAAGTCCGTAGCTCATGAGTTTTCAAAGATAATTCTTCTCTTCAGAGGACCATTTGATGTTATATATTTTTATGTATTTTTGTATATATTTTTATATATTTTCAAAGTTTAATTTTATTACCTGTAGTGGTATAACTGCGGTAATGGTCCTCTGAAGAGAAGAATTATCTTTGAAAACTCATGAGCTAAGGACTTTAAGATACTTTGCTTGAACTTTGAATTCTAATAAAATTTGATTGACACCTCATTTGATTACTTCATTATATATATATATATATATATATATATATATATATATATATATATATATATATGGGAAAATGAAAAAGGAAAACCAAAAAATGGATGTTTTCCTTTTTCATTTTCCCATCACGTCGGATTACCTTCATCCTTCTCTTCCCATATATATATATATATATATATATATATATATATATATATATATATATATATATATATATATAATCATGAATTTTGGAAAACAGCTGCCAGGCGCCAAAGGTCAGAATGTCAGCTATTTTTAATTTAATTAAATTATATAAAAAAGAAGGTAAAAAGCAGATGGAAGCCCTTCGTTAATATTCAGATACCCCGAGTTTTGTGAAATTTTAACAATAGGTATTAGACCTAAATAAATAAATATTCCCAAATCTTCAGTTTATTTAGAGTATTTTAAAGGGTTTTTAGGGGGGTGGGTACAAGCACCCATTTGAAAATTCAATGCATTTAATTTTATTCGTAGTCATTAGATAACAATTAAGTAAGACTCCATGAATTTCAATTTCTTTTTAAGACTCCTTAAATTTTAGACATTTTCTAGAATCAAAATCATTTAATGGATTTGAATCAAAATTGAAATACGGATTCTAGACACAAGGTGTAGTAGCATTATATAGCTTGATTTGAATCTTTGTAAGGGGACATAAAAGTGGTGCAAAACTGTTTTGTTCGATTAACATTAATTTGGGTATCCTTCTAGTATATTATAACATTTGGATGTTTCCATTATTCTTTCTTTAAGGAATTGAGAAAATTGCTTAGAGTCGATGTCGCGTTCATAGTGACTCGGCAGGACTCGACTGCTGGCGCCGCATAAATAACCAGTCACTCGATTATTGTGATCCGCTTTTCCCCAGCCGAGTATAATTTAACTGGAAGTGCGACGCGGATTAAAAGTGTAATTTAATCGCGAATGTTTCTAGATGAATAATTCTTGTTCCATCTGCGTGATTTCAGTGTGGAAATACAACACGAAGTTCTGTCATGGTCATGAGTACATCTTTTTGGTTTTTTTTTTTTATTGTTTCTCAGGCGAGGGAATGTATCATGTATATATATATATATATATATATATATATATATATATATATATATATATATATATATATATATATATAATGTATTTTTTTCATCGATATTTATTCCATAATTGCCGAATTTTCCTACTTTGCCTAAATTGCCGAATTTTCCATTGCCGAATTTTTCTCATGTCGAATTTTCCAGCCCCCCCCCCCACACACACACATATATATATATATACATATATATATATATATATATATATATATATATATATATATATATATATATATATATATATATATGTGTGTGTGTGTGTGGGGGGAGGGGGCTGGAAAATTCGACATGAGAAAAATTCGGCAATGGAAAATTCGGCAATTTAGGCAAAGTAGGAAAATTCGGCAATTATGTAATAAATATCGATTGAAAATAGATTTCAGAACCGTTCTTGCGGTGAATATAGTTGTAAATATTGGACTACCATCCTCCACCCAATAAAGAACACTTCGTGTAGTATCTTTTTGGTACTTGTGCAGTTTACGAACTGGGCTATTTCTTAGACCGGATTTTCAAGTTAAATTCAATTTTTACGATATCTTTTGTTTACTAAATTGTTAGCTGGAAGTACAGAATAGCTAACAAATGACTTTCTAAATAACCTTGTTCTTTTAACCCGCTTTGTAATTAGGTTACGAGATTGAATCTATCATAATGCATTTAGGTTTCTTCGTAAACAAGTCAGCCCATTTTAATATTTTATTAATAATTGAAAAATATATCAATTACTTCGTGTTTGTTCGAAATTTGAAAGGATTTTGGAAGTATTTAAACTATCGAAGAAAAGTTGTTTTTCATGTCATGAAATAAATTAATAATTTTTTTTTTGTACCTGTAATTCAGTGTTTTAATCTCAACAGAAGTGATGATGTGTCCAAAATCAGCCGCTCGTCGAGTCATTTTTTTTATTTCAAAATTGGTAAACCACTAAAAGATAAAGTGGTTAATTTGTCGTTTCACAGCAAACATCACGGACGATGAATCGGCTCTTTTTTCTGATTTTTTCGGACCTTTCAACGATTTATTTGAAAGAAGAAAACAACTTTTAAAAGCATTAACACAGTTTTTATATAAAACTATTTTTAGGCAAGATGGCCACCAGAGATTAAAATATTGAATTAGAGTTACAAAAAATAAATTAGAAATTTATTTCATGACAAGAAAAACAATTTTGCTTTTTTAAAAATATTTTCTCAGAATTTTAAAGCCACTTTAAATAACTTTCTATTCGATAGTTTAAATACTTCCAAATTCCTTTCAAAGTTAACGATTAGTTTAATAGATTAGGATTTTAGCAATCATATATATATATTATTGACGCTCATGCGCGCACACAAAATGTGTTAGTTAATATAACTCAAAATTTGATGTAGAGCAATTTTTTTTATTAAAGTGTTTGTATCTAACTTTTAAAAAAATAGGGGGCGAGTTTGGGTGAGCGCACGTCCGAAATTCTAAAGGTTACAAAAAATAATGTGCTCACGTTACAAAACAGGGTGCCGGAAATAATTCAAAAATCCATAATGATCGGTTCGTTAGTTTAGAAGTGTGTCCTGTACAATGAAATACATATATATATATACATATATATATATATATATATATATATATATATATATATATATATATATATATATATATATATATATATATATATAAGCATGTTTACTTTCTTAGGTATATATATATATATATATATATATATATATATATATATATATATATATATATATATATAGAGAGAGAGAGAGAGAGAGAGAGAGAGAAAGAGACAGAGAGAGAGAGAGAGAGGGAGAGAGAGAGTAAGATAACACTTTAAGGATATAAATAATATCTTTTGCCAGTAGACTATCAGGATAAAAACAAAGCTCAATATAGTGTATAGAGCAATAATATTAATTGAATGACATACTAAAATGAAAAATTTATGAGATTTTATTAAAGTTCAAAGACCAGGAGTGACACTGCGTCCTTAACTCATGGGTTTTTAAAGAAAATCTTCTCCTCAGAGAACCATTACCGCAATGACATTACTGCAGGTAATAAAAATTAAGCTTTGAAAATATATTAAAATATATAAAAAAATACATAAAGATACATATAAAACATCAAATATATCGGCCAAAAACGC
>OY744531.1:93358454-93365954 GCA_963556195.1 Sepiola atlantica | reverse complement strand
TCGCAGTAATTTTTCGTAATGGATACGATGGTGTACTGTGAAACCGAGTATGCCGAATTTAAATAATTTCAGGATGTATTGGGTTCAATTATACACTTACAATGTTGCGAAAATGTATTAATCCATAGATTTTACCCCAACTATAAGTAAAATAGTAATGGGAGAATTTTCAATCTGCACCATACATTACAATGAGAATACTTCCCTGTAGGTTACAACGTGGTGGTCTTCAAATTCAATGTCAACATGTACTTGTCATAAACAATCTTCATAAATCATCAATTTTTGTTCATCTATTCCATTCATCATTTTATACTTTCTCAGTATTCAGCAACATTCAACTGACAATCGATTCATTCCATATTCTCGAGTGGCTTTTTGCCTCAAGAAGTGGTTACTCGTGAGTAAATAAAATCTATTAAAATTTTTTTTTCAAGTTTGTAGCTCTTTTACATTTGCACCAACAGGCGCAGTAAGGCGCCCCCTTCCTCCGCTAGTCTATGGGATACCCTTGGGCAAGGTCGAGTACCCACTTAGCCCCCGGATCAGGGTACGTGAAGTCATGGCAGGAAGGTGATGGATGGAGGGTTGAGCAACTTAATAGATTTTAGAAACTGGTTAACCCTTCGTTTTGTGTTAGGCAGATGATACTGATTTTTGTACAATGACTAAGACTTCCTGCTCTCTAAGAACACTGCTCCTATAGAAAGTAATCGCAACCCACTATAGGTAACCTCTTTGCAAAGAACATCATGGGGAAACAAAATATTTAAATAAGAATGGAGAGCCATGATCATCGATGTCTGCAAACAGACCTGATACTCGAAGAAGAAGAAGAAGAAGAAGAAGAAGAAGAAGAAGAAGAAGTAAAGGAACCGACGCATTTCTAGTAAATGGAGGAAATTGTGTATCAGAAAAACTTCACTGGTTAAGATGTTAACAATGCATTGCTATGGCATTCAATTCATTCCTCTATCCTACTTGCTAGATTTTGCACCCTGCGACTTTTGTCTATTACTAAATATGAAGAAATATCTGGTCAAATGGCACGTCACCATATATAATGAGGACATAGATTCTGTGAGCACCAAACTACAGGTAAAGGAACTGATGCATTTCTAGAAAATGAAGGAAATTAAGTATCGGGGGGAACTCCCTGATAGCGATGCCAACAATGCATGACCGTTGCTTCCAACTCATTCCCCATCTACCCTACTCGCCAGATGTTGCACCCTCCGACTATCGTGCATTTCCAAACGTAAAGAAAAATCTGGAAGGACGGTGCTTCACCATAGATGACGAGATTATGAAAGCTGTAGGTACGTACGTGCAGGACCAAGTGCTTTGAGCCTTGAAATATGGTGACCCCCCCCCCCCCCCCAAAAAAAATAGTTACCCGTGTTCAATACGATGAATCATGTCCTCTCGTTATTGCTTCGGTATTTAAAAGACCCAACAAGATTTATATACTGTAAAATAAACAAAGCAAACCAACCTATTTTTCACTTTATTTTTTTTCGTTTTATATTTCTTTAAGCTTGACAGAACATTGTCATTTAAACAACACCTGGATAGTGCCAAGGCAAACATCACCGCTCGTGCTGCACTGATACGCCGCTTAGCTGGTACCGCATGGTGAGTAACTACAGAGAAACTGCACATCTCGACCGAGGCCCTGGTATTCACTGCCGCTGAGTACTGTGCTCTAGTCTGGTGTCGCAGTCCACATGTGAAAAGGTTGGATGCTGCCCTCAATGATGCCCTATGGACTGTCTCCAGATGCCTACGAGCCACTCAAACTTACCAACCGCCTGTCCTCGCCGGTATTGTTCTAGTCGATATCAGACGAGATGGAGCCATGTTGGCACTCGCCCGGAGGGGCACAAACGAGTGAATACCATCTTCACCACAAGATCGTCACGGAAAAAGCTCAGTGCAAACGCCTTATGTCCCTGCCCCCCTTAGCCTTGCAAGCCCAGGAACTGCTCCGCCCAACACCAGTTGACACCAGCAAAAATTATTTTACAAACGTAAGAATATTTTAGGTCATCCTCACAAAATGAAAAAAAAAAAAAAAATCAAAAAATGAATTATAAATAAATAAAAAAGAAAACACAGAAAATTTCTTTATCTCTTTCTCTTTCACACGCCATTGTAGTGTTGAGAAAATGAGGTACACGGCATTTATTTATTTATTTATTTATTTTGCATACGCCATAATCGATGTTGCAACGTCACAAACTACACACAGTTTTTTTTTTACAAAATGACATGAAATGAGTATTATAGAAAGTGATTGCACACACGCACACTCACGCACACGCATAGGCACACACACACACACATATATATATATATATATATATATATATATATATATATATATATATATATATATATAATGATAATAATCATAGTAATCCAGGTAAAACATCCACAGGGTAGTAATCCAAAGAATTTCAACCGGGTTTATAAAAAGTGCTCAATATCAAATAGAGCTTTTATATGTGATTATTTTTATTTAGTCATTTCCATACATGATTGGCGATAGCCTTTCAGATTCTGACTTGAAACCGACGGTATCATGTTGATTTAGCTTGATCTTCTATAAAACCCTAAATATATATATATATATATATATATATATATATATATATATGATTATTTTTATTTACACAGACATGTACAAAATCTGCGACACTGGCATGTCGATGTTATCGATCCACAGTTATTATAAACTGAGATCTCATCAGGCAGAGTTAGAATCCGATCTTAACATTAGATCATATTTGGGAAGAATTAAATTTTAATTTAAAATTTTAAAATTTTAATTGAAATTTTAAATTTCTTTTTTTTTTCTCCCCATTTCATTCTTCCCAGATATGATCTAATGTTAAGATGGGATTCTAACTCTGCCTGATGAGATCTTAGTTTATGATAACTGTGGATCGATAACATCGACATGCCAGTCTCGCAGATTTTGTACATGTCTGTGTAAATAAAAATAATCATATATATATATATATATATATATATATATATATATATATATATATATATATATATATATATATATATTTATTTAGGGTTTTATAGAAGATCAAGCTAAATCAACATGATACCGTCGGTTTCAAGTCAGAATCTGAAAGGCTATCGCCAGTCATGTATGGAAATAACTATTCATACGTGGTTGACGATAGCCGGTGAGATTTGTTTATTTTTTATCTCCACCGACATGAAACCGACAGTACTATGTCGATTTCGCTTGCCCTTCTGTAACACCAGTAAGAAATAAATATTATGCTCTTATTTTGAATAGAAATAATTGAGTACTCTGTTTCATTTTTGTCGACCAATCTATTCAATGACTATATATATATATATATATATATATAAATATATATATATATATATATATATATATATATATATATATATATATATATATATTAAAATACACTTTAATACGTCCACATATACATACATGCATGACAGAAGTAAATAGGCTCTCTACAAAATATAATTGAAAAATTTTAAAAATTTTAAACTTCAATATTTTATAGTAATCGACATTTTCGCTTCAGATCTCAATCTATCTATCATTTATCACCATTTAAGCATGCCAAAAACCAAATAAGCATCGGAATTGTAACAGTATCAGAACGGGCCGTATTATATGGAAATCTGAATCGAATGATCGAATGATTGTCTAATTCACAAGAAAAGGGAAAGAAATGAATACCGTTTTCGTTATTAATTAGAATAAGAATGTCTATTTACTTCTCTTATGTCTGGTTTTATACAAATATTTTAAACACACACACACCTCCCCTATATATATATATATATATATATATATATATATATATATGCATTGGTATATAATACATATAATTTAAAAGTACACGTTAATAAATACATAATGCATAAATATATACATACACATATTTACAAATACAATGAAATATATAAATACTTCTCTCTCTAACCCTCTCTTACTCTCTCTTTCTCTCTCTCTCTTTATATATATATATATTATATATATATATATATATACATACATATATATATATATATTATATAGGGATATAGTGCACAATAAGTCATGAAAATGAAATGCTGTGGTAGACAAAATGTGTGAAAAAAGACAAACGGAAAACAGGTTAAAATGCAGGAGAAAAACAAAAACGAGAGATTTGACCGGTTTCGTTCGTATTAACGAACGTCTTCAGAAACGTAAGACGTTCGTTAATCTATATATATATATATATATATATATGTATATGCATATAAATGCATATATATATATATATATATATATATATACTAGATGTTTTAGAAATGGATAGCATAATTTGGGGATCATGTTCTACATGTTTACTTAGGTCTGGAAACGCTTTGCTTCCGAGTTATAGGCCACACATCCTTATCAACAGTCTTTATTGTAAATATCAAACACGTGATACTGGTCGTGATACTGCAGGGTAATTTCTACATATAGGATAAACACTATTCATGTGACAGGATCACAGGTAAAATAAGCGTGCGTCTGGTGTTACCACATACACATACTAAACCATTAAAAATCAAACCACTGATTACAAAAGCAATCCCCACACATAAAGTCTAGTTTACACATATAGAACACAATCCCGAAGTTATGCCATTGAATTTTCAAACACCCTATGTTTATTATACATAGATGTAAAAATACATTAAAGAATGAGATATATATTCATGTAATTGGTCTTAAATATATACGCTTGCTTTTATTTTGTAGTTCGCTATGAGTCAACTTTTGCCCAAGTACTGCAATCGTCATTTATACATGGGGAATGGCATGATGACAGACAACTTATATATATATATATATATATATATATATATATATATATATATATATATATATATATATATATATATTTATTAATAAATATTTATTATTCACAGACAGCTACGTTTCATATTTATTAACACTTATCAGTGTGTGGCTTATATAACTGTACTGCTGGTCGAAGGATTTGAACCCTGGACCCTTGTAACTCCACAACAACATTCTTAACTATTCGACCACCGTGACAGTCATATTAAATGTGTGAGAAATAAACCCTATATTTTATTCACGAATATAGTAAGTCTCAGAAAGTGTTCTATCTGCCAAGGGAAGAACGTTCACAATATTGATTAATTAGAAACTTTTCACATTTCTCTCAAAGTGCTCGACTTGAACGAAGCTTTTAATAATTTTTAAAAAATAAATATTTATTAATAAATTATTTCGGGACTCGTGTCCCAGCATTGTCTTGGAAAGCTGAGGAAAACATGGATAGCAACACTCCCTAAGAACTAAATTGAGCGAAAATAAATTAGATCCTTGACAAGTTCCTGCCTGGAAGTAAAATTTATATCATGAATTTGGAAAGGACCGCGAAGAAATTAAATAAACATCATTACATTCTACGCGAAAAAGCCAGCGTTTCGATGATATTACATTTTCTCGCAGATTGAATACAAATAAAAATAAAAATTGAAAGAAGAGAAACTCGCATTAATGCCACCACGAGTAAAAAACGTGTGTGAATAAGAAGAGAAAACAAAAACAAAAAAGAAAAGACAGAATCAAATTCTGTTCAAGGTCGCGTCAGAGAAATTCAGTCACCGGTCGTTAACCCTTCAAAATTGCATTAATGGATATCTTCATTCCCACTTAACAAGCGCCCCCTCTCTCTCTCTTTACATTACTATCATTCTGAAAATAAAACAAGACATAATAGGAAAGAGAAAGTTAAGAAAAAGTAAATATATATATATATGTATATATGTGTGTATGTATATATATATATATATATATATATATATACAGGGTGGGCCAAAATAAGGGTCCTATCTTTAAATTTGAATAACTTGAATTTGAATAACTTCCACAAAATCAAAGTTAAACTCACCAAACTTTATGTGTGTGTAGACTGACCCTTCCGAGATTTTTTGAAATAAACAAAACAAATTTTAGCCGAAAAACACTTCTTAAAACTTACAAAAACTAAAGTATTGTTTTTTACACTGTTTTGAGTTTTTTAAGCAAAAATAATGTTTTCTAAATGAGGGTACGTTCCTTAGGGCTAATACGGCTCATGCTTGCTTCGGAAGGGGTCCTTTACTTATTCTAAAAAAAATTTTTTTTTTAAATCAATAAATAAAAAAGTTATGAAATTTTAAAAATAGGACCCTTATTTTTGCCCACCCTGTATATATATATATATATATATATATATATATGAAGAAATGTTAAAAAAATTATTCATATTTGGAAATAAAAATACATTTTATCTAAATATCTAAATAAAGCTAAAATCATTTTTACATAATTTAACAGATTAAATCAAATATAAAATAATATTAATAGTTTTTTTTTAAATTATAAATATTTTAATGTATCTATTACTAAGAATCCGATGTATATGAAGAAAGGCTAAACATGAATTCATATTTCAAACTATAAAATGCATTTTATCTAAATATCTTAGTTGTATTATAACATTTAATTTTCACTTTAATTAAGACGAAACCTCCTAATTTTATTAGTTCACTGATATCTTACTACATTACCACAATTAATACTTATCCAGAGATGCATTAATTTATATGCTATATTTTCAAGTTATCTTTGTTAAGTTTTTCAGATGGTTCACAAACTTATCTAGACTTAATCGTTTGAAGTGCCTACAGTTAAAACCTATCTCATCCCGTTGATTAAGTAAACCACTTTTATCAAGGAACATAATAATGATGAACTTTTCACTTAGACAAAGAAAACAAGTAGGGTTGTGTAGTGCAGGTGTCGAAGATTCTTTTAAAATGCTCCATTCTATTACATAAACTATATTCTTATATTTTAGGGATTTTATGTACTTGGACAGTGATGTGCCTATTTTATTATCATATGGGTTATCAAATGAAATTTGTGGTTACTGTGTCTGGCGTTAAATTCAGTAGTTTTACCCCCTATGTATTTTTTTTAAATACGGAGACTTTTTACACACCTTGGATTATAACATCAAATCCGTCGTACGAAGACTAGAAAAAACGGATCAAAAGCTGAATAAGCAGAAGTTGGCACTCCTGTTTAATCAAATATATATATATATATATATATATATATATATATATATATATATATATATATATATATATATATATATATATATATATATATATATGTATATATATATATATATATATAATAATAATCCAGATAAAATCTCCACAGAGTAGTAACCCAAAGAATTTCAACCGGGTTTATAAAAAGTGCTCAATATCAAATAGAGCTTTTATATATGATTATTTTTCTTTACACTGACATGTGCAAAATCTATGATAACATTTACATTATTATTTTTTGATTTTGATGTTTAACGGTCCCAAACACGTGACTTTCCAAATTTAAATTTTAAATTTCTTTTCTTTTTTCTTCATTTCATTCTTTCCAAATATGATCTAAGG
>OY744531.1:93340954-93353454 GCA_963556195.1 Sepiola atlantica | reverse complement strand
TAACGCCCCAGTATTTTTTCTTAAGCTTTCCCTTGGCTTCAATTTTCATATCACTGGCCATATTAACAATCCGTATCTCGCCGTTCGGTAGGGTTAAGGCGAGTCGATCCTTCGACCACCGGCAACCACAACAGGCGCGGATATCGATTGGTGTCGAATCTATTGGTCCGGAATTATCCAAGGAAGAGTATTCGTTTTCCTCTGTCATCAATTGTATTTTCCCCGTATTGAAACCATCCGCCGAATAACGGCTAACTACTTCTCCCCCGTCGATGACCACGTATTGCTGTTCCGGCAGCGCGATTACGTCTCTTAGATGCGATGATTCCGACTTGCCCCGCGAGAGAACGTCGGACAACAGTCGGGGTGTGATCGGTGGCGGATGTAGATAGAGTAGGAAATCCCCTATTTTGGAAAAACGAGTGAACCACCGTTTGGCAGCCGTGTTCTCGTAGACCGCATCCGTGAGACCTGGGGGTGGTTGCATAGTCACAGTCCCCATGTTTAATTTCTGTATTACCTTCGTGGCATCCAAGAACGATTTTTCAGGCGTGAAACAGATCCTAGTATTTACCGCTTTTACGCACTCTTCGGAGTTGATACCAACTTTAAGAATCTGGTTATGCTTCTCCGTATGGTGCCGATATCGGGTCATAAAGTTTTTACCGAAAGGGGTTGACATAAGCTGGTCGATTTCTGATAAAGCTTTTGTCTGGCGCTTAAGTAAAGCTTCCGACTCGTTTAAAAAATAGTCGAGCCGTTCGTTGAGACCTTCTTCACAAGTATCTAACTCTTCGAGTAAAACGTCTCTTTGGGATTCCACCGATTTGATCAGCTGGGCGGACAAGTCGAGAATCATACGTCTTGCTGTCCACGCGTCACGCCAATGCTGGCGACGGGCAACTTCCAGGTGAGACATGTAGTCGTATAATTCCATCCGGATCTCCATCATTCGCATCCGAAAGGTTTTAATGTTGCCGAGGCGGGTTTGAACAAAATGAGAAGTGTGAGCTGTGTCCAGGTCTAAGATCGGGCCGCAGTCGGCGTGTTTGGAAGAATCTGCCTGGCACTCGGCGCAGAGAAAGTCCTCGCATTTAGGACAGAAGGCTACTTCAGCTTGATTCTCGTGTGACGAGCAACCCGGCAATGAATACTTGGCGAGATCATCGGTTTCGAATTCTTGCTCAAGATCGAACTCACCTTCTTGGGTGCCGCGGCCCTCTGACGAAGTCGATGATGATTTGGATCGACGGACCATCGACTTCCGAAAGCTGTTCATCAATCTTTTAAACGAAGAATCTGTGCTCTCTTTCTTTTCCATGTTGGAGTTCATTCGTTAAGATTTTATTTTAATTATTTGGTAATCTTCAGTTAATTAAGTTGCCATTTCATTTTGTTCCTTCCGGTCACATGTTCCTGGAATTATAAAGAAATTTTTTTTTTAAAAATCTATCAAAGAAGTACTCAAATAACAAAAACGCTATGATAAAAAACAAACAAACAAAAGCAATTAAAAGAATCGTTTATGGCATCGTCAAACAGGCAAACAAAGTCCGATTTCGAAACCCCAAAAAGTCCGATTTTTTCGATTCCTAATTCCAATTCCGATTCAGATTAATCGTCTCAACACTAATATATATATATATATATATATATATATATATATATATATATATATATATATATATATATATATATATATATATATATATATATATATATATATATATATATATATATATACAGGGTGGGCAAAAATAAGGGTCCTATTTTTAAAAATTCATAACTTTTTTATTTATTGATTTTTAAAAATATCTTTTTTTAGAATAAGTAAAGGACCCCTTCCGAAGCAAGCATGAGCCGTATTAGCCCTAAGGAACGTACCCTCATTTAGAAAACATTATTTTTGCTTAAAAAACTCAAAACAGTGTAAAAAACAATACTTTAGTTTTTGTAAGTTTTAAGAAGTGTTTTTCGGCTAAAATTTGTTTTGTTTATTTCAAAAAATCTCGGAAGGGTCAGTCTACACACACATAAAGTTTGGTGAGTTTAACTTTTATTTTGTGGAAGTTATTCAAATTCAAGTTATTCAAATTTAAAGATAGGACCCTTATTTTGGCCCATATATATATATATATATATATATATATATATATATATATATATATATATATATACTTATAATTTCCTCGGATTCTTATGTGACTTAGGATCCAACAAAATATAATTTCCTTGGTGTTCATCAATGATGTTTTTCTATATAATAGTTTGATGATCAGTCGGTTACCCAGATTTCTATTTTTCAATATTGTTAATACTGATAAGGAATCGGAAAGAATAATTAAGTTTTTTTTTACTCTGAGAGATGATATCGAGAGCTAAATCTCTGGCATTGGATTCTGCACTGAAAATAGATGCTTCTGTAGGAAAATGTTGTTGGATAGTTTGGTTTTCATGTACAGATGCACTTCCTGTTGTGTCTTTGTTCTTAGATCCGTCTGTAAATATAGCGGTATATTTTGGATAACAATCTTGGATTTTATTTAGTTTTTTTAGAAAAATGAGAGGATGTATGGTAGTTTTATTGAGTCTATTCATTTCCAAGTTTACTTTTAGTTGTGTTATTTCCCACGGTTGTATTGTTCGTTGGATGGTATCATGTATCTTTTTGAATGGGATTGTTGGTTTCTTTGATAGTCTTGGTTTTTTTTTGTTTGGAAGTTGATCTGTTCTTTTTCTTTTATTTCTGTGATTTATTTTAATTTGATGTTGGTGTTTTTGGAACAGGAGTTATTTCCAAAGGTTTCTGGCAGAAGGTTGGCTATTACCCTTTCGTTTACGGCTTTTGTTAAAAAAGTTATGTAATACGTATTTTGGGTGTGTGTTGTTTTTCACTGATATTTTCTTTAACATGTCCCACATAATTTTGCTTATGGTATTGATGTTAATTTTTGATATGTAACTTTGCCATGTTTTTCTTTTGGCTTCTTTAAAAGTTTGTTTGGTTTGGGCTCTGCAGTTCTTAAACGTGTTTAGGTTTTCTTTTGTTGGATTGTGTTTAAATCTTCTTAGCGCTGCTCGACATTTTTTTATAGCTTTCCTACATTCGTCATCAAACCTGAGTTTATTTCGTTTTATAGAGGGAGATGTTTTAGGTATTTTATTTACTTCCTCTCCGGGAGGTTAAACACAAGGTCAGGTGTGGGTTTTGATGAAAGTGGTTCTGTGGAAGGAACTGGATTCGAACCTGGCACACCCAGGTCCTCGGTCCGCTCTGTTAACCACTTAGCCATCGCGCCATTTTTTGTGTATGCTTTTCTCCGCTATTGATATTAATGCATTCGTAAAGTGTGTGGTGGATTCTTTATTTTGGTCGTTTTATTCTGGAGTTAATTTATATTGGCATAGTTGTTGAATTTTTACCAATTAGCTTTTTCGAGGTTCCAACGTGGTGTTTGTATCTCAGGTTGAGGTGTAATGAGGTTTTCTAAAAAAAAAACTGGAAGTGGTCATTCCTACATGACTCGCTGTAGACTTTCCAGTTATAATCCAAGAATAAATTAGGATCACATATTGTTAAATATCCTGTGGAGTATGTGCCTGTTGCTGGATGTAGATATGTGTTTACTTTGTTATTGTTGTATATACAAAATTGATGCTTATTCTATATTGCTTCTATTATTTTTCTTCTTTTCGTCTTTTTTTTTGCTTCCCCATATTTCGTTATCACTGTTAAAGTCACCCATTATGATGAAGGGTCTTGGTAGTTGTTCAATTAATTCACTTAGTTCTGATTCTTTAAGTTCTTCATTTGGTGGGATATATAATGAGCACACTCTTTTAGTTTTATGAAGAGATGCTGATATGGCAACTTCTTGTATCTGTGTATTTAAGTTGATTTCGTTATGTGCGATATTGTAATGAGGTTTTCTATAAAAAAAATAAAACGGGAACTGGTCACTCCCACATAAATCCAGTTATGTTGGTTTCTTTGATTATTTCTTCTATTTGGAGGCCAATAAGTTTTGTTGCATTTTTTTCCTTTGGTACAGTTCTTTGTAATTTGGTTTGAACATGGTATTGTATGCTGGGTTTAGTGGGCATGCTTTTAGCTTTAAATAGTATTGTAAGGCTAGTTTCTGTCTTCTTAGGGTTAGAGGAGCTTCATGTGCTTCTACGATATATCTAAAGTCATTGACTAGGTCTGGTATAAAGATCTTCTCATAAAAATTAATTCGTATGGTATTACTGGACGAATACTTAATAAAATTAGATCCTTCCTATCCAAAAGTAAGATCAAGGTTGTCCTCGATGGCAGTTTATCCAAACAACATGACATAAATGCAGGTGTACCCCAGGGATCGATCCTGAACCTTTATTGTTCCTGATTTTCATAGACGACCTCCCTAATAACATTGTGTCTGAGAGAGGTATATTTGCTGACGACACCACGCTCTACTCTCGTCATATGGGTAAAACGAACGCGCACGTATCCGCGGCAATGGTTGAATCCTTAGACAGTGACCTACACTCTGTAGTGGAATGGGGTCATAAATGGATGGTAACATTTAATGCTGCTAACACAAAGCTCCTTTCCTTCAACAACTATTAGAAACCTCTTCAACCACCGATTGCCATGGTAAATAACACTCTACCCTAGAGTCCAACGTTCAAACTCCTCGGCCTAACATTCACAGGTAACATGAATTGGAACAAATACATAGAAGATACTGCCAAGGCTGCTGAAAAGAAAGTGGGTCCCCTCTACTGAATTATAACATTTCTCACACTTGACAGTATCCTATATTTCTACAAGGCCATCATTATACAATCACTATTTACATGTGCATGACGTATTGTTGTCACATCTGGGTTGGTGCACCATCCACTAGTCCCTCCCTCTTAAACAAGGTCCAAGAAAGAGTCGCTAATCTAATAAGTCCCTCACAATCCACTAAGCTCCAGCCCTTGTCCCATCGCCGCAATGTTGCATCCTTGTGCCTGTTTTACAAGTACTTCAATAGAATATGCTCCGATGAACTTGCTGCTCTGGTGCCCCCTTGACGTAAATACACTCGACCAACACGACACTCAGCTTCCGCAGATGTCGGAGAGCCTTTTACTTCAATAGCTTCTTTCCTCGTGTTGTCGGACTTTGTACCTCCCTCCCTGCTCTCTGTTTCCTCGACTGTACAGACATGCCTAAATTCAAAACTGATGTGAACAATCATCTCGCTGCGCAGATCCCAATTCAGGATGACACCCTAAACTTCCACCCTAATTCTCAGTAGCCTCTCACGTCTACAGTTGCAACTTGCCTTGTTTGCTGTGAACTAAGTTAAAAGTTAAAAAAAAAAAACGTACAAAATTTCAATAGTAGATGTTTGGAAGGCTCCCAGCACCAGTCGCAGTCCTTGGTGATAAACAGTTTCTAATGTTTTTAGGTATGATTTTCGGGTTAATCCATAGATGGAGCAGCTGTAGTACAGTTTGGATCGAACAAGTGTCCGGTGTAATCTTAGTAAGTAATACGTGAGTGTCAATAACATGCATGTGCTTGGTAAAATCTTAAACTATTAAACTTATCATTATGAATTATGGAATATGTAATTTAGGCAACATGGTTAGTAACGTGGGCACATTATTTTATGTCTGTGTAAACCGTACCAGACAGAGAGAAAGAAAAACAGATACAATTTTAAAACTAATTCTATATTTATTGCTCATACCCGTCCTGGGACGGATAGTCTACTAGTATTTATAAAATTAATATTTAAATAACAAGTAAATCAGATGAACTAGAACATTTAATGGTGGCAATTATGTGTTCAATCAATTTGAGCAAGACAGGCGAAGTATACAACCGGTTCTATACTACAGTTGAACCATATTTTAGAGATTTCTTTTGGGTTAACAAAAAGACTCCGAGCCGACGCCGGGTGGGAACAGAGTCTGTTGTAAAGAAAACATAAAGAAAAGAATAAACATGTTGCAATATGAAGCAAGGTAAATACAGTGTGTAACTCTGACGTGGAATGTCAGAAATGGGTTATAGAGGTATTTCACATCAATTAAAGAAAATAGGAGTGTTATTTTTCAATGTTATTCGTTACTTCCGCCAGTAAAAAAAAACTGGCACATACTACTACTACTACTGCTACTACTACTACTAATAATGTATCTTTCTCTTATATATATATATATATATATATATATATATATATATATATATATATATTGTATACAAGAAAACACACGTGACGTCTTAGGTCACAGATTGAGCTCGAGTTATATTGTTTTATAGTTTTATTGTTAGTTTTATTACCTTTGAATGTTAATAAACACATACAGAGAGAGAGAGAGAGAGAGAGAGAGAGAGAGAGAGAGAGAGAGAGAGAGAGGGGGGGAGCGAAAGGATAGTAATCGTATAAAATGAGAGAGTGTTCAAACGACATATAGTGATAGGCAGAAACTTAATAAGAAATTGATCACTTGATGAGTTCATTGCAAATTAGAGATTTTTAAAACAATTAAAATTGAATTTTGTCAAATGTAACTCAATCCCAGAAATATGTGATACTTTAGCGCGTATTCTTATAAAAATGTATAGGAAAAAAACTATTTTTCAAAAAAAACATTTATTCACCCCGCCCCGCTTACGTAGAATAATAGATTACTATTTTATTTCATATATATATATATATATATATATATATATATATATATATATATATATATATATATATATATATATATATATATATATATATATATATATATCTTATAGTGAAATATTTTTGAAAATCAGCACATGGTGAAATTTAAATTTAAAAATCATTTTTTTTTTCAGGCTTTCGTTGTAAAACAACTTTGTCAGGCGAGTACTTCTTGGCTTTTTGGCTAAGATCAAAGTGTTGTATCTGTTCCGATGGATTCTACACCCTATAGACCGGTACCGTCTTGGCCTTCGAGCCTTGATACCGCCGGTCTGTGGGTTTGTTCTGTGCAGTTCTAGGAGTTCCACCCTCCCAGGCTTTGCCTTCTCACTCTTTGAGAAGGGTTAGTTTATTGCTAATCGCCTGAGGCGCCCCTACCAGGGAATGCCGACGGGGCTGGCCAGGCAATTTTTTACGGTCATAAGTGCTCTTCCTCTAGGGTGCTGACTTATCAAATCTCACTTTCTGACCTTGTGTCACATCTTACCGCTGTCGGAAGTAGATAAATACCTTTGTCAGGCGAGACTGCTAAATTTTTTCTCTTTCTTCTTCCTCATTTTGATGGTATTAACCCCGAGGGGTCGAATTACGGTAGAGGCAGAAAACCACGTCAAGTGGTAAAAGAGTCCGGTCGATGTTTGGTGCAAATTGGCGTTTTTTAAATAAGGAAATTGACAACATCTATTACAACCGTGATTCGACCCCTCTGGGTTAATACCATCAAAATGAGGAAGAAAAAGAAAAGAAAAAAAAACTATAATAACATATTTCTCTTAAATACATTTTCATGAATGCTTTAAATATGTTGTCAACAACAAATGCCATCCACAGAAACATACCACACTTCTAACCATACAAAAGCATTCCCTTTTCCATTTTATTTACTCCGCTACAGGAGTTAGGCACAAGGCCAGTTTTATCTTACTCCCACAAGTAAGATGTGACCCAAGCTCGGGTCGGGAAAGTGGGATTTGAAAAGCCAGCGCCCGAGAAGGTGAGCACTCTGGCCATTAAAAATTGCCTGAGCAGCCCCGTCGGCATTCCCCGGTAGGGGCGCCTCAGGCAGTAAGCAATAAACTTACTCCTCCCCAAAGAGGGGAGGCGAAGCCTGGGAGGGTGGACCTCCTAGAACTGCACAGGACAGACCCATAGACCGGCGGAATCAAGCACCGAAGGCCAAGACAATACCGGTCTATAGGGTGCAGTATCCATCGGAACAGATACTACACTTTGATCTTAGCCAAAAGGCCAAGCATGCATTCCATATTCCTAGTGACAGTAGTAGTATTTAACAAGAATTATACGGCCTCAAATCTTAGGGATACTAACTACATCTGAATATAGTGGACTTTGAACTTGTATAAGCCGACGTTTACTGTTGAGAAATTTACAAAATATCACAATGGTATTCGACTATATCTGTCGTGAAACATAAAGAGCGGCCCTAACGTTTAATCGTGAAATAACGAAAAACGGGGTCACCATCTGTTTCTCATGTAAACCTTTCTGGGATTTAAAATCAGAACATGTATCAAATATTTCTCCGCAGTACTGATAATAATAATAACACCTGTCACTTAACCAAATATTAATTCAATAAAGTTTTTATTTCAATTAGAGCGACAATAGTGTTAACCATCATGTGAGATACTTGACGCATCAACATGAAATGAAACAGCATCAAGAATGGATATTTAATCGAGTCTATCCATCAAGTAATAGAGAAAATATAAACATATCCCAATATGTTGTTCAGAAAAGCAAAGCGAAATGAAAAAGTCTTGCTTTGCTTGCTTTAATTGCATAATATTTAGGGGATCTTTGAACATTTCTGAATACACAACCCTTCAATATTGTTTGCTGTTTTGCTAATTTTTCCACCATTTGCAACGGAAGCTCTACATCGCTGTGGATCTGGTCAGAGGCCTACCAAAATGTCTTTTACCGGGACATCCTTCCTTGAATTCTCGGCATTAACTGCTTTCCGGAAATACACATCATCTGACGACTTATAAAATCCAGCTCATTTTTCTTTACTTGATAACCTTGATGCTTTTTCAAAACCCAAGACTTACTTTAATTTTGGGTTAACTTGCCGACCACGGTTCTCAAACAGTCATTTGCGAATACAAAAGCCCGTGTTTATTCTCTGCCTTTCATGTCCAAGTCTCAGACAATTTTTCTTAACTTAAGAAAATGAAGCAAAACATTTTCTGTCAAAAAATTTAATTTTTTATCTGTCAAATACTCTTGTACAATATTTTATTTTAATTATTGATTTTGTTTAATTTTACTTGTAAAAGTATTTTATTTGTCCAAATAAATTTCTGGCACTTCTGAGTTGTATTTTAAGCTTCTGAATTGGTAAAGAATTAGACAAAATGTATATTCAAAGTTTTAATTCTTCTGAAATCTTTCATGATTCTCTGGTCACTGTTTTACAGAGTTAGCCGTTCAAGAATAATCATAGGAATGCGATTTCAAACGTCAACTCCTTAAAACATATATTCCATAAAATCCTGAAGAAATATTGAGTCACAAATATGACCATTTCATTATTGAAATAGTGGCATTATTCAACTAAATATTGAATATTAGCTAATCATCGTCACACAAGAGAATGGATGGCTTTCTTACAGAAAGAAAGAGAGATGGGGGAATAGAGAGAGAGAGAGAGAGAGAGAGAGAGAGAGAGAAAGAGATATAGAAAATATATATATAGAGAGAATGGATTGCTTTCTTAGAGAGAGAGACAGAGAGAGAGAGAGAGAAAGAGATATAGATAATATATGTATAGAGAGAATGGATAGTATTCTAAGAGAGAGAGAGAGAGAGAGAGAGAGAATATATATAGATAATGGATGGCTTTCTTAGAGAGAGAGAGAGAGAGAGAGAATGAGAGAGAGAATGAGAGAGAGAAAGAGATATAGAGAATATATATAGAGAGAATGGATGGCTTTCTTAAAGAGAGAGAGAGAGAGAGATAGAGATAGAGACAGAGAGAGATAGCAAGAGAGAGCGAGAGAGAGAAAGAGAGAGAAAGAGAGAGAGAGCGAGAGAGAGAGGGGGAGAGAGAGAAAGAGAGAGAGAGAGAGAGAGAAAGAGAGAGAGAGAGCGTATACTAAATTAAAAACTGATGTATCAAGAAAAACGTCCTAAGGTGGCGTACTGTTGCAGGATCTAGGGGATGCGTCGCTCAGAACCCCCTTCTCTGCGTTTATAGAGTACAAATGCGACTTCGAAATCTATTGAGCGATATCCCTTTCTCTTCCCTGCAGCCTCTTTCTATCAGAAGAGAAGTTGCTAGTCTTTCTCTGCTCTATCATAATTTTAATGGTAGCTGTTCGACTGAGCTTCAATCTATGGTTTCCTCCTGTTAAACATTCACAACAAACACTCGTCCAGCTACAACCACTGTCAATAATTTCTCTTAATCCCTCTGTGTACCTAAAACTAAACAGAGCTTCCATGAGCAAAGTTTCTTTCTGAGAACTGCCCGTCTGTGGAACACAGTACCATGGGGCTGATTCCCGGCTCACTACAACATTGCCTGTTTCAAGCCCAATCTTTCCTGTTTCCCCGACAGTACTGACATGCAGAAATTTAAAACTAATGTAAACAGACATCTCGCTGCGCAGATCCCAATTTAGGCTGACCCCCCCCCCCCCCCAAAAAAAAATAAACCTTCTCCCCTTTTCTTTTTTCTCAGTAGCCCCTTACGTCTACAGTGGCGGCCTGCCTTGTTTGGGGTGAACCATGTTAAAAAAAAATGTATGTTGAGTCGTCCTTTTAAATAATCAATTTCTGACAAGTTACAACAATCGTTACAAATCCCCTTCGATTTTACACTGTCCATCTGACAAACTTAATAGCCCTAATCCTCAAGTGGATTTTGGGCCTTGATAAACGGTGGCTCGTTAATAATAAAAACGAAAACGAAACCCAAATTCCCAAATCGCCTATCTCTATTTAGAAGAAAATGTAACTATTGACCCTCCAAGTTCACCCAGGTAAAACAGCAAATACTCTATCTAAACCAAAGTATGCATTTTCCATTTTGTAGGCAACATATTCACATGAGCGTGTCAAAATCAGTAGTCCTAATATCTTGTGAGATTATTTCTTAGACATCTACACTTCTTTGTGTACGTTCTATACTCCATCATTTTTTTTTTACTTCAGTTTAAAAAGTTGAACTTAGCTTCACACGTCCTCATTGGCTGAGTGTAATCATGTGACTTAATATGTGTGCTTCTCACACTCAATGGAATTTACAAAAAAACATAAAAGCACAGCGAACATTTTAAAAAGTGGAAGAGAAAGAAAGAAATGAATAATTTGGAAATAAAACAAAAATTACAAAAAAAAAACCCAACAAATTTGTAAAGAAAACAAAATGAAAAAATAAAAACAGAAAAAGTTTACAAAGTGCTATTATAGCGAATCACAACTAAGGAAATGTTTTCTGAGGTAAGGGAGATAACTCATGTATTGTCTGGATTCAAATCAAATTTTACAAAAGTTATAATGATATATGTGATATATAAAGTAACTTAAGTATGAACATTCTTTTAGATAAATAAGGTTACTTTTTATATTATCCTGGGATAATTTTTTCATATTATTCTTCGATCAATAATCATTTTAAACATAATTTGCGTATTTGGGTTTAACTTGTCATAACTGCTACTTGACGCCGAACTAAGCAGAATTCTACTAGGAAGTGGTTACATTTTAAATATATTTTATAAATTAAAAGAAAAGGTTACATAAAAATATACTTGAAAAATAAAAATTAAAAACTAGCTTTACCTCGTAAGTAATTCACTAATTTGATATGTACTAGGAATACTTATCACAACCATTCCCAATATTTTGGATAGAATTTCTAGAAAATCATCGAACAAAATATCTTCAGCGAATATGCTAATTTTTATAATAATGCCCTTAAATCTCAGGATATAGGGATGGAATTAAATTTGTACAGAGCAAATAGACTTAACAGGAAGAATAATATATTGATTTCACTATGGTTATCAATAATTAAGTAAATAGATCAGGAAATAATACTCATAATAACAATAATAAGAACGCTTATGTAAGAATTTGAACCTATTAAATACGGATGATAAAAAAGATTTAAGACTAAATAATCAAGTGGAAAAGGACAAGAAGTTGAATACGAATAGAAGACGATGTATAACTTGGTGTAACCCATCATTCTCATTTAGCAACCAAATAAATATCCCTCAGGAGTTCTATAAGATTATCAATGGTAATTTTGCTGCATATCATAAATACACTAAGGGTATAAATAAAAATACAATACGAAATGGCTATTCTACAGTCCCGACATTAGAACAGTATATAATTATATCCAATCAAACTAAAATGAATATACTCCAAATAAAATACGAATATGCTATTCAATGGTAATTTTGCTGCCCCCTATAAATACACAAAGGGTATAAATAAAAATACAATAGAAACATGCTATATTACAGTATTAAAGAACAGTATATAATTACATCCAATCAAATTAAAATGAATATACTCCAAATAAAATACGTATATGCTATTCAATGGTAATTGTGCTGCCCCCTATCAAATACACTAAGGGTATAAATAAAAATACAATAGGAATATCCTATACTACAGTCTCGAAGAACAGTATATAATTACATCCAAACAAATTAAAATGAATATACTCCAAATAAAATACGAATATGCTATTCAATGGTAATTTTGCTGCCCCCTATCAAATACACTAAGGGCATAAATAAA
>OY744531.1:93333454-93335954 GCA_963556195.1 Sepiola atlantica | reverse complement strand
TTTATTTAGTTCAATACAAAGATCGACATTGAGTGGACTGGAAGACTTCGGTATTAGAAAATAATCGATAAATATTCCTAAAAGTAGAGTATTTTAAATATTCGGCAGGAAACATAATATAGACACAATGTTCAAATTTTAGAATTTAAATATTTCTGATTTGAATGAAATTAGATCCATAGTTATTAAACATCTACTAATAAAGCACTCAAGTTTTAGTTAAACATTTTAGCATACATTTTCATTCATACGAACATTTTTGGCTACGTATGTGCATACATGTTTCAGCTGTTGCTTGAGGAAGCTTGTCTTTGAATTATTGATAGGAGTATGAACATATTTTTATGGCCAATAAGTTACACAGAAACGTTCATATTTCATTTCTGAATGAATTATTAAGACTACATATATTTTCATATCATCACCAAGCTCAATTGTCAAAGTAAATACTGTATATATATATATATATATATATATATATATATATATATATATATACATTTATTGTCTAGATATGAAACTAGGCCGTGTACTTAAAAGGTAAAATCATTAGATAAGCTACGACCTGCTGTAGTAGTTAGAATAGTAGCAGTCTTACGCGTATCTAGATGAAATTGCAGGTACCTACCTGTTAAGTAATACACACACACATGTATGTATGTATGTATATAAATATATGTGTTTATATATAATTATATATACATATATACATATATGAAATTGTAGGTACCTACCTGTTAAGTAATATATATATATATATATATATATATATATATATATATATATATATATATATGACAGATGCGAAGAACACGGAGGAACGTTGGCTTCCAGTGGAAAAAAGGTTGAAGAAAGTGTCTACGGATGCCTGAAAGTGATACAACAATTTATTTTATTCATATTAATTTCAGACTTTTCTTTTTGTCATATTAATTTCAGACTTTTTTTTCATCATAATCTAATAATTAACATAATACAGACTATTTGAAAAATAATTTATTTGTTTTTATTTGATTGTTTTCAAAACATTTTTTTAAAATAATAGTGAAAACCTTTTTTCTTGGAAATGGAGTAACTTCCTGAATCAAACTTTTTTCTTAGAAATGGAAATGCCCTAACCCTAACCTTAAACTCTAACCCTAACCCTAAACCCTGACCTCTAAGCCCTAACCCTAACCCTAACCTAAACCCAACCCAAAAACATTATTTTCACTAAATATTTACAAAAAAACATTAAATAAAAAAAAAACATTCCGTTGCTCAAAAATATTATTTTTTGAAAAAAAAAGATTATTCTATTTTGTTTATTTTCTTCAATGGAAATTTTTTTAAAGTTTTGAAAACAATCAAATAAATTATTTTTCAAATAGTCTATATTATGTTAATTAGTAGAATATGATGAAAAAAAAGTCTGAAATTAATATGAAAAAAAAGAAAAGTCTGAAATTAATATAAATAATAAAAAAAAAAAATTGTATCACTTTCAGTCATCCGTAGACACTTTTTTCAACTTTTTCCACCGGAAGCCAGCGGCCCTCCGTGTTCTTCGCATCTGCCATATATATATATATATATATATATATATATATATATATATATATATATATATATATATATATATATATATATTGGGTGTATTTAGGCAGGATTTTCTCATTTATGCAAACATTGTTAAAAAACAAAATGTTATCTGCGCGTTTCTCCGGTGTCTTTTTAAAAATTATCTTCTTTCTCCAGCTGTTTTGTTTATTTGATTTTGACACCTGAGGATGATTCGACGAAGAATCGAAAACATTCGTGAAACCTGTGAAACCTATGGAACATTTATTAATTATTTTAATTTTAATAATAAAAAAGACCATCAGAAAAATCGAAATAAATAAAAGGTATAATTAAAGACACGAATTCAGTTATTTTAAACAATGTTTGCATAACTATATATATATATATATATATATATATATATATATATATATATACTCTAATGGCAGGCAAGGTTGTGGCGCCGAGTTACAAGACCAGTATGTTTTTTTTTTCTTTTCTGGCATGTAGGTCTTCTCAGGTGAGAATTACGAGAATTTTGTTTACGTATTGTGTTGCTTGACAACGAAAAAAGTTTCCCGTAAAATATACATACGTAGATAAATGTAAAATCCAGGTATATTCTTCGTGTTTTGATCACTGTCTCTAAAGGCAAATAAAAACATTAAATTGAAATACGCCCTGGCTTAATCAGTAGGACGTCATTTTTTTAGAAGACTAACAAGACGGAAGTAGGTTAGGTTATATATATATATATATATATATATATATATATATATATATATATATAATTTTTAAAGCGGTAAGGAGACAAATAAATGCAGACTTTTTGATTTTTTAAATAAAATATTATTTATTAAAAATTCAAATTTTCAGTTCGTAAATGAATCTTCATCAAGAGCATACAGTCAATAGTTTTTTTCTACCTTTTTTTTAAGCGACATGTTGTCACTTAGTA
>OY744531.1:93270954-93328454 GCA_963556195.1 Sepiola atlantica | reverse complement strand
TAATTTACTCAATAGCTATTATATATAGGCTAACTAATTTACTCAATAGCTATTATATATAGGCTAACTAATTTACTCAATAGCTATTGGTGTTGTTCGTATCAGTCGTCCGACTTTGGCTTTGTTGCTGTCAGGGTGAGATATGGTTCCAAGATAGTCCACCCTCCCAGACTTAATCTTCTCTCTGAGAAATTCATTTGGAATTGGAATATTGGTTATTGGAATATAAAATGAACCTGACTAATATATGCTCTGTTGTTACTGATTGACAATGATCGAGCTGAATCTTTTAAAAAGACTTCTAATTAAAAGGCACTGATAGTATATACTAATACATATATTGTCATAATTATATATATATATATATATATATATATATATATATATATGTATATATATATATATATATATATATATATATTAATAAGACAAATAAACAAAGCAGTTTTTCAGATTTCTGCATTCAATTGTTATTGTTTTATATTTATTTTCTCGTAAGCCGATTCTACGCACGCAAAACATATATATAATGAGACACACACACACACACACACACACACACACACACACACACACACACACACACATGTTTCAAGTCAATCACCCGAGCAGGTCATAACACTAATAATATCATTCCCCTTTTTATTTTCCATACATATGGTATTGTGTTAATTGCGTGCTATGTTTGTATGTGTGCATATATATATATATATATATATATATATATATATATATATATATATATATATATATATATATATATATATATATATATAGGTATATATATAGTTAATTGTGTATATGTATGTATGCGTATATATATATATGTAGATATCAAATATAGACACATAACCTTCCCCACGGTACATCTTGTTCTCTTCCCCCTCCCTTCATTCTCCCCCTTTCCGCCTATACCGTCATATTATGCGACTTTGATGTCTAACCACCTACCGCTCTCCTGCCTCGATGCTAACTTAATTTTTTTTTCAATAAACATGACTCATGTCGCATATTCTTCCTTCATGGTTTAAATAACTCCGACCGCTACCAATGTTTGCTCCAACACCTTCCACAGTTATTGTAATGTCTCCCACCATATTGATGAACACATAACTCATAATGTCATAAGCGACACTTCTCGGCTTACATAACACAAGCTAACACCACCATTAATGATCTTATAACTCCAACCGCTACCATTCCCCCCATACTTTCTACTGGTAAGTCAACTTCCCACTGCCACCAGCTATTTGTATCTCATAATTCATTATTTTCATTAGCGGCTTTTTAAGATCCAATCCCTCTACTACCATTGTTTCAAACATTTTGAACTTGTGTGTTATTTTCTTCAGACAATCATCTCGAGGAAGTCTTGAAATGAAAACGAAACGTTGAAGAATACATTAATAATATTTTTTTTGTTTTTCTTTTTGTATTTCACACACACACACGCGCACACAGAGAAAGAAACATACACACACACACACACACACACACACACACATATATATATATATATATATATATATATATATATATATATATATATATATATATATATATATAATAAGGAGAATTTAGCCTTTAAAAATATTTTGAAAACCTGGACAAATTATTTATTTACTTTAAAAACTTGAGTACTTTCGGTGATAAACACACTTGTCAGAAGTATAAGCATATATTTTTTCCTCTTCTTTTTTCGTACAATCCTCCCTAATTGAGACATATTTATCCCAGTCAAGTTGAAATTCGTCTTGATGTTATCGACGATTAATGTTGATATGCCGCTGTGCGTAGCACGCGGTTACGTGAATAAGGTAGTTTGAAATGTCACACATTGAAAACGTTTTCAATGTGTGACTTTTCAAACTATATATATATATATATATATATATATATATATATATATATATATATATATATATATATATATATATATACTAAGATATTTTCCTATGAAAAACGAGACCTTATAAAATGTCAAATTAAGTTTTATCCAAAAAAACTTACAGCCGTTTCCTCATTGTTAATAGAAACGCGACATTTATAAAGACAAATGTTATTAACACGTGAATCTTAAGACGTAAAAAAAAAAAATACGAAATTACATCGAACATTGTTTACAAAAAAACATCCATTGATTTTTCTAATGTTTTCTTTTTTACACGATGTGTCTGATGCACAAAACACTACGTATTCGCCATTTTTAATTTTTAATTTTTTTATATATATAATTCTCTTTTCCTTTCTCTTTTCAACTATATAAAATGTCTATCTATCTTTATCTCTTCGTCTCTCTCTCTCACTCTCTTTCTCTCTCTCTCTCTCTCTCTCTCTCTCTCTCTCTCTCTCTATATATATATATATATATATATATATATTTATCTTTCTTTTACTTTCACATTGAAGCAATGATTGATTTTTTTATAAAAGGTGTATCGACTGTTTTTTAATAAGTGGTTGACGAACAGATGGCCGCAACGTAAGTTTTCAAGAAATATGTGATAACAACTTTTCCCATAACAAACGTAAACGGTGTTTTCAGTTTTTTTTCATATAACTTTGTCTACATTTCTACGTAATTACATTGACCTCTCTAACCGGAGTTACTTTGAAAATACATTACATTCAACACGGATCTAGCAAGTGATATATACATATATATATATATATATATATATATATATATATATATATATATATATATATATATATATATATATATATATATATATATATATATATACACGCACACACACACACATACATATATATATATATATATATATATATATATATATATATATATATATACATATATATATATATTTATATATATAATTTCAATTTTTCATGTGTATACACATATATTTTGATTAAACACGTAAGTATGATGTACTGCGTATATATTTTTTCAGTATTTACTTCAACAGTCCTCAATACGTGAGTATAGCTTAGTAGTAAGCTCCGCAGAAACGTTCATGTTTTATATATATATATATATATATATATATATATATATATATATATATATATATATATATATATATATATATATAAGTATAATATATGTATATATGTATAATATATATAAGTATAATATATATATATATGTATAATATATTAGTATTTTCATTTATCCACATAAAATTTTATAAGGAGATATAATTTTTTATGTATCGATTTTCAGTATTTACTTCAACAGTGCTCGATACGTAAGTAGAGCTAGGTAGTAAGCTATGAAAATATATTTATGGCAATTAAGCTACACAGAGGCTCCGCGTTTGGGGATGAAACGCGGGAGCGTCTGTGTTGCTTAATTGCCATACATATATTTTCATAGCTTACTATGTATCATATATATATATATATATATATATATATATATATATATATATATATATATATATATATATATATTTAGATTTTTCACTTATAAAATAAATGATTCAGTGAAAGCCGGGATTAGGCCTTTTAAAATCCAATCCCTCTACTACCATTGTTTCAAACATTTTGTACTTGTGTGCTATTTTCTTCAGACAATCATCCTGAGGAAGTCTTGAAATAAAAACGAAATGTTGATGAATACATAAATACTATTTTTTATTTTTCCTTTTTGTAATTTCACACACAGACGCGCACACACCCACCAAATTGTTATAATATATAAAAAAAAAAAAAAAAAAAAATGACTCAATACTGGTCACCCCTGAAGAAGGAATTTTATTCCGTAATCGATAGGATTAATGTAAGAAAAAAAAAAATTAATCTTGTATTGCTAATTTGGCTTATATTTCAATTTTATTAACTTTCCATGCAATACTTTGAAACTTGAACGATAAACACACACATTACTTGACAGCGTGCCAACGCAATTCTCGTTCGACACCGGTTTTTTGAATTCTACCCGCCATTCATAACAGCAAGGCGATGACGTCGTACCATCATTGACGTTTATCAAATTAACAAAGAAATAAGTTTATTTATCTTTATTCTTGTTTTTTGATGAAAAAAAAAATGACTCAATACTGGTCACCCCTGAAGAAGCAATTTTATTCCGTAATCGATAGGATTAATGTAAGAAAAAAAAATTAATCTTGTATTGCTAATTTGGCTTATATTTCAATTTTATTAACTTTCCATGCAATACTTTGAAACTTGAACGATAAACACACACATTATATATATATATATATATATATATATATATATATATATATATATATATATATATATATATATAATAACAATTTTGTGCAATTAATAATTTAATAACCTAACGATTCTGTAATAATTAACTTTAACTCACACAATTATATTTTAAAACAAAAATATAAATTTAAATAATAAAAAACATGAATTGGGACAGTGAAGGCGTACACAATAATATTATCAACAGAGACATAGAGAGAGAGTGAAAGAGAGTGGGAAATTATGTTAAAAAGAAAACATATAATAAAAAAAACACGATATTTTAACTAGAGCATAATAATAGTTAAAAAAAAACACAAAAGAAATATTATTAATATTTGAACAAAGATTCGTTTAATTTAGATGTACAGAGACAGAGTCTATTGTCCTTATTCCAGGAAATTTCAGAATAACGAATTCTTCTTCAAACGCAAACATTCAGTTTATATTTAGTAAAAGCATTTTCAATTGTTATTTGAAAATTATGTAGAAAGTATGGCATATGAACTGACTTATTTGTTATTCTGAAATTTCAGGGAATAAAGACAATAAACACTATATGTGGACATTTAGATTAAACAAATTCGGACTATTGAAAGGATCTACCAAAGGATATCTAGACATAAGCTCTCTCTTATATTCAACAATATATATATATATATATATATATATATATATATATATATATATATATATATATATAAGTGTAAATTAGTCGTCCAAGGCTATAGCAATGCGATGTGGTTGCCGTGAGATGGAAAAGTGAAAGGAAATAAACGCAGGGAGAAAGTGAAACTCAAAACGATTTATTAATAATTTCACGAAAACTGATTAAATACCAAATAGTATTTTTTTTTCGGTAAGTAACAGATCGGCAAAGGGTAATCTTAAATTTTCGAAAGAAAAACTTTCATTATCAAAAGACAAGAATAGAAGACCGAGAGGGTCGAAAAAGAACGGGAAAAAACCGGTGTCAGATCTGACACCGGCTTTTTATATATATATATATACAGAAATAAAAAAAAAGTTTGTGTATTATTGTTTTTGCGTTTTTTGATGAAAAAGAAATGACACAATACTGGTCAACTCTGATGATAGAATTTTATTCCGAAAGTAATAAGATTAAAGTAAAAAAAATAAAAATAAATTAATCTTGCATTGATAACGGCTTCTATTTTCAACTTTATAATACGGACCCAGCAATGCTTTAAATGAACGACCTATTTGATTAAACTTATAGCATGCCAATGCTTTCTTCGTTCTACAACCAGAATTTGAATTCATAACCGCCAACGACATCGACGTGGATACATCATAACAAGGACATTTTATCAAAGAAACAAAAAGAAAAAAAGGTTGCTTATTTTTATTTTTGTTTTTTTGATGAAAAAGAAAAGAAAAATGACACAATACTGGTCAACTCTGATGATGAAATTTTATTCCGAAATTAATAAGATTAATGTAAAATAAAAATAAAAATAAATTAATATTGCATTGATAAAGGCTCCTATTTTTAATTTTATAATATATACATTAAAGTTACATACTTTACAAGTTTATTATATTCAAATATTACAACAAAGAATAGTTAATAAGAAGACCTTTAAACCAGGGTTTTTCAAAGAAATAAGTTGTATCATCAGATGAAAAAAATATTAAGCATTGGTTAAGAATTAAGAATGTTAATATTTGAATAGCATAAACGACTTGTAAAGTATATATATATATATATATATATATATATATATATATATATATATATATATATATATATATATATATATATATATAATATATTCCCTTTCCCTACAATTACGGTTTAAATATTATAATTGTTCGTGGTGATATTTCATTTTATTTACAATGGACTATTCCAATCTTTTATTCTGTCCTTTCTTGATCACCTTTGACTGCTAATAAACACACATACAGAGAGAGAGAGAGAGAGAGAGAGAGAGAGAGAGAGAGAGAGAGAGAGAGAGAGAGAAAGAGGTGAAGAGAGAGAAGGAGAGGGAGAGAGGGAGAAAGAGATAGACAAAGGAGAAAGAGAGAAAGAGAGAGAGAAATGAGAAAGAGAGGGGGAGAGAGAGAGAGGGAGAGAGAGAGGGAGAGAGAGAGAGTAATACAAGCGAGAGTAATAGATACAGGATAACATAAAAGTGACGGATGAAACAAAATATAATGAGAAGAAAATAATAATAATACAGACACTTTGTAAGAGATGGATCACTTGGTGAGATAAATGCAATGTACGGTTAAGTAGACGAATTAAAATGGAACCTCTTTTTTTTTTTCAAACGTAACTCAATCTCAAAATTATGGAATATTTTAACACGTACTATTTGTGACAGACCGACGAACACTATTTTTAGATGCGTGGACGTACGAAGCAAGTAAGTAACAAACAAGCGATCGTGACAATCGCTGGGACAATTTTTATAAACGTTCCTCCCGAACAGCAAACGAACACAAGGTGACCTAAATTCATGAATAAAGAAACGTGTTGCGCTTCATGAAATAACACCAACGCTTTCATTCAAATTAACGACAAAAATTCGCCCACCTCCAACAAACTGGCACGTAGACATTATGTAAAAGGCTATTAATAGGTATGTTTTTATTTATCTATATTTATTTAGATCTTTATTTAATTATTATCTCTCTTTTAATTAAAATTGCGTCACGATGTTTTACAAATAGGGTGTAGATTTCAGTTTGAAGCACTTGTCACTCTAGCTACACTGAAAAGCCGTGATACAGCGAAACAGTCTATCTGTGGAAAATTACTGTTCATATATATATATTTATTTCAATATTGTGTTACAGAAGTACAGAACACATGGTACCGTCGGTTTCAAATCAACAAGTAATCAACCAATGATTGCGCCTTGTCGACTCTTCCCAGTCATCGTTGGTTTCTTCCCACTGACCTCACCATATATATATATATATATATATATATATATATATATATATATATAATGAAGAAGAATGGAAAGGAATTAGAGAAGCAAAAGCCAAATCATAATTCAATTCAATTGCTCAGAGCAAGGTATATTCCGCAAAAAAGGCAATTTATTCAAGTTAAATTTTCCTTAATATACATATATATTTCCTTTATATACATATATATATATATATATATATATAGAGAGAGAGAGAGAGAGAGAGAGAGAGATAGAGAGATAGATAGATAGTATACTTTTTTTATTCATACGAACATTATTGGTTACATATGTGCATACATATTTCAGTTGTACTCTTCACAGAGAGTCAAATTCTTCAGACCAAAGAAGACAGAGATTGACTCTCTGTGACGGGTACAACCGAAACATGTATGCACATATGTAACGAATAGTGTTTGTATAAATAAAAATGTATACTTAAGAATAGCTCTATTTGTTATTGAGCACTTTTTATAAACACTTGAGTTTCAACGGATTTGCATCTACAGAAACTAATGCAATACGTGTACCATATATATATATATATATATATATATATATATATATATATATATATATATATATATATATATATATATATATATTATAGGGGCATAAAAATGAACTATTAACCCATACCATACCTTTCAGCCGTTCTTTCAATTTCTTAATCTTCATACATCGTCGAACGACCACAACCATACGTTTCTTCAGTTCTTTCAATCTGTTTACCATAGCTTACTATCAGCGAATACCTAGAATCCATCTTCGTCTCACAGACAGACAACATTTAGGTAATATGTTTATATTGTGTTTTTTAATTGATTTATGTTTATTTTTTTCTAAATTCTATGCTTTTCTACACCGTACGCGCGTTTTGCAACAGAATCAAGAAAAAATACATAGTCTTCATCTTAGCTTTGTTGCAATACAGAGACAAGTAGTTATTCAGTAGCAATAGAAAAATAAACACCTTGATCTAAAGACATGAGAAAAGATGATAGAAAAGGTTCAAAATGAGCTCCTGACAAAAGTAACTGCAAGTCAAAATGCATGAAAAAATACATGAGAAAAAATTCACATGAGAAATGTTTACAAAATCCAGACCCCCTACAAAGAATAAACTTATTTCCATGACTTGAAACAGTTCGTCTAACTGTTCATTGCAATCGAATTTAACTCATTTTTAGAGATTATAAAAAGTATATACTTCAATATATACTTTTTGTAAGAACCCATGATAATATATATATATATATATATATATATATATATATATATATATATAGTAAGTTATAAAAATATATTTATGTCAATTAAGCTCCACAGAGAGTTCAGCGTTTCATCCCCGAGGGAAATCGTCAGGTTTCAAATATATTTGTTTAACTTGCTACCTATCTAAAAATATATTTTCATAACTTACTACCTAGCTGTAAATATATTTTCATAGCTTACTACCTAGCTGTAAATATATTTTCATAACTTACTACCTAGCTCTAAATATATTTTCATAACTTGCTACCTATCTAAAAATATATTTTCATAACTTACTACCTAGCTGTAAATATATTTTCATAACTTACTACCTAGCTGTAAATATATTTTCATAACTTACTACCTAGCTGTAAATATATTTTCATAACTTACTACCTAGCTCTAAATATATTTTCATAACTTGCTACCTATCTAAAAATATATTTTCATAACTTACTACCTAGCTGTAAATATATTTTCATAACTTACTACCTAGCTGTAAATATATTTTCATAACTTACTACCTAGCTCTAAATATATTTTCATAACTTGCTACCTATCTAAAAATATATTTTCATAACTTACTACCTAGCTGTAAATATATTTTCATAACTTACTACCTAGCTGTAAATATATTTTCATAACTTACTACCTAGCTCTAAATATATTTTAATAACTTACTATTAGCTGTAAATATGTTTTCATAACTTACAACACGAACATATGCACAAACACACACTACAGGAAGCAGGAATACACACCAAAATTAAACATCCAACACACAAACTCACACAAAATAAAAAAACACAGATACACAAACAGGCTCACATGTACATATGATAATAGCTACCAAAACACAGAATGAACACACGCATACAAACACACATTTCGCAGGAAGAAAATATATACCGATGGGCATATAAAATTACCGACGAAAAGAGAAGGGCATATAAAATTATTATTTTACAAATCTCTACAAACAAAAAATGATAAATACACGTATACAGAAAAGCAACACACACACACCTCACATGTATGAGACTATTTTTGCTAAAGGATGAGGAAAGACATACATTTAATAAATTTGGAAGAAGACACACCAGCACTGAGCAGCACCATTAGGAGATATAATAAAGATACACCCCATGGAAAGTCAGATAAGAAGCTGCGAAGCCCATACCAATCAGCTTCTTCCTCTTTTCACCATCTCTCTCACAGACGTGATGTTACTAGTCTCAGTCTTTCCCTAAATACTATGATGGCATGTGTTTTTTCAAAATTGTCTCATCTATTCTATGCTTCTGTTGTTCCAGCTGGTTTGACTCGTTGGTCTAGTGGTCTTCATCAATTCGCTGTTTTAATACTTTGTTATACTGCAGCTTCCTATTCAAGTAGCCTCTTTCTGAAAACTGAATTCAACCTGCTTACTGTTTTCCTCCTACCTGTAGCCTAGGTCCTTTCAAGACAAAGGTCAATAAGGAATCATTTGTTTTTGCGATAATCATCTTTTGTTCTTTTTAGCTCCTTACATCAAGTTGCTTCATCCTTTGTCTGGAAGGATTTTTGTTAAAAAGAAATCGCAAATTCTTTCTCATTAGGACAACAGACTGACAGACTGACAAGTGTGAAAAAGGCACCGGAAACACATGTGTTGCATCTACGCATCTAATATAAAAAGATATAAATAAAAAAGTGTCAAATATTCGTGGTCTAACGATATATATTAAAAGAGACTGAGAGAGATAGAGAGCGATAGAGAGAGAAGAGTGAAACGAGGTGACTTTTACAGATAGATAGAAAGCCTGGGAGGGTGCACCTCCTAGAACTGCACAGGACTGACAACCAATAGATCAGCGTAAATCCAGACTCGAAGGCCCGGACAATACCGGTTTATTAGGCGGTGTAAAAACACCGGGTTCCTTGTTAGTTGCAGAAATTCTTTAACCTGCAAGATTGCAGGACCGACCCATAGACCGGCGTAAATAAAGCCTCGAAGGCCAATACAATACCAGTTTATGGGATGTAGTATCCATCGGAATAAATACTAAACTTTGATCTTAGCAAAAAGGCCAAGACGTTGAGTATTTATTTACTCCTCTCCAGGAGTTAGGCTCAAGGCCAATTTTATCTTACTTCCACAAGTAAGATGTGACCCAAGGTCGGGTCGGGAAAGTGGGGTTTGAAAAGCCAGCGCCCGAGAGGTGAGCACTCTGGCCATTAAAAATTGCCTGGGCAGCCCCGTCGGCATTCCCAGGTAGGGGCGCCTCAGACAGTAAGCAATAAACTTACTCCTCCCCAAAGAGGGGAGGCGAAGCCTGGGAGGGTGGACCTGCTAGAACTGCACAGGACAGACCCATAGACCGGCGTAAATCAAGTCCCGAAGGCCAAGACAATACCAGTCTATGGGGTGCAGTATCCATCGGAACAGATACAACACTTTGATTTTAGCAAAAAGGCCAAGACGTTGAGTAAACACCACATATATTACACTCATTAAATACAGAGAAGAGGTTACAGTCACCGTTGCCAAACTGAATTTGCCTCACTACCTACACCTACTACTGACGTTACATATGATATCTTAATTCTTTGGAATGTCTATTAGAACAGCAAATGTAGATATTAATGTTACCATGTCACCATTAATCAATATTCTCTCTAATTATTTTGTCTGGCTAAATTAAAACAGAATATATATATATATATATATATATATATATATATATATATATATATATATATATATATATATATATATATATATGTGTGTATTAGTTTGAATTGTATTATAAATGGAAACAGTTCTCATTTTCATGTTTGTCTCATACGCCAACCATAAATCGTCGGATTCTAAAGATTAGTTCAAGATGTGGCCACCATAACAGGGACTCAGGTGTCTATTTCAAACAGGAACACAATTTATATATACATAAATTAATATATATATATATATATATATATATATATATATATATATATATACATATATATATACATATATATATATGTATATATATATATATATATATATATATATACATATATATCGCATGTACATAAGTTTGCTGAAAAAACAATAAAGTGCTCGATTGTAGTTGCTACAAGAGTTTATATAAATTATAAAGCATAGTCTATATATATACATACATTAATATATATATATATATATATATATATATATACATACATTAATATATATATATATATATATATATATATATATATATACGCTTTGTCTTGTGGGATGCTGAATATTTGATGCGGACTGTAAATACTTTTCTAAACAGAAAAGGCCTATCATGTCATTGAAACCATTGTCCATCTCTAAATTTGTGATATATAGTTTTTAATAAAAATGTTATATATGTATTTATATATATATATATATATATATATATATATATATAGAATAAATATGAAATTAAAAGTAAGCTTTTAGTAAATAGAACCTATAGTGAAATGTTAAATGTTGGCTTTCATACTGCCAACTTATCTATATGTATAATTCCCCTGATGATAAGATCCCGATCTTTGAAAAGCCATGGCTTAAGGAAAGAATAATAAACATAATGCTATTACAGAATATACCTTGCATTGGACAATCGAAGTTTGAAATAAATCTGGACATTCGTACATGTTTATCACTCTTCGTTCATCTATCTTTATATATATATATATATATATATATATATATATATATATATATATATATATATATATATATATATATATATATATATATATATATATATATAAATGAGTCAATGAAAAATAGTTAGACCTGTAAATGGAAACAGATCAATATCTTCAGTTGTTCAGAACAAGGAGCATTTAGTAAATAAAAATATTTCTTCTTCTTCTCTTTCAATTGCATTCCTTAAGCACGGCTTTTCAAAGATCAAAATCTTATCATCAGAGGAAGTAGTGATTGATAAGTTGACAGATAAGAACAGTCAATATTCAAAATTTGGAAAAAGTTTTTTTTTAAAGTTATTTTTAAAAAGTTTTTAAAAGTTAAACGGGTGTGTAAATGAAAGTCACAAAATACGGAGATCCAAGTTGTATAGGGTTCAAATGTAATTGGTAAATCCAGAAGAATCTGCAAGAAAATCCAACGGCGAAGATTCCACCCAAGTCCTTAGTCTTTAGAGGGAAGATCAGACAAAATTAGCCATATTAAGAAAACGCATTTCTTCCTGTTTTCAAGTAAACAGATCCAAAGGCAAAAAGCAGCGAACCAAAACCTCAATGAAAATTGGAAATCCGAATATATATATATATATATATATATATACTAAAAGAGTGAACCCCGTTGGATCACCAATTACGCCCGGTGTTATTTTTTTGAATCAGGAAAAAGTCAATTTGCAAAGCCAAGAAAATATTAAAATGTACAAAAACAAAATCCCCAATTAGTCTCTTTCGACTCGTTATATTTGTCTCTATATCTTTTATCCTCTCTAACTATGGGTCAACTGATATTACATTTTTTTGGTTATATAGACCTTTTGTTAATAATGGATTATTCCAAACGTTTTATTATTTTCTTTCTGTCTTATTTTCGGTGGTTATTAAACTGTCGAAATGGTCGTCTTCGCCGGCGAGGGTTACATTGAAAAAGAATGTAGTACGTAACTCTAACTGTTGCTAAATAAACTATCAGGTCTCTGCATATGCAACTTTTGTTTTTAATTGGTCCCCCGATTTTATAAATCGGGGGACTTATGTTTTGAGGCATGTCCGTCTGTCCGTCCGTCCGTCCGTCCGGATTTTTCTCCGCAACCATCCATTGTATTTCTTTGAAATTTAGCATGAAGTTGTAACTTTGGTCAGGTTAGAAAGTGACATTCTCCGATTTTTGGAAAAAAATCTGGTTAGCCTCCCTGGGGATCAAAAGGCCTCGATATGGCAAAAAATGACATTTTTTGCCCCATAACTTTTCATCCATCTATTCAATTTCTCTGAAACTTGGCCAACATGTGGAGGCAATTGTTCCTAATAGAAAATAAGTACCGCTGACCTTGGAAGAAAATCTGGTTCGCGCCCCCACGGTGTCTATAGCTTCCAAACTGGCAAAAATTACCCTTTTCTCCCATAACGTTTGATCCATCCATTCAATTATTCTAAAACTTGGCTAAAATTTAGAGGCAATTGTTCTGGATATAAAATGAGCATCCTTGACCTTGAAAAATTCTGGTTCGCGCCCCCAAATTATCCAAATTTATTGCATTTTACACTCACCACATCGAGTCACATACAGAGGGGACCACGCACGCGCGGCTTGTTTCTAATATGTTTTCTATTTGTATAGTGTCGAATTATGCTCCAGTACCCTAGTTATATACGTCAATAGATTGATCATTGTTGCAACACTTGAAGACGTGCCACTCTAAGCATTCTTTCCTGGCTTTGACCGAGTACAAACTCGACTTCTAAGTCTAATAGGGGATTTTCTCTTCTCTTCCTCACAGGCTCCTTTCTCAGAGAAGAGACGTTGTGTTATATTACATTCGTATGGGCTTCCATACGGGCTCCCGGAGTTGCATACGCATCACTATTACGCTGGGCTGTATCCAGCGCAGAGGCTTGACTGTACGCCATCAGAATGTCCAGCGTTTTATTTTCCAGGAGCCGCTGTCGTATTGAAGGCGAGGATATTCCAGAAATTAATGCGTCACGCATTGCCTCCTCTGCACTGTGGTCGCGGAAGTTGCAATTCCTTTTTAGTTTCTCCAATTCTCGGAAACATTTGTCCATCGTTTCTCCCGGCTTCTGCCGTCTGGTTACTAGTATATGTCTTGCAAATACTTCATTCGGTGTTTTAATAAACAAGCTACCAGCTTTGCTATATCAGCATCAAAGTTCGTACATGTCTCATACGAATGTAATATAACACGTTGCTAGTCTCTCTCTACTCTATCGTTATTTCCACGCAAGGTGCTCGACTGAGCTCCAATCTCTGGTTCCTCATCGTAAGACATTCACAGCAAGAGCTAGTCTTCCTACCATAACGGAAAAAGACTTTCCTTTCCGTCTTAATGTGCTTTCCATAAACAGCTTCTTTGAAAGGGCTTATCATGTATGGAACACGTTACCGCAGAACTCCTTTCCTGCATAATACAATATAGTTGTCATCAAATCAGATGACAACAGATACTTGTCATAATCTTCCCTATAAGTAATCAAACTAAAGTCATACAATTAATTGTTCCTCATCTTTCAGTTGACAATCATTTCATCTCATTAATCAACATCCTCGAGTGGATCTTGGCCTTGATAAGTGATGGCCCAATACTAAAAAATATACATATATAATATTTAAATATTATTTACTTCTCTTAGACATTCCCAGTTATTATCAAATAAAAACAAATTCTGGACAGAACTTATGGGATCCTCATATATGCAAATAATCAATATAAAAAAGTAAAGAAATAATCCTGTTGAAGCCATTATGGATTATAAAGGCTTAAGAACTAATTGGGTCAACATGTGCTGTGTGATATCTTACACAGTTCCATTTGTTTTATTGTCGCTCTAGATGGGGTTGTCTTACTTCCGGTTGGTTTATGACTTACTGATTATACACTCGGTAAAAAATGACAGGTTATTTTTATATAAGAAAACAATTACCAGCGACCTCCGGTGATACGTTTTATATCTTTATTGCTAAGGCCGTAGGACGATTAAAACTAAAGAAAAAAGAAAACGTCTTCATAATTAAAAAAAATTGCTTTCTTCTTTCATTTTTCCAATGTTATTACTATTCCCTTAATATATGGTATCATTTTGCGCATTCAAAGATGTTATTACTTACAATTCCCAGCACGATATGTTTATATTATCGAGAAATATATTAAAAATAATTGACAAGACAAATACTCCTTTGTACGACTTTTGTTTGGATGAGGAGTTCCTATTTACTTGCCTCCCCACGAGCGCAAAGTTAGACTCAAGATCTGTTTTGTGTAGGGGATATCCAGCCCACCAAAGAGGGGCACCCTGTATAGGACAAAAATGAAAAAAATACTCCAGTCAAGAAGAAGTCTGAAGACAGAACATTTGAATTATTTATTTGCAAAAATATGATGTATATTTAAATAAATTAGGCCATTAGAAGTGTGAGGACTGGGGTGTCAGTGGTCGTCTTCTGTCTATTTTACTATTAAAAAGACTCAGTGGCTATCACCACAATACCACATTTACTCTATACGCCGTTCTTCTTAAATATCCCCAATGGAGTGGTTCGCATTCTTAGTCAACAGAAAACACGCCGTAAATACCAGGGAAAACATAAACAATAATACACGTGTGTGACGGCAAATAAAAGATGACACAAAGAAGTGATTTAACTTCATGTGTTTTTATTTAACGTTTATTTTGACAAACGCTGACACGCTCAAAGATAAAGAAATAAACATTTACTACAAGTCCCTAAACAATTGAATGCGCATAGTTTTTATTCAAATAAACGAGCTGTGTGAAATACACAAAATAGTTTACTTACAGTCGTGGCAGTTGGGATTTCTGGAGGAGCCGGTTGTAAAAAAAAGGAAGGAGATCATGGGGATTCCTCGAAATCTCGCGAGAACTGGGTCCAAGTCACGTGTCTTTCGAGATCACGAGACTTCATTCATTTTCTCTGAATCTATCAAGAAATGAAATCTTACTCAAGGGAGGTAACTCTGTCGTCCCTACACACATATATATATATATATAAATATATATAGATATAAGTGACCGTTATCAAAAGCCAACATCAATACGAAATATATTTTTATTTTTGCATTTTAGTCTTAATATTATCTTTTGCTTCTTTCTAACAAGCAATTTAAAAAAAAATAGTTACCCTTATTGAAAGTTTAAACACGTACTTGATGTTAAGATGTCGATGTACATGAAGGTTTCAAATAAAAATATAATAATATAGCCTACATTGGTTTTGGTTTTCGATAACGGTCAGTTATTCAAATTCATCAGTACCTTTAATAACAAGAAACATTCATGATATATACATATATATATATATATATATATATATATATATATATATATATATATATATATATATGTATATATATAATATATCCATTGAAAAATGGGGAAGAACAACAAAACTTGTTTAGTAAAACCCTCCTAACCCCTTTCTAAGAAAGAGTCCTTCCATTATTTTCCAGTTTGTGTAAAACAAGCGAGTCGATCTCTAAATGTGAGTGGGACATAAGTGGGAAGACATAAAATTGGGGTAGGGTTTAGGAGTTAATAGTGCTCTTCCAAGATAAGAAACAATTCAGGAGGCCCGGTCACAATAAAAGTTGGGAATGGGAACCCGTGAAGAATTCTATTACCAAAAAGGTTTTAAAAGGTGGGGACAGCACTCACTCATCCAACTTGCTAGGAGACTACTTGAACTGGACTAGACTCCGACAGGAGTCATGCGACATACACAGGCAGGGGACAAATACTCATACTTGGCCATTTTTCGTACGCACATACTAGCAACTTGTACCAACATTTTGTTGAATTCCCTGGGATGTAATCTATTTATATAGCAGCTAATTTTAATCTTATGCTGATGCTTAGGCAAAGAAATCATATCGAAAGTTGTCATTATTTATACTGTTTTGTATTCTAAGTTAAGGGTTCTATTACGTCTCGCCGCATGTTTGACACAATATGCTGCGTGTCCACCCAAGTTTTGTGAGTTGAAACTGTTCTGACTGTACCCGTCGACGTGGCCTTTATAGTGATGTGCGATGTCAGTCTTATATCCACCGCACAACCCCTCTCTACGCTGCAGAAACTGGGACATCAGACAATTTTAGTTACATTGTTTGGCTTTAAAGAAACGGCAACCCAGTATACTTAGCAACTTTCTAAAGTCAAACCCTTCCTCATCGTAGTAGAGGCGGTGACAATGTGGTAGTGTCAGAGCTAGTTCGTTTTGAACTTCGGTTCCTAGCAAGGCCACAACAGAGGGGACAGGTTTTGGACACCAACGGAAGAGTCGGCATCAGGATCCGTTGTCCTCTGGTCGTCTCAATCTCTACATGTAGCAAACAAAGACGAGTCAGGCGCAAGAACCGCAAATCATTGGAGCGTGAGTGACAACGTTGTTTTGTACTATTTCGTTTGTGTGTGCTGGACCAAACCTTCCCCTATTTCGTATGCAGCTGCTGAATAGCTGAGATTTTACACACACGTTTTACACATTTTTATTTAGGCATATAGGACTCTGGGCAACACCAGGTGGCCCTGCTAATTCATGACATCACTCATGAGCACACGTTACTATTTAGCCATAGAGGAGAGACATTTATTTACTCCTCCCGGAGTTAGGCACAAGGCCAGTTTTATCTTACTCCCACAAGTAAGATGTGACCACAGCTTGGGTCGAGAAAGTGGGGTTAAAAGCCAGCGCTCGAGAGGTGAGCACACTGACCATTTAAAAATTGCCTGGGCAGCCCCGTCGGCATTCCCCGGTAGGGGCGCCTCAGACAGTAAGCAATAAACTTACTCCTCCCCAAAGAGGGGAGGCGAAGCCTGGGAGGGTGGACCTCCTAGAACTGCACAGGACAGGCGTGCAGTATCCATCGGAACAGATACTACACTTTGGAGAGACATTTTTGTTTATCATAGTTCACCCAAAACAAGGCAAGCTGCCACTATAGACGTAAGGGGCTACTGAGAATTAGGGTAAAAAGTTTGGGGGGTCATCCAAAATTGGGAGCTATGCAGTGAGATGCTTCTTCACATTCATTTTTAAATTTCTGCATGTCTCTACAGTCGGGGAAACAGAGAACAGAGAGGGAGTTCCAAAGACCGAGAGCACGAGGAAAAGAAGCTATTAGAGTAGAAGGCGCTCTGGCATCTGGGGCCTTGCTTCCCCTCTTTGGGGAGGAGTAAGTTTATTGCTTGCCGCCTGAGGCGTCCTGACCGGGGAATGCCGATAGGGTTGCCCAGACCATTTTTGCTAGGCCAGAGTGCTCCTTCTTTAGGGGCGCTGGCTTGACTCTTCCTCCCACTTTCCGACCTTGTGTCACTTATTCCTGCGTGGGAGGGAATTAAATACCTGGCATCTGGGGACCTCCACAGAGAATGGATGGGGTTTAGCTGATTTTCGGGTTGGTCGAGTGTATTTACGTCGAGAGGGCACCAGAGCAGCAAGTTCATCGGAGCACATTCAATTGAAGTATTTTTAAAACAAGCACAGTGATGCAACGTTGTGGCGATGGGACAGGGGCTGGAGCTAGGTTTTTGTAACTTTAGGACATTACATAACAGGTCAATGACGTAACACGACGAAGAGAAAGAAGAATGGTGTAGGATAAGGAAGAGAGGATGGAGGTGAAAGAAAGTAAAGAGAAGAAAGAGAGAAAGAGAGAGAGAGAAAGAGAGAGAGAGAGAGAGAGAGGGGGGGGGGGTGAAGGAATTTATTGTATTTGTTTCATCCTAGTTTTTTCGATTCTCGTCATTCCTTGTCATCTTTAATCGGGTGTTTCCGGCCGGGTTCGTGGCCCTTCGTACATACCATTAGCAAGACCGGAATAAAGATGAAGGGAATGGAACTATGTTAATCGTGTGATATGTTGTTCGCGATGGGGCGATTATGTTGTGTGGAAAGCGATTGGAAGTTTGATAATAGGACGGGCAGACAAGATGGTGTGTGACTGATAAACACTCGGTAAGAGAGAGGGGGGACATATGAATGAGTTGTATGTGTTCGGGTGTGGGCGAAAATATGTTGAGGAGATAGGGACGTGGGTGGGTGGAGAGACAAAAAATACGTGGACTAGCAGAGGAGAGAGCTTGCAAATGGGGGAAAGAAGAGAAGAAACGGGGGAGATAATTGATGGATCCTATTTTCGTATGAATCAGCATGTTATGTTCTTTTGTAATATGCTTGATTCCGTTGTTGGCATTCCCTTTTAGAATCAGGTTCTCATAGGAGGGACAACGTGAAGATTGTCGACATTCATATGTAAGTGGTGCTATGGATCCGACGGGATTCGAACACAGCACGCCGAGTTGTCAGTTGGCGAAGGTATCTACGTCATCGCGGACACCTCGAAATTGATGAATGAAAAGATACAACATAAAAAAAGAAAGGAATAGAGAGAAAGATAAAGAGAAAGAGAGAAAGAGAGAAAGAGGGGAACGGAGCGAGACAGGGAGTGAGAATGTGTGTGTGAGTGCGCGTGGGAGAAAGGAAGTGAGAAGGAGAGCATGTGAAACTGAGAGGGGGAGAAAAGGCTAAAAAGAGAAAAGTTGTGTTTGTTCATCTTCACTGTTTACTCTTTTCATTCTCATGCCTCCTTTAACTACCCCTTCCTCTTCCACCATCTCTCTCTCTCTCGTTCTACTCTTGGCTTTTTGGCTAAGATCAAGGTGTAGTATCTGTTCCGATGGATACTGCACCCCATACTGGTGTTGTCTTGGCCTTCGGGTCTTGATTTACGTCGGTCAATGGGTATGTCCTGCGCAGTTCTGGGAGGTCCACCTTCCCATGCTTTGCCTCCCCTCTTTGGGGAGGAGTAAGTTTATTGCTTGCTGCCTGAGGCGCCCCTGCCGGGGAATGCCGACGGGGCTGCCCAGGCAATTTTTAAATCCCACTTTCCCGACCCGACCTTGGGTCACATCTTACTTGTGGGAGTAAGATAAAAACTGGCCTTGTGCCTAACTCCTGGAGAGGAGTAAATCAATACTACTTGTAGTTGTATCATACGTCTTCACAGAGATCGCGGAAATCGTGCCTTAGCATTGTCTTGTCTGCATGTAGTTCTCCTTGTTTCTATTTATCTACCTCCCACAAGGTAAGATGTGACACAAGGTCGGGAAAGTGGGATTAGATAAGCCAGCGCTTGAGAGTTGAACCCTTTGGCCATTTAAAAATTGCCTGGACAGCTCCGTCGGCATTCCCCGGTAGGGGCGTCTCAGGCAGTAAGCAATAAACTTACTCCTCCCCAAAGAGGGGAGGCAAAGCCTGGGAGGGTGCACCTCCTAGAACTGCACAGGACAGACAACCAATAAACCAGCGTAAATCCAGACCCGAAGGCCCGGACAATACCGGTTTATTAGGCGGTGTAAAAACCCCGATTTCCTTGTTCGTTGCAGCCATTCTTTAACCTGCAAGATTGCAAGCTTTTACCACCGACAACAGGAGCACCACAGCTCAGCTTTTGCATGCTAAATCGAGTAGGTTTGGCCCAGAACACCAAAAAACGACCGGTACATAAGCAATGTGCCCACTGTCACTTCATTATTCTTTAATTCCACGCTTGGCACGTTTTTGTTTGTCACATGCGGAGACAGAGACGATCAATGGACTACGGATTTTCATGCTGAATTCTCCTTATTTTTCACCAGAGCCTCGTTAGCCTTATCGCTCAGACACTACCACCGCTTTTACCACGGTGAGGAACAATTTGATTTTAAGGGAGAAAATCTGCTGCCGGAACTAGCTCCTATCCTTACAAAGCTATTCAATCATTGCCGAAAGGAGAAATGTTGTCCATCGCCTTGGAAATTTACGCCAATCTTTCTAGTATTTTCCCCAGATATGCTAACAGTGACCTTAGCAACAGATTTTATGTAATTTTTCCATTTGAGGTTTAGAGTGAAAGTCAGTTCTTTGAGCTTATCAAAGAAGGGGGCTTCCTCAAAGAGAGATAAATTTCAACTGAGGAGAAAGGGGGGTCCGAGCGTTAGCGATGAAAAAAGAGAAACTTGGTTTTGGAGGTGTTAAACGTAACAGGCCACGTTTCCCCGATTACACAACGTGCTCCAAGTTGGATGAGAGAGATTCAGAGGGATCTTGATCATCATTGCGCTTCGAAGGGTTGCCATAGGTAGTTGTGCCATGACCTATGAATTTAACATTATAACAGTATAACGGAAAAACCCTGCGTCTGTTTTTACAGAAGCATTAAATTAAAACGACTCTAACACTATTACATACGAGACCATATGCATACCATACAGAATACGAGACCATACAGCATACGAGACCATACAGCATACACGACAATACGCATACGAGAAAATACAGCATACGAGACCATACTCATACGAGACAATACAGCATACGAGACTATACAGCATACGAGACAATACGCATAGGAGAGAATACAGCATACGAGACTATACAGCATACGAGACCTCACAGCATATGAGACAATACAGCATACGAGACCATACAGCATACGAGACAATACGCATACGAGACAATACAGCATACAAGACCATACGCATACGAGATAATACAGCATACGAGACCGTACATCATACAATACTATACACATACAAGACCGTACAGCATACGAGACCATACAGCATACGAGACCATACAGCATACGAGACAATACAGCATACGAGACCATACAGCATACGAGACCATACACATACGAGACAATACAGCATACAAGACAATACAGCATATTAGACCATACAGCATACGAGACAATACGCACACGAAACCATACTGCATACGAGACAATACACATACTAGACAATACAGCATACGAGACCATACAGCATACGAGACCATACTCATACGAGACAATACAGCATACGAGACAATACAGCATACGATACCATACATCATACGAGACCATACGCATACGAAACAATACAACATACGAGACTATACAGCATACGAGACCATACATCATATGAGACCATACAGCATATGAGACCATACAGCATACGAGATCATACAGCATATGAGACCATAAGCATACGAGACTATACAGCATATGAGACCATACGCAGACGAGACCATACACATATGAGACCATACAGCACAATTTAAATATTTCGCGATCCTGTTGGAGAGTCACAACTTCCACAATGGCTTTCGATAATCAAATGTTTAAATTACTTAACCTGACATTCTCATGCAGGATGAAGTGGGATAAGTACATAGAAGATGTTGCCAAGTCTGCCGCAAATACTTCTCCTCCGGGCTACAACACTTCTCACACCTGCTAGTACCATATATCTCTATTACGCCACCATATTTTTTTCATCGTAAATGGAGTATTGGTGCCACATCTGAGCTGGTGTACCAACAAGCTTCTCCTTCTTGGACAAGGTTCAAAACAGAATTTGTAACCTAGTTCCAGTCTCTGTCGTGTCGTCACAGCGTCGCATGCTTGAAGTTGTTTGACAAGTACTTCCACGGAATATGCTTTAATGAACTTACTGCTAAATACCACCGACCCACCCAACTAGCAGACCCCCCCCCTCCCTTTCTCTGTAAATGTCCCTAGATGCCGGAAGATTTTTTTACTTTAATAGCTTCTGTTCTCGAACCACTTCTCTTTGGAATAAATTCCCTACTCTCTGTTTCCCCGACTTTGTCAACTTACAGAAATTCAAATGTAATGTGAACAAACATCTTGTTGCCCAACTCCTTACCGAGATTGTTTCACCATAAATCTGGCCCTCATCACAGTAACCCCCTTATGTTTCAATGGCAATATGCCTTGTTTGGGGTGAAAACAAAAGTTCACCACCAACTTTAAAAACGGCACTGCTGACAGAATTAATAGAAGGGGGGATAAAAGCCCAGCAAATTAGACAATGAGAAATGCGAAACAATTGTCTCCATTTGGTGTCTGGGCATGTGGGAGTTGGCAGGGGCGAATCTCTTGGGTCCCTTTTTGGTCTCCAATCCGTTATCTGATTGGCGTCATCCTGGGGTCGTTGGCGTCGTCTGTCCCGGGCTTCCTGAACACGGTGAGATATTTATGTCTTTGTGGCCTTTTTCAATTCTGTATCCCTTTTTATATCTAATTCCCCACCCCGTATATTTCTTGCTCTCAACGTTTCGTACCCTAGCGGAACCCTTCAAACAGTTTTTTCGGGTCCCTAGGAACTCCGACATAATTCTCAAGAAACCTCAATACAAAACATTATTATATATCATTATTAAACAGACGTTTTTGTTTTTTTATTATCTTTACCTTACAAGCATTTGTTGATCAGAATCAGACTCCTTTTTAGGTTGCGTTCCCTAATTTCTGAGAGATGTTTTTTTTTAATTTTCGTTAGGGCGTCCCTGTGTTACTGCGTCTGCCTTTTGGCTAAGATAAAAGTGTAGTATCTGTTCCGATGGATACTGCACCCCATAGACTGGTGTTGTCTTGGCCTTCGGGGCTTGATTTACGCCGTTCTATGGGCCTGTCTTGTGCAGTTCTATGAGGTCCACCCTCCCAGGCTTCGCCTCCCCTCTTTGGGGAGGAGTAGGTTTATTGCTTACTGCCTGAGGCGCCCCTACCAGGGAATGCCGACGGGGCTGCCCAGGCAATTTTTAAACCTCACTTTCCCGACCCGACCTTGGGTCACATCTTACTTGTGGGAGTAAGATAAAAACTGGCCTTGTGCCTAACTCCTGGAGAGGAGTAAATCAATACTGCGTCTCCGCGTCGGTCAGTAATGCTACAGTTTCTAATAACATCTTCATTACTAACCTCGCAGATTGAAATGACGCAGTTTTCTTTTCTTAGTTGCGTCCAAGGATCTCTCCGTCGGTACGCGTGTCCAGATTATGATTAAAACGAGTGTACACTCTTCGTGATAAATGATGGCGGAAAAAGTATGCTTCACTTGTGTTCGCACACATATTCATTTCAAATTGAAATAACTATTTAATCGGTGAAGTTTTAAAAAATAAGAAAGAAACAAAGAAAACAACTTTAACAGAACAAGTTTTGGTACTGTTATAGATGACGCGCCTGGTTTCCGTGACTTCGCGTCGACAACGATAGGACATCATCTTTTCTTTCTTTTAGCTTATAAAACCATTGACAAAATTGTACCCCCCCCCCAAAAAAAACACATTATTTTCACCAAAAAAAAAATGCTTTTAATTTATGTATTTTTTCTTTGAATTTATCCGTCTTATATTTACGTCTGCCAGTCTTCCAGTTAGAGCTTGGCAGTTTGAATGCAGGGCTTGGCTATCGCTAAGAACGGGAGCCCTAACCTTAACGGGAACCCTAAACCCTATCCCTATCCCTAACCCTAACCCTAAACCCTAACCCTAACCCTAAACCCTAAACCTAATCCTAATCCTAATCCTAATCCTAATCCTAAACCCTAACCCTAACCCTAACCCTAAACCCTAAACCCTAAACCCTAAACCTAACCCTAACCCTAACCTTACACCCTAACCCTTACCTTAAACCCTAACCCTAAACCCTAATCCCTAAACCCTAAACCCTAAACATAACCCTAAACCCTAACCCTAACCCTAACCCATTTTTTTTCTTTCTTTGTTTTATGTTAGCAAGAAAAAGAAGAAAAAAACAGCGAAACAAATCGAAGGAAAACATTGACAAAATCCCCCCCCCCCCCCAAAAAAAAATTCTTTCTACACATTTGATTGAAAATGCTCCATTTAACCCCCACCCCACCCCACTCCATAGTTTGTTATTTTTTTATCTTTTTATCTATGTATTTTTTCTTTGAATTTATTCGTCTTATATAATCGCCTGCAATTCTTCCATTAACGCTTGGCGTTTTTGTCTCGGCAACTCTCGGGCGCTTCCGCGACTTGCCCGATCGTTGCCGACGCGAAGTCACGGAAATCAGGCGCGTCATCTAAGTTTTTAGAAAAGTAAAAAAAACAAAAAAAACGTATCAATCAGTATAAAAAGAAAGAAAAACCGTCTCATTATGGTCAGCGAGTGATGGATTTCTTTTCGAATTCATTTCAGACGGTGGGGGGGGGGTGCCTTACTGGCTATTTGCTTTCTTTATTCCCCTACATATTTGGAATATTTTCGTCCGGAAATCTTTACTCGGTAAGATTTGTGTGACGGGATGGAAATTTATGTATATACAAATAAGTAATAAGACATTTTCGTTTGTCTTTACGTTTACATTAAATAACATTTTCGTTGGTCTGCTTAAGTTTGACAGTTTTCACATTCGTCAGTTTGTTATACTTAAATTTAAAATAGAATTTTCGTTGGTCTGCTTAAGTTTGAAAGTTTTCATATTCGTCAGTTTGTTATACTTAAATTTAAAATAGAATTTTCGTTGGTCTGCTTAAGTTTGAAAGTTTTCATATTCGTCAGTTTGTTATACTTAAATTTAAAATAGAATTTTCGTTGGTCTGCTTAAGTTTGAAAGTTTTCATATTCGTCAGTTTGTTATACTTAAATTTAAAATAGAATTTTCGTTGGTCTGCTTAAGTTTGACAGTTTTCACATTCGTCAGTTTGTTATACTTAAATTTAAAATAGAATTTTCGTTGGTCTGCTTAAGTTTGAAAGTTTTCATATTCGTCAGTTTGTTATACTTAAATTTAAAATAGAATTTTCGTTGGTCTGCTTAAGTTTGAAAGTTTTCATATTCGTCAGTTTGTTATACTTAAATTTAAAATAGAATTTTCGTTGGTCTGCTTAAGTTTGAAAGTTTTCATATTCGTCAGTTTGTTATACTTAAATTTAAAATAGAATTTTCGTTGGTCTGCTTAAGTTTGACAGTTTTCACATTCGTCAGTTTGTTATACTTAAATTTAAAATAGAATTTTCGTTGGTCTGCTTAAGTTTGAAAGTTTTCATATTCGTCAGTTTGTTATACTTAAATTTAAAATAGAATTTTCGTTGGTCTGCTTAAGTTTGAAAGTTTTCATATTCGTCAGTTTGTTATACTTAAATTTAAAATAGAATTTTCGTTGGTCTGCTTAAGTTTGAAAGTTTTCATATTCGTCAGTTTGTTATACTTAAATTTAAAATAGAATTTTCGTTGGTCTGCTTAAGTTTGAAAGTTTTCATATTCGTCAGTTTGTTATACTTAAATTTAAAATAGAATTTTCGTTGGTCTGCTTAAGTTTGAAAGTTTTCATATTCGTCAGTTTGTTATACTTAAATTTAAAATAGAATTTTCGTTGGTCTGCTTAAGTTTGAAAGTTTTCATATTCGTCAGTTTGTTATACTTAAATTTAAAATAGAATTTTCGTTGGTCTGCTTAAGTTTGAAAGTTTTCATATTCGTCAGTTTGTTATACTTAAATTTAAAATAGAATTTTCGTTGGTCTGCTTAAGTTTGAAAGTTTTCATATTCGTCAGTTTGTTATACTTAAATTTAAAATAGAATTTTCGTTGGTCTGCTTAAGTTTGAAAGTTTTCATATTCGTCAGTTTGTTATACTTAAATTTAAAATAGAATTTTCGTTGGTCTGCTTAAGTTTGAAAGTTTTCATATTCGTCAGTTTGTTATACTTAAATTTAAAATAGAATTTTCGTTGGTCTGCTTAAGTTTGAAAGTTTTCATATTCGTCAGTTTGTTATACTTAAATTTAAAATAGAATTTTCGTTGGTCTGCTTAAGTTTGAAAGTTTTCATATTCGTCAGTTTGTTATACTTAAATTTAAAATAGAATTTTCGTTGGTCTGCTTAAGTTTGACAGTTTTCACATTCGTCAGTTTGTTATACTTAAATTTAAAATAGAATTTTCGTTGGTCTGCTTAAGTTTGAAAGTTTTCATATTCGTCAGTTTGTTATACTTAAATTTAAAATAGAATTTTCGTTGGTCTGCTTAAGTTTGAAAGTTTTCATATTCGTCAGTTTGTTATACTTAAATTTAAAATAGAATTTTCGTTGGTCTGCTTAAGTTTGAAAGTTTTCATATTCGTCAGTTTGTTATACTTAAATTTAAAATAGAATTTTCGTTGGTCTGCTTAAGTTTGAAAGTTTTCACATTCGTCAGTTTGTTATACTTAAATTTAAAATAGAATTTTCGTTGGTCTGCTTAAGTTTGAAAGTTTTCATATTCGTCAGTTTGTTATACTTAAATTTAAAATAGAATTTTCGTTGGTCTGCTTAAGTTTGAAAGTTTTCATATTCGTCAGTTTGTTATACTTAAATTTAAAATAGAATTTTCGTTGGTCTGCTTAAGTTTGAAAGTTTTCACATTCGTCAGTTTGTTATACTTAAATTTAAAATAGAATTTTCGTTGGTCTGCTTAAGTTTGAAAGTTTTCATATTCGTCAGTTTGTTATACTTAAATTTAAAATAGAATTTTCGTTGGTCTGCTTAAGTTTGACAGTTTTCACATTCGTCAGTTTGTTATACTTAAATTTAAAATAGAATTTTCGTTGGTCTGCTTAAGTTTGAAAGTTTTCATATTCGTCAGTTTGTTATACTTAAATTTAAAATAGAATTTTCGTTGGTCTGCTTAAGTTTGAAAGTTTTCATATTCGTCAGTTTGTTATACTTAAATTTAAAATAGAATTTTCGTTGGTGCTTAAGTTTGACAGTTTTCACATTCGTCAGTTTGTTATACTTAAATTTAAAATAGAATTTTCGTTGGTCTGCTTAAGTTTGAAAGTTTTCATATTCGTCAGTTTGTTATACTTAAATTTAAAATAGAATTTTCGTTGGTCTGCTTAAGTTTGACAGTTTTCACATTCGTCAGTTTGTTATACTTAAATTTAAAATAGAATTTTCGTTGGTCTGCTTAAGTTTGAAAGTTTTCATATTCGTCAGTTTGTTATACTTAAATTTAAAATAGAATTTTCGTTGGTCTGCTTAAGTTTGACAGTTTTCATATTCGTCAGTTTGTTATACTTAAATTTAAAATAGAATTTTCGTTGGTCTGCCACGCTTAACCTACATATTGAATAGACATATCTTAGATTCATGCATATGTCGCTCAGTCGCTTAGGTTTGAAATAGCATGTTCATTGTTCCGTCTTGTTTTAGTTTGAATAGCATTTTCGTTGGTCTTGTACTTCTAAGTTTAAAATAACATTTTCGTTGTCCTGTTAGGTTTAGGTTTACAATAAAATTGCCGTTGGCCTGTTATGGCTACGTTTAAAAAATATTTTTCATTATCCTGTTTCTCCTAGGTTTAAAATACAATTTTGTGTTGGCCTGTTACGTCTAAGTTTAAAATAAAATTGTTGTTGGCCTGTTACGCCTTAATTAGAAATAAAATTTTCCTTGGCCTGTTACGTTTAGGTTTAAAAATAAAATTGTTGTTGGCCTGTCACGCCTAGGTTTAAAATAATTTTTTCATTAGCCTGTTACTCATTTGGTTTAAAATAAAAGTTTGTGTTGGCCTATTACGCCTAAGTTTAAAATAAAATTTTCGTTGGGCTGTTACGCCTTAATTAGAACTAAAATTTTCGTCGTCCTGTTACGTTTAGGTTAAAAATAAAATATTCGTTGGCCTGTTACGTTTAGGTCTAAAATATTTTTTTCATTACCCTGTTACACCTAGGTTTAAAATAAAATATTCGTTGGCCTGTTACGTCTATGTTTAAAATATTTTTTCGTTTGCCTGTTAGGCCTAGGTTTAAAATACATTTTTCAATAGACTGTTACGCCTAGGTTTAAAATTAAATTGTCGTTGGCCAGTTACGCATAGGTTTAACATTAAATTGTCGTTTGCCTATTACGTCTAGGTTTAAAATAAGTTTTTCATTAGCCTGTTACGCCTAGGTTAAAAAAATGTTGTTGGCCTGTTACGCCTAGGTTAAAAATTAAATTGTCGTTGACCTGTTACGTCTAGGTTTAAAATAAATTTTTCATTCGCCTGTTACGCTTAGGTTTGAAATAAAATTTACTTTGGCCTGTTACGTCTTTTTAAAATAACATTCACGTTGGCATATTGCACCCAGGTTTTAAATAAAATTGTCATTGGTCTTAAATGGTTCACTTTGAAATACCATGTTGATTTGTTTATCATTAGCTTTAGAAATAGCATTACGTTCATCTGTTGCTCGTAAGCTTTCAGTAGCCGTTTCTTTTGTTTGTGAAGTTTAAGTTTAAAATTGCTTTCTTTGATATGTTAAGTTCAAAATTTAAATAGCATTTTCGTTGGTCAGTTACGTTTTAGTTTGAAATGACATTTTTGTTGGTGTGTTTATACTTAAGGTTTAAACACCATTTTCGTTGATCTGTAAAGCTAGTTTGAAAAAACATTTTCATTGGTCTTTATATATATATATATATATATATATATATATATATATATATTTATTATTAATTAATTATTACGTACGTATATAAGGAATCGAGGGACACGTGCTTTTGGCTGTCAAACGTTATCAGCATGGCTACAATTAATTAATAAAATTAATTAATAAATATATATTATTTTTATATATTTAAAACTATATATATATATATATATATATATATATATATCCTACCATTTTATTGCTAAACCCAAGCAATTTCCTTTTTCTTCTTTTTTTGTCATCTGGCCTAAGTTAATAAACAAAAAAAAAACATAATGCCATGAAACTACAATGAGAATCGAACCCACACAGACATTTTCTTACGCTTCATAAAGCCAAATATCCATTCTTTTTTCTCATGTCGAGAACTGCTAAGGTTATTCTAGGGGCAGGAAATGAAAGTGAAAGTAATTTGTAGAATATAAAGTTAACCTTGGGTTTACTTTCGACAGCTTCGTAACTCTCGGTTCCCTTATTTTGTCCTTTAGTCCTCACATTACATCAGCGATGTTTATATATATATATATATATATATATATATATATATATATATATATATATATATATGTATGTATGTATATATGTATATATGTATGTATGTATATATGTATATATGTATGTATATATATATGTATATGTATATATATATGTATGTATATATATATATGTATATGTATATATATATGTATGTATGTATATATGTATATATGTATGTATGTATATATGTATATATGTATGTATGTATATATGTATATATGTATGTATATATATATATGTATATGTATATATATATGTATGTATATATATATATGTATATGTATATATATATGTATGTATGTATATATGTATATATGTATGTATATATATATATATATATGTATCTATCTAGTTATCCGTGGTAATATTTATGTTTGGAAACTTTACATTAGCTTGATAGCATTTATATAATGAAAACTTTTATCTGTCCCGAAGAATGCCTGGCAACGCTCCAGATTGGTCCCTCCCAAAATAAGGGTCTAAAGATCAGTGTTTACGCCGATAATGGATATTGCAGTTTCCAAAATACGTGTTGGGTGTGACAGACACAAGGGATGCATTTTGTGCCAAAAACTCCCGTCCTGCCCTCGACTTTCTGATTTTAATCTAACAAGCAATTAGTGGACAATTCAATTCGTTAAAAGTACCTGAGAGAAAAGCCTTATGTCGAACGTGATGGTACACTCGTACCGGCGACGGCGGGGTTGAGAGTGCGAAAAGGAGCTACTATTGAATTTGCAAGAACTTGGATGTAGAATGAGCATCAGGATACATTATTCACACACTAACTTGAACAATATTTCAGAGAACTTCCGTGATGTCGTACTGGTACAGCTTTTGAACCAGACAAAAACGACTTTTTGTTCAGCATCTTCCAACTTTTTCAAATGATGTTTTACCCCAAACAAGGCAGGACGACACTGTAGACGTAAGGGGCTACTGAGAATTAGGGAGTAGGTTTAGGGTGTCATTCTAAGTTGGGAGCTGCGCAGCGAGATGTCTGCTTACGTTAGTTTTAAACCTCTGCATGTCGGTACTGTCGGGGAAACAGGGGGCAGGGATGGAGTCCAGAGGCCAGCAGCACGAGGACAGAAGCTATTGGAGTAGAAGGCTATCCGGCATCTGGGGACCTCCACAGTGAATGGATGGGATTTAGCTGATTGTCGAGTTGGTCTAGTGAATTTACGTCGAGGGGGCACCAGAGTAGCCAGTTCATCCGAGCATAATCCATTGAAGTATTTGTAAAACAAGCACAAGGATGCTACATTGCGGCGATTGGACAGGGGCTGGAGCTTGGTTGACAGTAAGGGTCCTATTAAGTTGGCGACTTTTTTTGACCTTGTCAAGAAGGGGGAGACTAGTAGATGATGCACCAGCCCAGATGTGGCAACAATACTCCATGCATGGGCGGATGGTGACTTTGCTGCAGCCTTTACGTAAACAGCTGGAAGATGCCGAAGCGGTTAGTCAAGCGGTTAGAAGGCTTAAGAAACAGACGACAATTCTGGGTCTTTGGATGATATGACCCCGCAGAGAATGAGGGTTACCTGGTGACAGTACCCAACATGAACGCCAAAACCTTCCTTCCCACGACTGCCCTAACCCCAACAGAAAATCTGAACATTTTTCGAAAATGACTAAAATAAATTTCGAAAAAATAGAAGCTTGTACAGCTTTTGAACCGGACAAACACCGAACTTTTTTAATAACTCGAACATAACCTAACCATAACCGAGTCGTTTTTTGTCCGGTTCAAAAGCTGTATCAGTATGACCACTTTTCCATAAAAAAACGAAAAAAATTCTTAAAAAATCGTTGTTTCATTTATTATCATCTTTAGTATCTTTAGTTGATTCAGAAAAAAACACAGTTTACCGAAAAAAAATTCCCTTGAAAAAAAAAAAATGTATTTTCTTCGCTAAAAAATAAATAAATTCCCATAAAAAATAAACACACGGTGAGTGTTTTTCTTTCATTTCCTGTTAAAAAGTCGTCCCGTTGTGATTTTGATGTCGGGTTGTTTTGATTCGGCCTTTTCCGGCTGTTTACGTATTTCTGCGTCGGCAAATGTCGGTTCTGTCTGGTTCAAAAGCTGTACCAGTACCCGTGATGTAAGTGAAGAGAAAGGCGAACACGTTCATGGATACATCGCAACAATGGAAGAACGTTACCAAAGCAGATTGAACTAAAGCTTTGTGGCAGATTATTGTTGAGCATTAACGAGAGGTTTTCCTGGTACCGTACATCAAGATCGTTAAATAGGAGGACCTTTATGTCATAGAGTATTTATTTACCTCCTCTCCAGGTGGTTAGGAACAAGGCCAGTTTTATCTTACTCCCACAAGTAAAATGTGACCCACGGTCGGGTCGGGAAAGTTGGGTTTAAAAAGCCAGCGCCCGAGAAAGTGAGCACTCTGGCCATTAAAAATTGCCTGGGCAGCCCCGTCGGTATTCTCCGGTAGGGGCGACTCAAGCAGTAAGCAATAAACTTACTCCTCCCACAAGAGGGGAGGTAAAGCCTGGGAGGAGAACTGCACAGGACAAACCCATAGACCGGCAGAATCAAGTTCCGAAGGCCAAGACGATACCAGTCTATGGGGTGCAGTATCCATCGGAACAGATATTACACTTTGATCTTGGCCCAAATGCCAAGAAATGGCTGTTTGAATAAATGGAGTTTTATACAGTTCTTTTTGTTATCAGACTTAATTCTTACACACTCATGTGACTTATATTTACTCTTGTAACGTGTGGTTAAAAACATTTTTTGTTTTTTAATTATAAGTACGATATTTCAAACACGTCACAGATACGTTCTCGACAATCAGTCCGACAGTGAATTTTTTTCTGTCGGGCTAAGCTGTGTCCTGTTCCGGTATCAGAAGCTCTAACCTTGTCTTTGAGAACGGGGTAGTTTATCGCTAATGACCTGAGGCACCACTTCCATGGAATGTCGACGGGGCTGTTCAGGCACTTTTTGTAGTCCACAGTGCGCTAGTCTTAGTGCACTGGCTTTTCAACTTAACACATGGCCTTGTGTCTAACCTCATGGAGAAGTAAACAAAATAAATACGATCTTCATATCCTGTAAAAATGCAACTTTTTATAGCTAAAAAAACTGATGCTAGATTTGGAGTTAGCACCCTCAAATTAGGTAATATGCATCGAAAATATGTGTTCACCAGTTTAATCTCGTCTTCGCTGGTCGTCTATTGATATAATAGCTCGAACTAATTCGACTATTATGTTACCATTTCTATGTGGGTTTTATTGATTTGATTTGGTTTTGTTTTACGGCTCATCAACCAGTGTTGGGTCATTTAGAGTCAAAAAGGTTATATTTATGATACTTTTTTGTGAAGGAGTTTTTGAAGTGTGTTTTTTAAAAAATTACTATTCACAATGTGTGAGTGATTTTGTTTGATTTTTTGTAGTGTTAGACATTTTGTAAACAATTTTCTATCCTTTTAGGATGTATAAGATATTATCTGGGTCATTCACGTAGTTGTCTTGGTAATAAGATACAGCATACTCACGTTGACACACCGGTTCACATCAGATCATCGAAGTTAAGCAACGTTGAGCATAATCGGTACTAAAATGGGTGACCATTTTGGAATACTATGTATTGTATGTGCTCTCCGCTATCTCGGCATTGTTTCCAGCCGTTTTGAATTTCTCCTTGACATTGGATTCAACTGGTGTCGATTCATGAGAAGTGTGGTTGTATATTGCGCAACCCTTGCTTCACAATTACACGTGTAGCCACCCTTACAGGGGGTATTCATTGTCTCTCAAGACTGAACCTAAGCCATACAAGATAAGTATATTTCAGTTTGAACAAAGGTGGTACAATAATATCGTGGGGTCTGCGTTCGTGTCGGACGTCCATCGAATAGAAATACTTTTAATCACGACAGCAATATACAAAAGATGAAATATACAACTGTGGAATTTCCATGGGTCCCACTAGTTATTTATAAATTGGCTTACATCACACAGCACTACTAACCCTAACCCTAACCCTAACCCTAACCCTAACCTTAGAGAAGGTAACATTAACGGAAACGCCTGTTATATAAGCCAAAATGAAATGTTTACAATTTGAATATTTTGTTTTTATTTTTATCGAATATATATTTTGTATTTTATAAATTTGTTAAATAAAATAGAATAATATTTGCATATTAAAGGATCCAGTTCCGAATTCCCAGAAGATTGCTATGACGGACAGTAGTAACGATGGGGGCTCATGACCCCCACCTCAGAAAAGTATGATATGGTGGACCCCGCTACAAGGCGACTCTTTGTAAACCTACAAAAGTGTTGATTTGGTTTATTCTCTCAAAATCAGAATTGTCTAATTGGAATAAAATGTTCAAGTGATTAAAAATAAACTAAAATCTTCTCAGAGAGAAGGTAAGGCATGGGAGGATGGACCTCCTAGAACTTAACAGAACTATATCTCAGACGGACAGCAACCAAGCACCTGTCGGACTGATTGTCAAGGACGTATCCCTGACCGGTTTCAGTTTGAACAAAGATTTACAATAATATCATAGGGTGTGCGTTTGCGCCGGATATCAATGGAATGGAAATACTTTTAAGCACATCAGCGATATACAACAGATGAAAGATACAACTGTGGAATTTCTACGGGTCTCGCTAGTTTAATGTTAATACCGAGATCCTCCAGCAGATTGGCTCTGTATTGCCCTCACCTGTTCGGAAGAAGATAGAGCCGATTCTGGGCCAACTTTACTTTTAAGAACAGCAGCGATATACAACCGATGAAGGATACAACTGTGGAATTTCCACGGGTCTCGCTAGTTTAATATTAATACCGAGATCCTTCAACAGATTGGCGCTGTATTGCCATCACCTGTTCGGAAGAAGATAGAGCCGATTCTGGGCCAACTTTACTTTTAAGCACAGCAGCGATATACAACAGATCAAGGATACAACTGTGGAATTTCCACGGGTCTCGCTAGTTTAATATTAATACCGGGATCCTCCAGCAGATTGGCGCTGTATTGCCCTCATCTGTTCGGAAGAAGATAGAGCCGATTCTGGGCCAACTTTACGTTCGCGTGTACGTCTTGGCGCAGATGGCAGACTTTATCGTGAAAATTTGAACTAATTTTGAAGGGTGAGGTGGGGGTGATGGAAGTGAGGTGGGGATTAGATGGGGGTGAGTTGGGGGATAGGTGATTCGTATTCTTGCATCCTCACTAATATTAAAGCACGTGGTCTTGGAATTAGACCAGGACGGAAAACCGGTCAGAAAATGAAGTTTTCACCCGCCAAGCGGCACAACCGCCTGTTTTCTGTCTTTTGTCTTTCTTATCGAAGCTTTTTTGGCGAGATTTTTTTCTTCTTCTTTTGAGTGGGTTTCTTATCTGCGCACCTAATTGAATCTCACTTTCTACGGTACCTCGCACTCTGGTCTCTCGCAGCACGTGTTTTTGTTGAGATATACGCCAATGTATTTTAGTAAACTCAAGGGAATCAGAGCTAATATACTGCATACACTCTGACGATAGTAATGTTTTTTTATATTGCCTGTCTGCTTGCTTGCTTGTCAACGTTCACTTTTCCTCTGTACATCAATTTTATAGATGGCGAGATGAAAGGCGAATAGCTTTAAAAAAAGGGGCCATGATGAGGAAAGTAGTGAGAAGATCCTACTAGCGTAAATAATAAAAAGGGACGGCGAGGAGAGAGATAGGGTAGAAGAGGAAAGGGAAGTATGTTTTTTGAAAGCAGCAGCAGCCGTTTCTGCTGGCAGCTGTTGATCTATCTTTGCCCCACTAAAATTTTTTGGATCTTTTGCTTGTTTGTTATCATGTCTGCTGACCCTGGAAACCTTACGGCGTCACAAAAGGGATGACGTCATAAACGATAGTGTCGCTAAAGAATGACACCATCCATTATAAAAGAGATGTGGGATCACTGTGCACGGTGGATATTTTTTTTATTTTTTTATATACTTCCCTCTCACAGCAGAAAGATGTGACACAAGGTCGGAAGGTCGGAAGGTCGGATTGGAAAGCCAGTGCCCGAGAAGTTGAGCACTCTGGCCTACGAAAAATGCCTGGACAGCCCCGTCGGCATTCCCCGGTAGGTGCGCCTCGGGCGATTAGTAATAAACTAACCCCTTTTCGAAGGGTGAGAAGGCAAAGCCTGAGAGGGTGGACCGCCTAGAACTGCACAGGACAATACCCCAGAACGGCGGAATCAAGGCCCGAAGGCCAAGACGATACCGAGCTATAGGGTGTAGTTGTATATGGTTGGAAAGAAAATAATGTCCTTTTTGTTCAGCACATTTATTTCATCTGAAAAATTCATACTAGCGCCTTTTTAATCTTTACAATAATTTCCCTCATTTTCTATGACTTCTGTCCAACGATCAACTAGCTTCTTGATGCCTTCTTCAAAAAAATTCTCTGATTTTTTAGAGAAAAACAAATTTAGTTCATTTTTTAGTTGGTCGTCATTTTCATAAATTGATGCTGCAACGACCGAAAAAGATGGTAGTCGGATGGAGCAATGTCAGATGAATACGGCGGATGATGCAACACTTTCCAATTGAAACTCATGACCTTTTCTTGAGTGAGTTTTGCTGCGTAAGGTTTCGCGTTATCATGCTGAAGCTCTACACCCTTCCTATTGAGTAATGCTGGTCGTTTTTTTTTTGATAGATCAATTCTTAGATCATCCAACTGCGAACAATATTTTACTGCTGTGATTGTTTAACTAGTAACTCATAATCAATCAGTCCTCCTATGTCCCACCATAAAGAGAGCATAACCTTCTTTGGGTGTAATCCTTGTTTTGGAACAGGCTGTGGACTTTGGTTTCGGTCTAACCATTGTCTTTTCCGTTGGGTATTCTTGTAAAGAACCTATTTTTCATCTTTAGTCACAATTCTTTGCATAAATGGTTATCGATGATTCCTGGAAAGCAAAGATGTGCAAACAGTCGTCGAGCGTCGATCAAATCGTGGGGAACCCAGAGTCCAAGTTTTGACACTTTTCCTAACTTGTGAAGGCATGAAATAATTTTGGTATGGGTTGTATTGAATTACTGAGCCAATTCTCTGCTGGTTAACTTTGGATTGGCCTCCACGGCGTATTTAATGGCGTATTTATCAATTGATTTTGACATTCCCGAACGTCGTCGATCTGACAGGTTAAAGTCTCCAGAAGAAAATTTTGCAAACCACCGTTGACATTTTTGATCATTCAGAACATTTATCCCATAGACAGTTCCAATATCCATTGTAGCTTCTGCAGCTGAGTTTCCTTTTTTGAATTCATAGAGCATGCAATGTCTCAGATGCTCCTCACTAATATCAGTTTTTTGACGGCTAAGACCGTTAAACTTTATATTTTCCAACTAATTACTATATCTGAAAGGCAATACAAGATATTAAGACACCAATTCACCAAAAAATCTAGAACCGTGTATAACTTAGGAGGCTTCAAAATGATGAAATAAAAAATATGACATTACTTTCTTTCCAACCTGTTATTATATGTTGGATTTAATCTTTGTAAGTTGTACCAATAATATCTTTTTCGGATAATTAATTTTACCCTTCCTGGGACGGGTATTCTTCTAGTTAAATATACGACGCATAATTATTTACGCTTGTTTTCTGGTTTATTTTTTAATGGTTTCCGGCATATCAACTTTTTCTTGGTTATTTAATATCACAGCACAATGAGAATTCATTGTAGACCATTAATTAAACACATGCTCCTATTATCTTTATAGCTGAGTAAGGGTCTCTATAATTGAGTATTGATTTACTCCTCTCCAGGAGTTAAGCACAAGGCCAGTTTTTATCTTACTCCCACAAGTAAGATATGACCCAAGGTCGGGTCGAGAAAGTGGGGTTAAAAAATTGCCTGGGCAGCCCCGTCGGCATTCCCCGGTAGAGGCGCCTCAGGCAGTAAGCAATAAACCTACTCCTTTCCAAAGAGGGAAGGCGAAGCCTGGGAAGGTGGACCTCCTAGAACTGCACAGGACAGACTCATAGACCGGCGTAAATCAAGCTCCGAAGGCCAAGACAATACCAGTCTATGGGGTGCAGTATCCATCGGAACAGATACTACACTTTGATCTTAGCCAAAAGGCCAATAACCATAAAATAAGTTTGTTATTTATCTACCTCCCACAAGGTAAGATGTGACACAAGGTCGGTAAAGTGGGATTAGATAAGCCAGCGCTCGAGAGGTGAGCACTCTGGCCATTTAAAAATTGCCTGGGCAGCCCCGTCGGCATTCCCCGGTAGGGGCGCCTCAGACAGTAAGCAATAAACTTACTCCCCCCAAGGAGGGGAGGCAAAGCCTGGGAGGGTGAACCTCCTAGAACTGAACAGGACAGACCCATAGATCGGCGTAAATGAAGCCCCGAAGGCCAAGACAATACCAGTCTATTGGGTGCAGTATCCATCGGAACAGATACTACACTTTGATCTTAGCCAAAAGGCCAATAACCATAAAATAAGTTTGTATGAATCAGCGTGGTAGGATTTTTTGACCGGCTTATTCTGTGGTTCGTAAGGGGTTCCGCGAGTCTTTCAAGGATAAGGTACTTACAGGAGAGGCCATGAAAGTTGCTAACATCCATAAGTTAAAATGGTGATATGGACCCGACTGGATTCGAACTTGGAATACCCAGGTCGTAAGTTCGCGTCGTTATTCACTTCACAATGCCCATCTCCCTAGTTTATCAGCTCTTCCCACCCACAATAGCTTCTGACGCGTTGGTAAAAATACGTTTTGTTTAGAGGTGAATGCATTTGTTTTTAAAGTTTGATTTTCGTAAAATAAATGCAAGCAATTATTTATCTGCCTCCCACAAGGTAAGATGTGACACAAGGTCGGGAAAGTGGGATTTGAAAAGCCAGCGCCCGAGAAGGTGAGCACTCTCGCCTACAAAAAATGCCTGGGCAGCCCCGTCGGCATTCCCTGGAAGGGGCGCCTCAGGCAGTAAGCAATAAACTTACTCCACCCCAAAGAAGGGAGGCAAAGCCTGGGAGGGTGGACCTCCTAGAACTAGGGTAAATCAAGACCCGAAGGCCAAGACAATACCAGTCTATGGGGTGTAGTATCCATCGGAACAGATACTACACTTTGATCTTGGTCAAAGCTGAAAATGCACAAGGCCATGTAAAAAAGAGCGACAATAGAGAGATAATTTATGCGGAATTATATGCATCCTGAAATTCGTTGTCCAGAGCTCTCTTGAATTCACTTGCGGTGGGATGCTGCATTATATACTGGAGTAGTTTCTTACATAGATCGGCCATACGAACAGGGTAAGTGTCACTCGCCTGTTCAGCCGAGACGGTCAATAGTTCATATCTTCTAGTAAGTGATCTTAATAGATCCGCAAGTAGTCCATAACTCGACACGGTATCCATTATCCTAATAACACACACACACACACACACACGCACGCAATTTGTTTTCTTATCAGTGCGCCAAAATGAATGTCACTTTGCATGGAACGTTGCATTCTGGTTTTTATCAGTGTGCGTTTACATGTTTATATTATGTGCAAATCCTCTGCCTTTGCAAATAACTTGGGTTACAAACTTGGAAATTAAATATCGTAATAGTTTACAAGTTTCGATTTAACCTATAGACTTGGCAGGATAAAAACTAAGGTCGCAAAATCCAGCGGTAAATGTGTATATCCGTACCTATTAATAGCCTAATAAGTCTCGCACTGTCTACCAAGATCCTCTCCCTACCGCATCGTCACAGTATTGCATCCCTGTGCCTGTTTTCCAAGTACTTCCACGGAATTTTCCCTGATGAACTTACTGCATCTGTACCTCCTAAACGAAAATATCCCCAACCGAACAGACTAGTATCAAAATCAGCCCCTCTACTGTAGAAGTCCCTAGATGTCCGAAGATTTTCAATTCTGATAGATTCTTTGTTTCGGACAGCTTGCCTTTGGGAATTCCCCTCTTGTTCACTGTTTCCCCGACCGTACCAACGTACATGTAAATGTAATGTTAATAAACATCTTGCTTACACACTCTTTACACGGGTTGCTCCTTATAAACCTGGACCTTACCAGAGTATCCCCTTACGCTTTAGTGGCAATATGTTTTGTTTTGTAATGAATAGCATTCATAAAATAAAATAAAACTAAGTAGAAACAAAAGTGAAAATACACAAGGCCATGTGAAAAAGAGCGAGGTATATATAGAGAGAAAATTTACGTGGAAGTACAGGATGGTAAAAAAGTCACTAAGGGATCATTGAGCGATTTTAAACTTAGAATAGATTCTTTATCTTTGATTGTATATTAATGGAATTTTAACAGAATACGACGAAGACAATGGAGATTTGTTTGCAAAATAGAACAAAAATGAAAAAGAATATGCTGACTGTGTTCCTCCTACCTATAACCTTGGGTTCTTCACAAATAAGGTGAATAAGCATCCCCTCTCTTTGCGTTAATAATCTTTTGTTCTGTTTAGCTCCTTACATCAAGCGGCTTCATGTCTTGTCTGTAGCGACTTCCAAAAATATAATAATAAAAATTACATGTTATGCGATCATATGAATCATTAATAGTTCCAATTCAAACACCCATGATCCCCCTATCTCACTGCTGTTCTGAATTTTTAAGCACTTCTATATTTCTCACATCAGAAGGATTAAAACGAGGATCACACCTGAAATAACCTCATATATTATATAAAGGAAAGTTGTCTGGTTTTGTAATTTTACTTCAGTCAAAGTTCTCAAGAAATAAAGGGGCCCCTTTTTGGGACTAACACTTGATCCTTATATGAGATACATAGGTATTCGAATACTATTAAAGTTCTCCCCTGCCTCTCAAACGTTGAATTGGTAAAAAAGTGAAAACAAATAATTTTCCTCTCCCTAAGTTACTAGTTTACTATATTATAATATATCTTTATTGTGGTCTCTTGTTCTTACCGGATCCCAGGAAAGAATTCATCTGGTCTGATGAGGTATCTAACTAAGTGCTGTCACTTGAGGTAACATCACAAGAAAGGTACATCATTCCTCGTATGAGCCAGTGAATAACCGTGGATCTTATTTGGGCTTTGAAAACTATGTTATTTTTAATATTTGGTCAGGGGTTACTTGTAGGTTGAAGTATCCTCATGTCAGGTTGTCCTGACAAACCCTTGTACAGAGAGACCGAAGACACTCGAGGATGGTGTCCAGTAAGTTATTCAGACTCTCCTATTTTTTTACCATTTTAGTTCAGTTAATTTGAAGAAATCTAGGGGTCCCCTATTGGGGCTAACACTTGATTTCCTATGAGTTAAGCTTATATCCGAGGGCTCTCTTTTCATCATTTTAGTTTATTTGAAGAGATCAAGGGTCCCCCTCTTGAGGATAAGACTTGATTTCCCTATGAGTTAAACTTGTAGCATCCTTGGGCTTGTTTTACAAATACTTAAATGGATTATTCTCCGATGAATTGTCTACTCTGGTGCCCCCTCGACGTAAATTTACTGGACCAACTCGACAATCAACTACATCCCATTCATTCACTGTGGAGGTCCCCAGATGCCAGAGAGCCTTCTACTAAAATAGCTTCTTTCCTCGTGCTGCTGGCCTCTGGAACTCCCTCACTGCTCCCTGTTTCCCCGACAGTACTGACATGCAGAAATTTAAAACTAATGTAAACAAGACATCTCGCTGCGCAGATCCCAATTTAGATTGACCTCCCCCAACCTTCTCCCCTTTTCTTTTTTCTCAGTTGTCCCTTACGTCTACAGTGGCGGCCTGCCTTGTTTGGGGTGAACTATGTTAACAAAAACAATTTCTTTTTAAAAAAGCAACTTATATCCGAGAGCTCTCTTTAGGATAGATGTTGTCCCTGTTAGGACTGCTATCTCTCTTACAGTTTGGTTTTCCATGGATTGTATCTAAGTAATTTATTAGATTTATTTTTCTATTAGACACGTTACCCCCACCACAACCGGTATGATGTTTATTTCTTTCATGGCCAATGTTATTTTAAAATCATTCTTGAGGTCCTGATATTTAGTTATTTTTTCGCGTTCGGCTCTATTGAGGCCATAGTCGTTTGGGATGGTTACGTCAATGATGAGAGCAGTCCTTTCAGGTTTGTTCCAGATGACAATGTCTGGTTTGATGGTTTGGTTTGGTTTGGGATGGTTTGTTTTACGGCATAGCAACCAACTATGGTTTGATGGCCTTGTCTTTTATGTATCCGCCCACCTATATGTCTTTATCGTAGAACACTGTCACATTTCCATTTCTCTTTGAATGTTTAATTTTACTTCAGTCGAAGTTCTCAGAAGTCAAGGGGCCCCTTCCTGGGGCTAACACTTGATCTCTATATGAGATACATAGATACCCGAATATTCTATTAAAATTCTCCTTTATTTCTCAAGCATTGAGTTAGTAAAAAAGTTAAGAATAATTTCTTCTCTCCCCAACTGACCAGTCAATATGTCATAGTATATCTTTTTTGTGGTCTGTTGGTCTTACCGGATTCCAGGACAAGAATTCATCTAGTCTGGTGGAGTATCCAGCACGTGGTGTTACTTGAGGTAACATCACTAGGAGAAGATGCACTATTCCTCGTACGAGGGGATTTTATTTGTGCTGCGGATACTATGTAATTTGAATATTTGGTCAGGGTTTATTTGTAGGGGTAAGTATCCTCATGTCAGGTTGTCCTGACAAACCCTTGTACAGAGAGACCGAAGACACTCGAGGATAGTGTCTAGTAGGTAATGTGTCCGTCTGTGTGCCCAGCTAAAAGGGAAAAAACTATACAAGACACTCCAAAAAGCTGATATATTCTTTGTCTCGAAAATGTGTAAGTATATTTTAAAAAAATATTCATTCGCTTGGGAGTCAACAGAAAAAGTATGAGTAATGGTGGTCGACATTTAGAGTGATTGTTAATGTAATTATGTAGTAATTCGTCAACAATTTCTTTTCAGTTGCCCGAGAAAGCGAGAGAGGGATGATAAAAGAGAGAGAGAGAGAGAGAGAGAGAGAGACAGAGACAGAGACAGAGACAGAGACAGAGACGATAGAAAGACAGGGGGAAGAAGAAAGTGGAGGGAGAGTTGATAGATATATAGAGAGGGATTATATAGAGAAAGAAGGGGATGTGATAGAAAAAGCGAGAGAGGTGATTGAGAGAGAGAGAGAGAGAGAGAGAGAGAGAGAGAGAGAGAGAGAGAGAGGGGAAAATAGATAGAGCGAGGGGAAGATGATAGGGATAGATTGGTAGAGCGGGGATAGAGAGAGAGAGAGAAAGTGGAGGGAGAGTTGATAGATATATAGAGAGGGATTATATAGAGAAAGGAGGGGATGTGATAGAAAAAGCGAGAGAGGTGATTGAGAGAGAGAGAGAGAGAGAGAGAGAGAGAGAGAGAGAGAGAGGGGAAATAGATAGGGGGAGGGGAAGATGATAGGGATAGATTGGTAGAGCGGGGATAGAGAGAGAGAGAAAGAGTGAGGGAGAGAGAAAGATCGAGAGAGAAAGAAAGAGAGAGAAAGTAAGATAGAAAGAAAGAGGGTTAAAAAAAAAGATATTACACTTTATAACTCTTCTATTCTATTTTTCATGCTCCCGGGCAACGCCTTGTAACCACGCCAGTTTCTTCTAAATTCGGCATATAGATAACTGATATCATTAGAACTTAGATAGTGTAATGTTTATTCTATTCGATAACTTATAAATCTTGGGAGAATATCATCGTATATTTTATACACGGTGACACCTCCTCTCGAAAAAATGCCACTCAGGGTATCTTTAATTAATTTCACAATCCTTTCTGAATTCCAACCATATTTGGTACAAATAACCTTGTGTCTATGCATGTCATACCATAGAATTATGATACAATTCAATCTGTCGGTAGCTTTGTTTCTGTCTGACTGAAGCATGGCTCCTAGGAGGTCCACATTCCCAGGCCTTGCCTTCCCTTAGAAGTTTATTGTTAATCGTCTGAGGCGTCCCTATCGGGGAATGCCGACGAGGTTGCTCAGGCATTTTTGTAAGCCAGAGTGCGTTTATTTCAGTGTTCTGTCTTTTGAAAACCAGACGAGACCTTGTGTCTTACCTTCTGGCGAGTGGGTAAATAAATATGCATCACTTGTCCACCAAGTTTCAGCCACGAATGTTTAACAGTCTTTTTTTTTTGTCGCCGTTCAATGATACGGCGTGTAAAATCGCAGCAAACTAGCTCAAACGGAGTACAACAAATACAATACTGAATAGGAACGGCAATCCACTAGGAACTATGCAATCGTCTGTACTTTGAATATGCAGACAAATGGGACAGACACAAACCGGAAACAGTTTTGGAAAATTAAAAGCAACAAGCCGCGCATGCGTGGTCCCCCTCTGTATGTGACTCGATGTGGCGAGTGTAAAATGCAATAAATTTGGGCAATTTGGGGCATTTTTGACCCCCCTTGTACCCCCTGAGGGCACGAACCAGAATTTTCTGAGGTCAAGGATGCTCATTTTATATCCAGAACAATTGCCTCTACATTTTGGCCAAGTTTCAGAAAAATTGAATGGATGGGAGAAAAGGGTCATTTTTTGCCATTTTGGGGGCTTTTGGCCCCCTAGGGGCGCAAACCAGATGTTTTCCAAGGTCAGCGATACTTATTTTCTATTAGGAACAATTGCCTCCACATTTTGGCCAAGTTTCAGATAAATTGAATGGATGGATGAAAAGTTATGGGGCAAAAAATGTCATTTTTTGCCATTTCGGGGCCTTTTGACCCCCTGGGGGGCTAACCAGATTTTTTTTTCAAAAGTCGGAGAATGTCACTTTTTAACTTGACAAAAGTTACAACTTCATGCAAAATTTCAGAGAAATTCAACGGAGAAAATCCGGATGGACGGATGGACGTGACGGAAATGCCTCAAAACATAGGTCTCCCGATTTTATAAATCGGGGGACCAATAAATTTTCTGGGAGATGGAAGCACAACGAGAGAAACTCATCCAAGCAAGGAGACCGGATGTGATAATAATAAACGAGAAGATAAAACTTTCCAAATCGTAGATTTCGCCGTCCCAGCAGTTCATAGGGTTAAGATAAAAGAGGTAAAAAAAAAACTAAACACATATTTTGAAACTTGCGAGAGAGCTAAAAGTTATATAGAACCTGAAAAAAAAATACTGAATTATCAATAATTGAGGGAGAACTAGGAACAGTTCAGAAAAAGCCGGAAACAAAAACTATGAGAAATTGGAATTAAATTGAGGATTGACATCACACAAAGCACGGCACTGATGAAAACTGCTGAAAGATAAAGGGGAATCCTGAAGTGCGGAAACCAACCAACGTAACCAGGTAACACTGACCAACCACAGGTAAGTTGAAATGGAAATAGAACAAACGATATAGAAACAACATCACACAAAACCGAAGGAACTGAGCCTGTCACTAATAACATCATCTGTACCACCATACCAACAAGAAAAAAAAATTTGGCACCAGCCTTGAATGGTCCCCAACAAAATAGCCGGGAAGGGTAAAAAATGATGGAAAAACCTAGAAGAGAGCAAACCATTCAGACCTCCATTGGAAGGGCGTCTTCAAGATGAAACCCGGATTCAGATAGTACCTTCGCAGGGAAGGTATCTAAATACGAACGCACACGCTATGAGAATCCGTTGATTTATACAATGTGAGCTAAATTTAATCAATCTGTTGCAGTAAACACGCCAGCAAAACTGTACTCATGTGTGCAACTATTTCTTAGTGTTCTAAACCGCGGGCGTCTGAATGCAGATAGTACCTTCGCGAGGAAGGTATCTAAATACGAACGCACACGTTATGAGAATCCGTTCCTTAATACAATGTGAACTAAATTTAATCAATCTGTTGCAGTAAACACGTCAGGTTCAAGGCCAGCAAAACTGTACTCATGTGTGCAACTATTTCTTAGTGTTCTAAACCGCGGCCGTCTTCGAGATTAAAGCTGAATTCAGATAGTACCTTTGCGGGGGAGGTATTTGAAAACGAGTCTTCTTTAATACAATGCGTGTTAAATTTAATAGTTCTGTTTCGGGGGGTTTTAATATCAATCGACAAACGCCGGTCAGACAAGGTGTGGCTAAGCCCAATTTAAAATGGCGTCTTTGTTTTTAACTCGTCTGTCATCATGGCCGAAAAGAAGAAAAAAGGCGGGTCCGAACAAGAAGGCAACGGCAGCTGTTTTGGCGGGGTTGCCATTTTAACTTTTGGCGGCTTTCGACTTCTTAATGTGAAGAAAGTGAAGAGAAAGATTTTCTTTTTTAATTTCTTTTTTTTTATATATATTTTTGTATCTCTCCTTCTTTTCTTAATGATATTGTTATCTTTTTTTATGGTGGAATGTTACTTGACATTGGAATGTATCTCGTCTTGTAAATGTTCTTGTTTCTTTTTTTTATATGTTTCTTTGACCTCCATCTTTCTTTCAAAGGAGGGAGGGGGGTTAAAATAGAAGAAGCCGACGTGTAACAAACACCAGATCTTTTGTTTTGCCTTGTTGCTTTTATCGTTTTATTTATGTATGTATGTTTTCAATTACAAGCGTTCGTCTATATAAAAAAAAATGGCGGACGTACAAGCCACGCCCACTTTCTTCGATTTTTTTTTTTTTAATTAAAAAATCTTTTCGGATTACTATTGATTAAATACTGCATTTTATAATTACACATCTTTTTTATTCAGTCATTTTTTGTTTAATTGGCTTGCTCAAGTTTTCTCTAAAACTTGAGCAAACCCGTTTTCTACGTAAATTCCATGAAAAATGCCAGTATACTGAAATCATATGCCCTTAATAGGGTTAAGATGAAAATTCATGTACACTAAATGTACAAAAGCAATCAAAATGTAAAAATTTGAGGAATTTCCTTGCTTTTGTACATTTAGTGTATATACATTTTCATCTTAACCCTATTAAGGGCATATGATTTCAGTATACTGGCATTTATCATGGAATGTCACTACTTTTGTAAAGGCTATGCCTCAATAGAATGCCTTCTCATAAGTTTTTTTTGAATTTTCTGGAAAACTAAGGTATATGGTAAACTGAAATGAAAATGCCATCAACTAGACCCTATAACCTCTCTCTCTGCCAAAAATCAGCTGAATCCATCAAATAGTTGATGAGATACAGGGTGGCACATACGTACATACGTACGTACGTACGTACGTACACACAGATAACATGGTCTAATGATTGAACTTTCTGGATCTCTGGGTTGCCTTGACTAATGATGCTGAAATTCTACACACTTATAGAACCTATCAAATAAAAAATTTGTGCAAAGTTTTAACTAATTTGGTTTATTGGTTTTTGAGTTATGATTGATCAAAGAAATGAGATTTCCAGCATAGGCCATTTTAAAAATCTATTAAGGGATAGAGCGCTCTTGCGCCTCCCTTGATTTGGCGTAAACTGATTCTTTTACAGTAATGTATATCTAGCATTTGTTCACTTCAAATGTTTATTTAAACAAACAAAAAACTAGAAAAATTCTAGTATATATAAAATATAAAACTGTTTGTAACGCCAATGCGTTGTTAAAGAAGAATAAATTGGTTTGGAGGATTAAAATAATTTCCAACGCTATTGATAATGTTTACCCATTTATTGATTTATTTTTTATTATCGATTATGTTTAAATTCATGTTTTGAAAGCAAGTTCAAATAGCTCAGTTGGTGGTAGAACCTCAGACTGCTGACCTCAAGGTTTCAGTTTCGATTTCCGTTCATGGCACCCACTTTATTTGTTGGCAATTTCTTAGTTACTATTAATGCAATATTCTCCATTTGTAAAAGTAGTTAAGATCTCTGATATTTCGAAATGAGACAAATTTCGCAATGTATTTATTACGTTTAAAAAAAAAAATGTGACTGACAACACATTGTGACTGACAGACGGACATGCATGGAGTATTGTGGTCACATCTAGGCCGGTGCACCATCCGCTAGTCTCTCCCTCTTTGACGAAGGGCACAAAGAAAAGAGACTCTAATCTGATAGGCCCTCACTGTCAACCAAGCTCCAGCCCCTGTCCCATCGCCGCAATGTTGCATCCTTGTTCTTGATTTACAAGTACTTCAATGGAATGTGCTCCGATGAACTTGCTGCCTTGGTGACCCCTCACACTCGATCAACCCGACAATCAGCTAAATCCCATCCATTCAATGTGGAGCCCCCCCCCCAGATGCCGGAGAGCATTCTACTCCAATAGCTTCTTTCCTCGAGCTGCCAGCCTTTGGAACTTCCTCCCTGCTCTCTGTTTCCCCGACAGTACCGGCACGCAGAAATTTAAAACTAATGTGAAATGTGCATTTCGCCGAACAGCTCCCAATTTAGGATGATCCTTTAAAATGTCATCTTAATTCTCAGTAGCCTCTTACGTACACAGTGGCAACTTCCCTTGTTTGGGGTGAACTCAGTTTTAAAGAAAATATATATTTATACACGATAATTTTCATTTATAATACGAAGATTTATAATCTGAAAAGTTCTTGTTTTGTAGATGATAATTCGAAGATAAAAAACGACAACAAATAAAAAGAAAAAAAAACATTATAATCCGAACATTTATAATTAACTAGAATAATCGTGCGTGACCGTTGGTAACAAACATTACCATTATTTGTTCAATTTTGATTTAATTTGAAAGTTCGTAAACTGTGATATATCTATTCAGTAATTCTTCTCGCATTACTTTGAAAATAAACATTTTTTAAAACTTCTATATCTTAATCTAAACCATAGTATCTGTTCCGATGGATACTACACCCTATAGACCGGTATCGTCTTGGCCTTCGCGCCTTGATTCCGCCGGTCTGTGGGTTTGTCCTGTGCAGTTCTAAGAGATCCATTCTTCCAAGCTTTTCCTCCCCACCCTTTGAGAAGAGGTTAGTTTATTGCTAATCGTCTGAGGCGCCCCTACCGGGGTATGCTGACGGGGCTGGCCAGGCAATTTTTAAAGGTAATAAGTGCTCTTCCTCTAGGGTGCTGACTTATCAAATCCCACTTTCCGACCTTGTGTCACATTTTACCGCTGTGCGAGATATATAAATACATGTATAAAACACTAATCCAGAGAGTTTTCTAAACATTTCTACTTCTTTTGACTATATTAGGGGGCAAAACGGGAAAAGAATGGGACAGTAAAAACAAAGAAAGTAATATTGTGTTATGAGCATAGTCAAAAAGTACATAGTAATGATCCTCATTCAATCCCGAGCTACGTCGGGTCTTCTTGCTAGTGTATATATGATAAATTGATTTTTAGAAGAAAGTAGAAATACGGAAAGTTCAAATAAAGAAGTTTTATAAAAAAGTTTTATTAAGAAATTTTATTAAGAAGCTTTATGAAGAAATTTTATTAAGAAGTTTTATTGAGAAGTTTTATTAAGAGGTTTTATTAAGAAGTTTTATTAAGAAGTTTTATTAAGAAGCTTTATGAAGAAGTTTTATTAAGAAGTTTTATTAAGAAGCTTTATGAAGAAATTTTATTAAGAAGTTTTATTAAGAAGTTTTATTAAGAGGTTTTATTAAAAATACGGAAAGTTCAAATAAAGAAGTTTTATAAAAAAGTTTTATAAAGGAGTTTTATAAGAAGTTTTATTAAAAAGTTTTATTAAGAAGTTTTATTAAGAAGTTTTTTAAGAAATTTTATTAAGAAGGTTTATTAAAAAGTTTTATTAAGAAGGTTTATTAAGAAGTTTTTTAAGAAATTTTATTAAGAAGGTTTATTAAAAACTTTTATTAAGAAGTTTTTTTAAGAAGTTTTATTAAAAAGTTTTCTTAAGAAATTTTATTTAGAAGTTTTATTAAGAGGTTTCATTAAAAAGTTTTTTTAAGAAGTTTTATTAAAAAGTTTTATTAAGAAGTTTTATTAAGAAGTTTTTTAAGAAATTTTATTAAGAAGGTTTATTAAAAAGTTTTATTAAGAAGGTTTATTAAGAAGTTTTATTAAGAAGTTTTTTAAGAAATTTTATTAAGAAGGTTTATTAAAAAGTTTTATTAAGAAGGTTTATTAAGAAGTTTTTTAAGAAATTTTATTAAGAAGGTTTATTAAAAAGTTTTATTAAGAAGTTTTTTTAAGAAGTTTTATTAAAAAGTTTTATTAAGAAGTTTTATTAAGAAGTTTTATTAAGAGGTTTCATTAAAAAGTTTTTTTGAGAAGTTTTATTAAAAAGTTTTATTAAGAAGTTTTATTAAGAAGTTTTTTAAGAAATTTTATTAAGAAGGTTTATTAAAAAGTTTTATTAAGAAGGTTTATTAAGAAGTTTTTTAAGAAATTTTATTAAGAAAGTTTATTAAAAAGTTTTATTAAGAAGTTTTTTTAAGAAGTTTTATTAAAAAGTTTTATTAAGAAGTTTTATCAAGAAGTTTTATCAAGAAGTTTTATCAAGAAGTTGGCTTAATTTGATGCTTCTGTTTTGCATCTATTTTTTTTTTTACTTCAATTCACCCCAAACAAGACACTCTTTCACTGAGACGAATGTCAATTAGGAAACAAAGTTATATGACCCATCCTAAGTGGCGATTTGTGCAGCTAGATTTTTACAGTACATTTTAATTTCTGCATGTTAGTACAGTCGGAGAAAAAGAAGCAGGGAGAGAATTTCAAAGGCAAGAGACTCGAGGAAAGAAACTATCAGAGTAGGAAGGGCACCTAAAGTGAAGGGGTGGGATTTTGCTGCTTGTCGGTGATATTTACGTTGAGAGTGTCACAAGTGAGGCAAGTTCGTTGGAGCACATGTCGAGGAAGTACTTCTGCAAACTATTTTTATAAAGTTAGGCATGTGTATTTGTTTATATGATTGTATGCACAGGATTCACTTCGAAAATAGTTAACCGATCATTATAGAATTTTGAAACACAACTACTAGGCATAAGTGTGAGTAATGTGGGTTATATTTAGTTTTATTTACGTTTATGCAAAGAGAGTTCAAAGGGAGTAGAAGCCCCTTTGTGAAGCCTTTCGTGAAAATTTAGATTTGAACAATAGGTATTAGATATGAATTGATAAATATTCCTCAAATGCCAGTTTCTTTGGAGTATTTTAAAATAGGGTTTAGGGAACATAATATGAACACATTGAAAATTCAAATATTTCTGATTTGCATTGAATTTGATCCATAGTCATTAGACACCAATTAAGAAAAAATTCCATCATTTCAATTTATTCTGAATATCTCTCAAGTTTTAAGTCTTAAACTTTAGACATTTTTCACAGTCAAAATCATATCATGATTGTTTTATCAAAATCGGAATAAGGATTGTAGACAGCAAGTTTAATATCATTATATCCTGATTTTCTGGTGATACCAGATCAGGCTGCCCTGTAGCTCCCTGAGACGAAATTCACCTGCATTGACGTTTTTTTTTTTTTTTTTTTTTTTGTAAAACTTAATTATGTTCTACACAACCAAAAACAAAAACAACAGCCCTTCTCCCTTTCTCCCTCCCCTTTTTTATTTTATTTTTCCTACCCTACTCCCGGTCCTGGATATGACCTTAAACTACATCCGATGGTGAGATCCGGCTTACGGACTTTGGGGAATGTGGAGCCTCCTCTTAATTACCATTGCTCCCAGGTCCACCCTGATCCGGAGTGGTAGTACCTGTTAGGGTCCCAACTATGGGTTAAATAGAAACAGATGAAACAAAAAAGAGAAGAAAACAAATATACTTTAACAACCAAACCAAACACCATCAATAAATATTTGAACATATAAAGAACTTGAAGCATAAAAACTTTCACCAAAATGACTGCATTCGGCATTAAATAACCTGAAAAGGGTTGATATGCCGTAAAACAAAACAACCAAACAACCATATCCTGATTTTGATCTTCGTAAGCGGACATAAAAGTGTTGCAAAACTGTTAGGCTCGAGTAATAAATATTATCCGTCCTGGGACGGGTATTCTAGTTATATTCATAATAATATATGACTAAAGAAACTTATTATTTTGTTATCTAATTCACATACGCGTTTGCGGTGTGTACACGCTATCTAAATTAGCTGAAAAGAGAAAGTCACTCTTTCTCAAAATTCTTACAGATACATTAGGAACGCTTAAAGAATGTGTGAATCAACATAGAGTTGGAGATGGCGAGAGAAATATGTAGTTAAGTAAGAGATGGTGGACTTGGTCAGTTAATTACAAATTACGTCTAATTAGAAGAAGTAAATTAGAATATTTTAAAAAAATAACTCAATCCCAGAACTAAAATATATTGTAGCATATTTGTTTTTGATTACAGTAAATAAGAAAAAAACATGTTGAATTATTTTTTCTTTAGTATAATGATAGACAGACAGTCCGAAGATTTATAATTGATATTCCGAAGATTTAAAATCGGAAAGTGTGTAATTTATAATTTATAATTCAAAGATTTATAATTTATATTCCGAATAATTATTATTTATACTCCGAAAATTTATAACATAAATTCAGAAAATTTAGAATAGGAAAGTGTGTAATTTATAATGTATAATTCGAAGATTTATAATTTATAATTCAAATATTTATAATTTATATTCCGAATAATTATAATTTATACTCCGAAAATTTATAACATAAATTCAGAAAATTTAGAATAGGAAAGTGTGTAATTTATAATTTATAATTCGAAGAGTTATAATTTATAATTCAAATATTTATAATTTATATTCCGAATAATTATTATTTATACTCCGAAAATTTATAACATAAATTCAGAAAATTTAGAATAGGAAAGTGTGTAATTTATAATTTATAATTACAAAGATTAATAATTTATAATTCAAGGATTTATAATTTATATTCCGAAGAATTATAATTTATACTCCAAAAATGTAAAACATATATTCAGAAAATTTAGAACCAAAAAGTGTGGTATTCATAATTTATAATTCAAAGATTTATAATTCAAAGATGTATAATTTATATTCCGAAGAATTATAATTTATACTCTAAAGATTTATAACATATAAGTAGAAGATTTAGAATCGACGAGTGTGTAATTAATAATTTATAATTTAAAGATTAATAATTTATTATTTAAAGATTTATAATTCAAAGGTTTATAATTTATATTCTGAATAATTATAATTTATACTCTGAATATTTATAAAATAAATTCAGAAGATTTGAAATCGGAAAGTCTGTAATATATAATTTATAATTCAAAGATTTATAATTTATAATTCAAAAATTTATAAAAATGTATATACCGAAAAATTATAATTTATACTCCTAAAATTTATAACATGTATTCAGAAGATTTAGAATCGGAAAGTGTATAATTTATAATGTATAATTCGAAGATTGATAGTTCATAATTCAAAGATGTATACTTTATATTCCGAATATTTATAACATATATTAAGAAAATTTAGAATATCTAATCCGAAAATTTCTAATTTCTAATCGGAAAAATTATAATTTATATTCTGAAGATTTAGAATTAATGATCTGAAGATCTCAATTTATAATCAAAAGAATTATAATCTTTATCCTGAAGATTTATAACTCAGGTTCCGAAGATTTAGAATTTATAATCCATAAAATTGTATTCTGAACATTTAGAATATCTAATCTGAAGATTTATAATTTACAATCTAAATACTTATAATATATTTTCCTAGGATTTATAATTTATAATTGGAAAACATAATATTTTTCAATCAGAAGATTTATAATTCATATTTCGAAGATTTATCATTTATAATCCGGAAATTTATAATTTATAATCAGTCGATTTTTAAATAATAATCTGATAATTTATAATTTATAATTCAGAGATTTATGATTCGCAAATTCATAATCGGAAAATGAATTAGGCATAATTTGAACATTTATAATCTGATAATTTATAATGTATTATTTATAATTTATCATCCGATAATTTATAATTAAATGATTTATGATATATAATCCAAAGATTTATAATTCGTAGATTTATAATCGGAAAATTATAATTCATAATCTAAAGCCTTATAATAAGAAAATTTACAATTAGAAGATTTATTATCCGACGATTTATCATTTATATACACGAACATGTATAATTTATAATTTATAATTCATAAATCGAAGAGTTATAATCCGATAATTTATAATTACACGATTTATAATTTATAATCTGAAGATTTATAATTTACAGATTTATAATCGTGGAAATTTATAATTTATAATTCGAAGACTGATAATCAAATAATTTATAATCCGAAGACTGATAATCAAATAATTTATAATTCGAAGACTGATAATCAGATAATTTATAATCCGAAGACTGATAATCAAATAATTTATAATTCGAAGACTGATAATCAGATAATTTATAATCCGAAGACTGATAATCAAATAATTTATAATCCGAAGACTGATAATCAAATAATTTATAATTCGAAGACTGATAATCAAATAATTTATAATTCGAAGACTGATAATCAGATAATTTATAATCCGAAGACTGATAATCAAATAATTTATAATCCGAAGACTGATAATCAAATAATTTATAATTCGAAGACTGATAATCAAATAATTTATAATCCGAAGACTGATAATCAAATAATTTAAAATTCGAAGACTGATAATCAAATAATTTATAATTCGAAGACTGATAATCAAATAATTTATAATTCGAAGACTGATAATCAGATAATTTATAATCCGAAGATTTATAATTATAAGATTTATAATCCGACAATTTATAATTTATAATTCGAAGATTTATAATTGGAAAATGTATAATTGATAATTCGAAGATTTATCATTTTTTATCAGAAGATTTATAATTAGAAGTTTTATAATCCGACAATTTATAATTTATAATTCGAAGATTTATAATTGGAAAATGTATAATTAATAATTCAGAAATTTACAATTTAAAATCCGAAGATTTATAATTTTTAACGGTTTATTTATAATTCGAAGACTTATAATTGGAAAATGTATAATTAATAATTATAAGATTTATCATTTTTAATCCGAAGATTTATAATTAGAAGATATATAATCCGATAATTTATGATTTTTAATTCGAAAATTTATAATTGGAAAATAATTCGAAGACGTATAATCGGAAATTTTAGTGTTTACTCGATAATAATCGGTAGATGAAAACAAAATGAAAACAAACAAATAACAACACGCAAGATAAAATGAATACCAACCATTTTATAGCTGGGTTTGTGGGATATATATTATATGGTTGACAACATATTTATACTAACCGTACTTATCAGAGTAGTAATCCGGTAGTCTTTTTCTTTACATTTTTTAAAAACTGTGGGTTATTTTACTTTATTATAAAATACTACTATTATTATAAAATACTACTGATTAAAAGGAAATAAATTATTACTGATTAAAAGGAAATAAATTATTACTGATTAAAAGGAAATAAATTATTACTGATTAAAAGGAAATAAATTATTACTGATTAAAAGGAAATAAATTATTACTGATTAAAAGGAAATAATAAACTACTACTGATTAATAGGAAATAATAAAATATTACTGATTAAAAGGAAATAATAAATTATTACTGATTAAAAGGAAATAAATTATTACTGATTAAAAGGAAATAAATTATTACTGATTAAAAGGAAATAAATTATTACTGATTAAAAGGAAATAATAAAATATTACTGATTAAAAGGAAATAAATTATTACTGATTAAAAGAAAATAATAAACTACTACTGATTAAAAGGAAATAATAAAATATTACTGATAAAAAGGAAGTAATACAATATTACTGATTAAAAGGAAATAATAAAATATTACTGATTAAAAGGAAATAATAAAATATTACTGATTAAAAGGAAATAATAAAATATTACTGATTAAAAGGAAGTAATAACATACTACTGATTAATTCATGTAGAGGCGAGAAGCAAATAAACACACATGCAGACACACGAGAAGTGGTCACATATTATCACGATCACCATCAGGGGTTTTGATCATTCGTTTGGGGAGGAACCCCTCCCGGTTCCCGTCCACCTTATTGGTGACTGTCATTCAGTTTTATTTTGCCATAGTCGCCACGCTAGGCACTACGGGTTGGCAACTCTATTCACCCATAACTAGGTGTCCACATACATAGAGATTATGAAAAACAATTTGGTACATCTGCAGATTAGGGACGGGCTGAAATTTATTTGTTTTCATTTTCGAAGAGCTTCAATAGTGTAAGGGGACGACAACTCTCTTTTTGTTTCACTTTTAAGTACATAATTTCTCCGAAATTGGAAAATATGTTTTCTTTCTTTTATAATAAGTAATGCAAATTAAGCTAATTAATAGAACCTTTATCGAAAAGAAATTAAAATTTGTAAAAATCAACAGTATATTGATAGAGCATTTAATGAAGAAAATATAATTTGGGAAAATCAACAGTATATTAATAGAGCATTTATTGAAGAAAATATAATTTGGGAAAATCAGTATATTTTTTATTTCAAAACGAGCAGTTATTTTTTTAAAAAATTAGTACAGTCATCGTGTTTGGTTTAACACACTTTAGATTTTTTTTTACAGTTTAAAACATTTATTTTTCTCTGTTTTTCTCTTGTTTTTTTTTCTCTCAAAAAAGACTCTGCATGCGGTTAGTGAAAAAAAAAGAGTTGTCGGCCCTTTACACAATTAAAGCTCTTTCAAAATAATTAAAAAAAAAAAACAAATAAATTTCGGCCCGTCCCTAATCTGCAGAAGTGCACACAATTTTTCTGAAAGTTAAATTCAATTATGACTCATTAAATTATTACTTGAATCAAAACTATAATTAATTAATTAAAACTATAATTAATTTTGTTAAGCTTATCTTGTTTTAATATCAATTTATAAAATTATTGCATGTAAATAGTTTATAAAACTTTTAATGAGCATTTGTTAAAAATTCTGAAGCCATAACTGCCGTTATTCTTTTCTAATTCCATAGTTAGTTTTTCAACTATTAACAAAATATTAAAATAGTCAACTGTTTACAAAGAAACGGAAATGCATTCTGGTGTATTTTATTTCGCAATTAAATTATTAAAAAAAGCATTTAGTACTTTATTCTATTCAACATTTTAAAGGCTTCCAAATTTTTTCCCAACTTCTTTTCAGATTCAACTATTAACAAAATATTAAAATAGCTGACTGTTTACAAAGAAACGGAAATGCATTCTGGTGTATTTTATTTCGCAATTAAATTATTAAATAAATGCATTTTAGACAGGTTCGTTTTAGTACTTTATTCTATTCAACAGTTTAAAGGCTTCCAACCTTTTTCTTAACTTCTTTTCAGATTCAACTATTAACAAAATATTAAAATAGTTGACTATTTACAAAGAAACGGAAATGAATTCTGGTGTATTTTATTTCGCAATTAAATTATTAAAAAAATGCATTTTAGAAAGGTTCGATTTGGTACTTTATTCTATTCAACAGTTTAAAGGCTTCCAACTTTTTTCCCAACTTCTTTTCAGATTCAACTATTAACAAAATATTAAAATAGCTGACTATTTACAAAGAAACGGAAATGCATTCTGGTGTATTTTATGTCGTAATTAAATTATT
>OY744531.1:93153454-93265954 GCA_963556195.1 Sepiola atlantica | reverse complement strand
AAACCTTTAAAAAGTTTTGAGTTATCTCCCTCTTTATTTGACTTTTCATAAAAAAAGATACAAATTTTTTTCCGCCCTACGATACATAAGCACCAAAACAAATTAAAAAAAACATTTTTTAATTAAAATTCTTCAACATAACTAAAAACAATGTCAATAACTTACTATTTTTTTTATATAACAGTCTTTAATGAGTTTTTAGATTGAACATAGTAGAAATGAAAAAAGAAAAGAAACGAATCCATATATGTAACACTATTTAGGCTAAAACATGAACGTTTGAGACAATCATGAAGTGCTAAGAAATAATCAGTTTTAATTGGCCGAAACGTTTTGAGAATAAAATTCCAGACGAGAACAGTAGTCCGAATAATCCAAATAATCTATAAAACATGAGTGATTAAAAAAAAATAGTTCAGACGTCTATCTATAACCAATAAGTTATGCCTTGATTTGGTGCGCTACGGATGCACACAAATGTAAAAAAACAAACATTCACAACAAAAACTCGTCTAGCTACAACCACTGTAAATATTTTCCTTTCTTCCTCTTTACGCAAAACTAACCCTAACTTCAATCAGCAAAGTTTATTTCAAACAACTACCAGTCTGTGGAACACAATACCCCGGTGCTGCTTCCCAACATTCTTGTTGAACCATCCTCTTAAATAATTAAATTCTGCCCAGTTTCAACCATTCTCAAACCCTCACGGCGTTGTCTCAGCGTCCACCTTCATCATATTTAGCATTAAGGGGATTTGATAAGCGTTGCTCGTGGTCATAAAAACACATAATTGAAGAAAAAATCGCATGTGTAACATCTTTATATTAAAACTTCTATTTCTCTCCCTCTCTCTATAGCCGTTTCTTTATCTTTCTACCTTTCTCTTCACTGGTCGCCCCATTTCACCGGTACTTTCCCCCTTTGCCTTTTGCGAAAGCTGTCACTTCCCCACCATTCCTCTTCCGTTGCCCAGGGCCAAAGTATAACATATTTCTATAAAAAGTACCACCTCTGTCTGCGCCTTCTATATAGGTACTTATCTCCGACTCGGTGCGCATACTATATACCTAGCTATTGCCGCCCCAGTGCGCATACTATATATGTACCTATCGCCGCCCCAGTGCGCATACTATATATGTATCTATCGCCACCCCGGTGCACATACTATATACATACCTTTCGCCACCCCGGTGTGCTATATACGTACCTATAGCCGCCCCGGTGCACGTGCTATATACGTAGCTATCGCTGCCCCGGTGCACGTGCTATATACGTACCTATCACCGCCCCGGAGCGCATGCTAAATACGTAGCTATCTCTGCCCCGGTGCACATGCTATATATGTACCTATCTGCATAAAAAACTGTTATTTCTTTTTAGTGTAGAAAATTGTACCAGTGGAACTTTATCTTTTTAAATTATATTACGAAAAAGTAAACGAAGCACCATAATATTGTTTTTGAATGGATATTAAAAAATAAAGACATCACTAAATAAATTAGCGGTTATATTAAAGATTTTAGTTTTGACATCACTACCACATTTTTGCGATTCGTTTTATTCACTTTGCAAACGGTGACGGGACAAAATAATACACCGTTTTATTTTATTTTTGTGTATTCTTGGAAAATAACAATTTGTTTTCTGAGTTTTGCCGTAAAAAATAATAAGATCAGACAATGTTCATTAAAAATGGAAATAATTAAAAAAAATATATCCAATTTTTGATCTAGTGCATATCGTCTTTGGGTAAAACTTAAAATGTCAAATAAACAACACGTTAACGACAATCTCATATCTCTATTCATAAAAATATCTGATTAAATATCGCGCGTACGTGTCTGCGTAAATACAAATAAGCGTGATTTGTAAACGTAAAAAAATAAAAATAAAATCGATTCTATTAATCTACAATGTTATTTAAAATAGTTAATTAAAGGAAAAAAGACTAGAAGACTATCCGTCTAAGGGCAGGTGAAAATTATTCTCCGAAGAGAACAGTTTTGAGCCACTATAAAATCAAGATCGAAATTGGCAGTGAAGACAGTGCATCACTGAAGACCACCCTTGATGCATCTAGAAAATTCATTTTACGATTAAAATACTTAATTAAATAAATGTGATTAATAAATTTAAGTTTCAAAATCCCATTTTAAAATAATTTTTTAAATAACTTATTTTTAGCTGGTGCATTGCTGATATATATAAAAAAAAATTTTTATTTCGAGAAAACACAAGAAGTGTTGCGAAAACAAGAATTATGTTGTGGGAAAAGTATTTTTATAAATATTTTAATTTTCTTAATGAATTATTTTTGTAACTCACTAAAAGACTTTATTTATTTTCCTTGTTCGTTTCGTGGCACCATTTTTCCAGTCCATCTTTTTTCACAATTCATGTCGGCATAGTCGAAATAAGTCGGTGTACTAAGTTAAAAGAAAGTGTTAAAAATGGTTTTCTTCTTCTATTAATACATAATACTAAATTTATTTTAACGCTGATAAAGGCAGCATGTCATACTCTTTTTTTGATGTCTCGTACTATAAAAAGAAGGTGCTTTTGCCTCGTAGGGTTGTAAAAAAATTATCTTTAATTTTGAAGAGTTACATAAGGGGGAGATAACTCAAATTTTTCAAAGGTTTATCTTGAAATGCATTTTACTATTGTAATTAGTATAAAATGAAGTTTAAACAATGTATACGTAAAAGAATAATTTAGGAATAAAACAATCGAAACGCTTTATGGTATTCGCCACCAATGAAAAATAAAATGATTTATTAAAATAAATTCAAATAAATATCAAAAAAGAAGAAAGAATAGAAAAAATACAATTCATGCCGGCATAGTCGAAATAAGCCGGTGTACTAAGTTAAAAAAAAGTGTTAAAAATGGTTTTGTTCTATTAATACATAATACTAAATTCATTTTAACGCTGATATAGGTAGCTTGTCATAATCTTTTTTAATATATCCAATTTTTGATCTTTCCGTAAAACTTAAAATGTCACCTAAACGACATGTTAACCAAAATCTCATATCTCTATTCATAAAATTATCTGATCAAATATCGCGCGTATGTGTCTACATAAATACAAATAAGCGCGACTTGTAAAAGTAAAGAAAAATCGATTCATTAATCAATAATTTATTTTAAAATAGTTAATTAAAAAGGAAAAAACTATAATGAACTAGATGAATATCCGTCTAAGAACAGGTCAAATTATTCCCCGAAGAGAACAGTTTTGAGCCATTATCAAATCAATATATAAATCTACAAAACCTTATGTTTAGAATCCTCATTCCAAAGTCGATCAAAATCTACTATATGATTTTCATACTAGAAAGTGTCTAAAATTTCAAGCTCAAGCTTAAATAGTCTTAACAAAGAATTGAAATTCAGGGAATCTTTCTCAATTGGCGTCTAATAATTATAGAACACATTTAATGTAAATCTGAAATATTTGAATTTTCAAATGGGAAATTTGCCCATATTATACACCTTAAAACACTTTAAAATACCCCAAAAGAAACTGAACGTTGATGAATATTTATTCATTGATGTTTTATACCTATTGTTAAAATTTCACAAAAGTTAGTGGTATCTGTATTTACAGAGGCGTCCGCGCCTTTTACCCATTTGCATTGAACTAAATGAAGATAAATATTCATGAGTGGATTGATGTGTTTCCTTGTGTTAGGAACACAAAGGAGCTATATATTTTAAGAACACGTTTTATTCTTGCCGTTAAACGCTAATTCAAACCAGAAATGACCTTCATTCCGTCACTTTAAAGGCTTTCGAAGCACTATCGAATTTCAGAGTATCACAGTATCGTAAACAAGTTCACTATTTTTATATGTTGTTAATAGTTGAAAAAAACCCAAAAACAATTACTTCGTGACTTTCATTTTTTCAAAAAGAAATTAGGAAGCATTTAGATTGTAGAATAGAAAGTCATTGCTAGCTTTCATATTCTTAGCACATTTTGATTATACCAAGATTGGAAATTTTGGAAGCGAATTCAGAAATATTAGGCAACGAAAAATTAAGCAACGGAACATTAAGCAACGGAACATTAGGCAATTTTGGCAAGGTAGGAAAATTAGGCAATTTTGGCAAGGTAGGAAAATTAGGCAATTTTGGCAAGGTAGGAAAATTAGGCAATTTTGGCAAGGTAGGAAAATTAGGCAATTTTGGCAAGGTAGGAAAATTAGGCAATTTTGGCAAGGTAGGAAAATTAGGCAATTATGAAACAAATATCGATTGAAAATAGATTTTAGGACTGTTCTTGAGGGAGATATAGTTTTTAATAGGGGTTATCCCGTCCCAATAATATTTTTAAATAAATATTTTAAAATATTTAATGGTGTTTTAAAGCAAATAAAATTGTTAAGTGTTCGTTCTAAGAACATGGTTCTTGTATTATATTTTCCAATTATTATGTTAATAAAAATATAAGCAGTAAATTAAAATACTATTACGAGATTAAATCCATCATAATCTATTTCGGGTTCTTCGTAAAAAAGTCAGCCATTTTAATATTTTGTTAATAGTTGAAAAAAAAATCAATTAGTTCGTGACTGTTCGAAATTTGAATGGAATTTGGAAATATTTAAACTATCGAATACAAAATCATTTAGACGCGTTTTAAAATTCTTAGCAAATTTTCCTTGAAATTAATGGAAGCAATTTACATCAAATAATTCTATGAATAGAGATAAAAACATTATTTTAAGAAAATTAGTTATAGTTTTATAAAAAAAAAATGGTTTAATTAATAATTTAATGACCAAACGATATTGTAATAATTAAATTGATTTTCGAGCAGATAACATATTGTAAAAAAGCAAAATAACAAACAAATGAAATTAAGAAGAAAAACAATACTCTTATAGCTGACGCACCATGTTTCCGTGACTTCGCGTCGTCAATGATCGGGCAGGTCTCGGAATCGCTAGAGAATCGACGAAAATATTAACCAAGCAGCCGATAACTTTTGGAAGAAATTAACCGCGTCCAATAAAAAAAAAATGAATTTCTATAATCTCTGTCAGCTCGTTGAATCTCCCGAAGGACTAATTGAGTTTTTTGAATAAAATGTAAAAGAATTTATAATGATAATAATAAAAAATATATTTGCTTACCAAATCAAATAAAATCATCTTTTGAAACTTTCTGGTGCACAAAAAACAAAAACATTTTATTTAAAAACATTTGATTAACAATGGTTCTTTTGACAGAAAGCAACAAAAAAACATCTAATTAATAACAGTTGTTTAGCTATGGTTTGTTTGTTCTTTATTTTTTTATATGTAGTTTAGTTTGGTTTTATCATCTACCAGTCTTCAATTTAGCAGTTGGCAGTTTTCGCCTCGTAAACTCTCGGGTGCTTCCGTAAACTACCCGAACGTTGACGACGCGAAGTCACAGAAACATGGTGCGTCATCTATAAGAGTATAAAAAAATAACCCTTTGAAACTTTCTGGTGTACAAAAAAAAACAAAAACATTTTATTTAAAAACATTTGATTAAAAATGGTTCTTTTGACAAAAAACAAACAAAAATAAACATCTAATTAATAACAGTTGTTTAGCTATGGTTTGTTCGTTCTTTAACTTTTTATATGTATTTTAGTTTTTTTTTTTTCGTCGTAATTTATCGGCTGCCAGTCTTCAATTTAGCGTTTAGCAGTTTTCGCCTCGTCAACTCTCGGGTGCTTCCGTAACCTGTCCGAACGTTGACGACGCGAAATCACAGAAACATGGTGCGTTATCTATAAGAGTACCAAAAAAAATCTTGGACAACGCTGGATAGATACAGGTAGTTTTCGATAAAATTAATTTTTATTCTTAAATTGTATTTTTGTTATGAAATAAATTTCTAATTTACTTTTTAAAGTCTTAAAAATGTAACTATAATTCAGTGTTTTAATCGCTGGTGGTCATGTTGCCTAAAATAGATTTAACTAAAAGTTTATTTGGTGCTTCTGCAGAGACGGGGGTGGACCACTGTTTCGATCGATGGCGGCGGAAACTGCCGATTCCTCTTCGGGAGAAATCGTGATCGACGGAAAGAAATTTTATTTTTGGGGAGATAACTAATATTGGGTTAATTACTTTTTCACGAAATGGGCGTAAACCGGTTAAACTTAGAAGAGTTCTTGCATTTACTCGTGGATAATCACAAAATTGTTGATTTTTTGCAAGCGCATACATTAATTTCAGGTTTTATTTACTCCTCCCCAGGAGTTAGGCACAAGGCCAGTTTTATCTTACTCCCACAAGTAAGATGTGACCCAAGATCGGGTCGAGAAAGTGGGGTTTGAAAAGCCAGCGCTCGAGAGGTGAGCACTCTGGCCATTTAAAAATTGCCTGGGCAGCCCCGTCGGCATTCCCCGGTAGGGGCGCCTCAGACAGTAAGCAATAAACTTACTCCCCCCCCCCCCCAAAGACGGGAGGCAAGGCCTGGGAGGGTGGACCTCCTAGAACTGCACAGGACAGGCGTGCAGTATCCATCGGAACAGATACTACACTTTGATCTTAGCAAAAATATGTGGCGCTGATATGAGATTCATCCCAGAGAGCAATAAAGGCGATGGATTCGTGTGGCGAAACTTTTTTCCCCCACATTTATCATTCAGTCAATACCCTGTAAAAAACTTGTTTTTTTTCCACATTTATCGTTCAGTCAATTGTTTACTTTTTTTTTCAAATCAACGTTTTACTTAGTTTTACTTATTACGTTTTTTTTTATTTCAATAAAAAGTTTGCTATTTATTTGATGTACATAATGTTTATCAAAGTTTTATTTAATTCGTTTTTGGTTAAATTTCAAATGTTTATCAAAGTTTTATTTATTTATTTATTTATTTATTTATTTGCTGTACATAATGTTTAATTTGTTTCAATAAATAAATGTTCATAATTTTAACTTATACTCAATTGTCAATTCAACAGTTATCTTCCCAAAAATCAAATTTCTTTCCGTCGCTCACGTTTTCGCACCATTTCTCCCGAAGAGGAGTCGGCAGTTTCCGCCGCCATCGATCGAAACAGTGGCCCCCTTCTCTGCAGAAGCACCGTTTATTTATTACTTTCTTTCTTTTTTCTTCTTCTTTCAGATTCATCGTTGTATCACTTTTTATCTTGTTTACGAAGAAATCGAAATGCATTCTGAAATGTAATAGGATTTTAATTTACTAGTTTTTAAAAAAATTTAATGTAATAATTAAAAAAGATAAGACAAGAACCATATTCTTAGAACGAAAACTAAACTTAGAAAATCGATTTTATTTGCTTTAAAACAACAATAAATATTTAAAAATGTTTAATTTTAAATAATATCTTCGGGAGGGGGGTGCTTTTAATAGATGAAGATTTGCTAAGGAAGTTTTAATGACTTTCTCTTCGATAGTTTAAATACTTCCAAATTCCTTTACAAATTTCGAACAGTCACGATGTAATTGCTTTTTTCAACTATTAGCAACATATTAAAATGTCTGACTTGCTTATGAAGAAACCGAAATTATGGATTTAATTTCGAACTATTATGGTTTTAATTTATTAATTTTTTTATTAATATAAAAACGAGAAAACATAATACAAGTACCGTGTTCTTAGAATGGACACTTAACTTAGAAAAAGCGATTTTATTTGTTTAAAACAACAATAAATATTTTAGAATATTTAATTTTAAATATTATTATTTTTGGGAAGGGACCTTATTAAAAACTATATCACCCACAAGAACGGTTCTAAAATCTATGTTCAATTCATATTTATTCCATAATTACTAATTTTCTTACCTTGCCAAAATTGCCTAATTCTCCGTTGCCCAATTTTCCGTTGCCTAATTTTCCGTTCACCTTTTGGAAGCTATATACGTACAATAATTTCATAAATAGAAATAAAAACAAAATTACATGAACAAAATTAGTTGTAGTTTCATGACAATTTGGTTAAATTAATAATTTAATAACGAAGGTATACCGTAATAATAACATTTAACTTTAAAAATCCTATTTAAAAAAATAATTTGGTAAAATAAATCTAGGTTAAAAAAAATAAATAAACGAAACAAAAATGAAAGTAAACATATACCCGAGCACACTGGGTAGGGTATACTAATTATTCATAAAGAATTATCAACTTTTGTCGGAGAGATTTATACAGCGATGGTGTAGAATAGTTAACAGAAAAAAGGGTGAAAAAACAGAAAAAATAAATTTAAAAAAAAAAGCAAAAAAAAAAAACACACAAAAAAATCAAAACAAAAAAAAAAACAACAAAACCAAAAAAAAAAAAAAAATGTTACCAAAGACAAAAAAGTTACTCTTTTACTTACCTGGATAAGTTTTTTGTGTGCTTTGAATTATTTAAAAGCATTTTCAGGTCAATTAAAAAGTAAGTAGTATCTGTTCCGATGGATACTACACCCTATAGACCGGTACCATCTTGGCCTTCGGGCCTTGATTCCGGCGATCTGTGGGTTTGTCCTGTGCAGTCCTAGGAGGTCCACCCTCTCAGGCTTTGCCTTCTCACCCTTTGAGAAGGGGTTAGTTTATTGCTAATCGCCGGAGGCGACCCTACCGGGGAATGCCGACAGGGCTACCCAGGCATTTTTTGTAAGCCAGAGCGCTATTTATTCTCTAGGGCGCTGGCTTTTCAAATCCCACTTTACCGACCTTGTGTCACATCTTACCTTGTGGGAGGTAGATAAAAAAAAAAGTAAGATAAATAAGATATATAAATTGGTAACCACTTGCTCAATATAAATACGTGTTTTAACAGTTACTCCGACAGGTTGTTCTCCATGTTACATAAAGCTAGATCAAACCATCATCTCAATATTCTTGAAGTGATCGTTACTAACACCCTTTGACCTCTTGACCTCTTGACCTATTGAAATGAAACATCTTTCATGATTTAAATCTATCAATTAATTAATTTAGAGATTTACCCCCCAATTTTCTTATCGCAATTAATTTCTCCAACATAGAAATTTTCACTGATTTCATCATTCGATTTTCTTAGTTTTTATTTGTATAATTTCTGACGTTTCACTTCTCAAGAAAGACATACAAAAACGTAATTAAGAGATTATATTAATTTTTCTCAATCCCCTCTTCGTTGATTAATAGTTTTCTCCGCTTAAGCTTATCCTATCTTTTTGTTGTACCAAGAAGCTGATTATATATATATATATATATATATATATATATATATATATATATATATATATATATATATATATATATATATATATATACAGGGTGGGCAAAAATAAGGGTCCTATTTTTAAAGATTCATAACTTTTTTATTTATTGATTTTTTTTTTTTTTTTTTAGAATAAGTAAAGGACCCCTTCCGAAGCAAGCATGAGCCGTATTAGCCCTAAGGAACGTACCCTCATTTAGAAAACATTATTTTTGCTTAAAAAACTCAAAACCGTGTAAAAAACAATACTTTAGTTGTTGTAAGTTTTAAGAAGTGTTTTTCGGTTAAATTTTGTTTTGTTTATTTCAAAAAATCTCGGAAGGGTCAGTCTACACACACATAAAGTTTGGTGAGTTTAACTTTTATTTTGTGGAAGTTATTCAAATTCAACTTATTCAAATTTAAAGATAGGACACTTATTTTGGTCCACCCTGTATATAGGATCAAAATAAACCAAAGTGAAAACTTTTAGTAGATGGAACCTATTGTGAAAAGGATTAGCTCAATATACGAGATAGAGCAATAGTAGAGATGTTTTTTTCGAAAGCCAACTTATCCATCTGTATTTCTCCTCTGATGATAAGATTTCGATCTTTGAAAAGCCTTGGCTTAAGGAAAGAATAATAAACACTAGTTTATTACTGAATGCACCTTGCATTGAACAATTGAAATTTGAAATAAATTTGGACAATCGTCGCATATTTATCACTCTTTTTTCTTCTCTCTCTCTCTCTCTCTCTCTCTCTCTATATATATATATATAAATATATATATATATATATATATATATATATATATATATATATATATATATATATAAGAAATTGTAGTTGGCTTGAAGCATTGCTGGTAAATATAAATGTAAGTTCGTAATCCGAGGCAGTAGCAATGTGATATAGGTACCGGAGGGTGGAACAGATGAACAAAAATAAATGAGAAGAGACTATATGAATGGAATTTCAAATCAATTTATTAATATTTCACGCTTTAACGGTTTAAATACCAGAACAGTAAATAGAAAAAAAGTTTACTGTCAAGCAATTTAAAAGGTCCGGAAAAGGTAAACTTTAATTTTCGAGAGTGGAACCTCTCATTATCAAAAGTAATTTACTTTATGGCGATAATTTTGAGCGTAACGTAACATACTAAAAGAGCGGATATCAACTAATAATAATAATAATAATAATAATAATAATAATAATAATAATAATAATAATAATAATAATAATAATAATAGTAATAATAATAATAATAATAATAATAATAATGATAATAATAATAATAATAATAATAATAGTAATAATAATAATAATAATAATAATAATAATAATAATAATGATAATAATAATACTAATGAAGTGATGATGATGAAGATTATGATGTTAATTATGCGAGTGTTTAATTTTTCATCTAAAGAAATGCGCCGATAAATCGAGTAATTACATGCATGACTACAGAACCGTGAACAAGTGCCCTTTCATAAAGAATTCCTAATTAGTTTCTGATTGTGTTAGCTATTTATGTTTTAGAAAATAAAGATGGGTTATCTATAAGAACTTATGCATATGTACTAGTTCGAGTACCCGTCTGGAGACGGGTTCATCTTAATGAGAACCACTTCAAAACATTTTGCAATCGTAAATAGTGCAACGATATATATATATATATATATATATATATATATATATATATATATATATATATATATATATATATATATATATAGGGTGGGCAAAAATAAGGGTCCTATTTTAAAAAATTAATAACTTTTTCATTTATTGATTTTTTTTTTTTTTTTTTTAGAATAAGTAAAGGACCCCTTCCGAAGCAAGCATGAGCCGTATTAGCCCTAAGGAACGTACCCTCATTTAGAAAACATTATTTTTGCTTAAAAAACTCAAAACAGTGTAAAAAACAATACTTTAGTTTTTGTAAGTTTTAAGAAGTGTTTTTCGGCTAAAATTTGTTTTGTTTATTTCAAGAAATCTCGGAAGGGTCAGTCTACACACACATAAAGTTTGGTGAGTTTAACTTTTATTTTGTGGAAGTTAATCAAATTCAAGTTATTCAAATTTAAAGATAGGACCCTTATTTTGGCCCACCCTGTATATATATATATATATATATATATATATATATATATATATATATATATATATATATATAATAGATGTTCTGTAAAATAGTAAATACTCACTTTGAAAGGAACAACACAGGTAAGGAGAAACTATATTTAATAACTTTCGAAAAAGAAATCTGGAGGCAAAACTAAATTAAATATTTGTAAACTTTTTACTTAAAAAATAATTATTAAATAGGGAGGTGGTGTCTGATCAACACTGCTGGGATGCCATGATAAAGAAATACTGTTTCGTTTTTCAAATCCCGAAACAGTTTTCATGGTAAACAACTGACGATCCCTTATATAAAAACATATATAAAAATATATTTATATTAGAGTAAATTCTTGGAAGTTAACTAATATAGTGATTGCAGTAGATTGATTGACTTACTAGACCAAAATCTTTCAACGAGAATTTTTTTTTCTCCAGTTTTGAAGGTTAAAAAAACTTCCGAGACTATATATATATATATATATATATATTATATTTCTTTTGAATAAAAACCATAACAATGTGCAGTGTTAAAATAAATTAAATTTATTTTAATCTTAGCTTTCGAGATTTAGAATTCTCCTTGTCAAAGAGTGTTTTTCTTTCTCTTCTTTTTCTTCATCGTCCGATGGTAATGGACTTTTGGGTCAGAAAATCACGTTATGTCTGAAGGCGAGGTTGCACCAATTTGAATTAGAAAGGGTATTTAGACATATTTTTTAAACCATTGTTTCGTAATTGTATTATTATTTTGAAACAACCATAGCAATGTGTAGTGTTGAAATAAAAAAAAAAAATTTTAATCTTAGCTTTCGAGAATTACAATTCGGACGATGAAGAAAATGAAGAAGAAATTGAAAAACACTCTTTGACAAGGAGAATTTATATATTCAAACATTGTTAAAAAAAAAACAGAATTCGTCTGTTTAATTATACCTTTTTTTTATTTTTTCAATTTTTCTCATAGTCTTTTTTTGTATTAAATATAAAAAAAGATAATAAATGTACCATAGGTTTTATTAACATTTTCGATTCTTCGTCGAATCATCCTCAGGTGTAAAAAAAGTAAATGAACAAAAAAGCTGGAGAAAGAAGAGAATTAAAAAAAACGGCGGAAAAACGCGCAGAGAACACACACACACACACACACACACACACACACACACACACACACACACACACACACACACACACACATATATATTTATATATATATATATTTACATATATATATATATATATATATATATATATAAGAGGATTTAATGAATTAGCAGAACTATAGTATATATATATATAAAATTTAAAGTTCATTTTTAAAGCATCTAATTGAAATTTAATAAAGAATAAGGTAAAATAAATACCTTTGAAGCATTTAAAGATGCAATATCAATTTTAAAAGGTCTTTAAATGCTTCAAAGGTATTTATTTTACCGTATTCTTTATTAAATTTCAATTAGATGCTTTTAAAAATATGAACTTTAAATTTTATATCTATCTCGTGTGCATTCACGTTCTCATATTTGAAAGTGGAAAACAACAACATCCCCAAGCTCGTTTACACCAACAGAAGCCGGGAAAATCCAAATCCAATAAGTCGCCATTCCTTGTCAGGCGTGCCTACAATCATTTCAGCTTGCCGATGATTCCACTGGGCGCAGAGATTTACTAAAGATGTCTAAATCTGCCCTTTTGGATGAAACCGCGGGACATTGCTGAAATATGTAATATAAAGTATTTAAATAAATTATATTAGCTCTCTTATATGATCGAGCACTTTGTTTGATTTCTTTTCATATACAACCTGACTCTCTCTCTCTCTCCCTCTCTCTCTCTCTCTCTCTCTCTCTCTCTCTCTCTCTCTCTCTCTATATATATATATATATATATATATATATATATACATACACTATAGTTGAGGGTTTGACTACTTTAAAAGCATCGTTCGATACCGTCTCTATTTTTTCTGGAATGTAATGGCGTTAATTGATGTTAATACCAACCCCACAATTAAACCAGCTAGAACTCGTAATCTTCCAAATGAGTGCTTGATGATACGACTGTCAGTTTCGCTAATTACTATTTGCTGCGTTACGTGGATAAACAGAGAAATTGATAAGACACAAAAGCTTTTCGTGTTTTTAAGTAAATATTTACGAACGTTTGTTTCGTCGGTCGCGCACTAAATGAACGAGGCGAGATTATCACGGCCGCCGATGAATGACGCGGCCATAAGGATGGATTACTTTTTACATTCGTACGCAAGCTTTAACAGATATATGCGAAAGAACACCAGAAACATTAAACAATATAAGCGTAAATATTCGAGATTATTTCTCAAAAAAAAAAAATATTGAAATCTATATATAAAAGTTTATGCGTGTTTGTGTGTTAGAGAAATCGATGTGTTAACAACTAAAACATTCAAAAGAAGTTTCACAGAATCTAAAGACGCCATTGAAATTTTCTTTAGATTCCATCTCGGGTCGCTAGGGGTAATTGTTGGTTAGGTCCATACAATAACTAAAATGACGTAAAGAAACCAAAATTCATTTATTTTAAAAAAGATTTACTTTGTTTCACAAAACAAAGATAAAAGAATTACGCAAAGAATATCTCAGTGGAGAATGTTTTTTTTGAAAAAAATGTTTTATCATTGAAATTATTATTTTTATTGGTAGTTTAAGATTTAAAATAATTGAATAAAAACGAATTCATTTTTTTTAGAGAAAACAAACAAATTTTTTTTTTTTAAATCGATTCTCAAATCTTTGCTTTGTGGTCGACTTGGAACTAGAGAGAGACGAAAAGATGGAAAATTTGACTTCACATCACCACAGTAATACAACGAGCCGATTCTTCCGATGAAGCTTACGTTGTGTAGGGACTGAAGAATACACCAGTTATGCAACAGCATGTTCTCTGTTCAAATGTAATTCCTTCTTACAGATACAATCGTGTTGCGTGTATACTGCAGAGGATTACACATTATTAATAACATGCCACAATAGGGGGGGGGGATGAAAGTGCTCCGAAAACACACCCGCTCGTGTCGCAGATCGTCAGCTTAAGAGAATGGATTTCACTCGCCTCCTGCGACTTCCTGTACACAACGTAATTTCCTGACACGTTAGCTGTATTTTTTATCCGAACTTCTACTAGAAAATTCCCTTTTATTTTCTCTAGATACAAAATAAAATGTTCGCTTCCTACGTCATTTTAATACACCCACGCCCAACTATTGCTGCATTGTATACACGGATAATATCAGGTTTCCCCAAAAGGTTGTTCGTCTTTTTAGGAAGGAGGAAAATGAAACAATAAAACAATTAAACAACATGATATATCGTGTGTTTTATCCCCTCACTATATATATATATATATATATATATATATATATATATATATATATATATATATTAAATCATGCAAACATTAGTTTATGAGAGTCAAACATTCCATATTTCTTTCAAAAACACTTTTATTTACAAACAATTGTTTCTGCCCATTCCAAGAACATATATTTTCTATGGTATAAAAAAATTAATGATATTCATATATATATATATATATATATATATATATATATATATATAAATCGATAGATAGATATATTGGGTTAGTCAACATGTTCGTTCGTATTTTAAGGAAGGGGGAACTCAGCTATCAAATTTAGAAGCATAACCGAGTTTATGCAATTCATTTTCCACACTCGAGTCTTCGATTTGTCAGGTTGTCAAACGGCAATCTTGTTCAATTACGGCTTTCACTTGGTCACTCTCGATCATATTTGGCCAGCTAGAGCAGGGAGCATCTCGCATTGAAAACATATCATTTTTCGGAATCGTCTAAACCATTTCTGGCACATCCATAACGGCATTATTCCCATACACATGGAATATCTTTATGCAGGTTTCTGTAGCTTTTCCCTCTTTTTCTGTAAAAAAAAAAATAGATGTCGGTAGCGCTCTGCTTTATCATCCATTTCAAGGCCTGAAATACAAGCAAAAATATAAAACCTTTTCTGCTCAGAGGTGAACATACTCGCTACACCAAATACAGGATTTGAAGAATAGGAATATAAAAGGATCTTCCGAAAGCCGGAAAGATGACATTAAAAAAACGAACGAACGAACGAACTTTTTGGCCAACCCAATATTTGTCTGCGTCATTTCATCGTATTTACATATGTTATGCGTTTTATTAAAGTCAAATAAATTTATAGAATTATCATAAGTGTCATTGTTAGTATTGGCGTAAGTTTAATGGTTTTTATCTTTCGGAAATTTTACTATAAATTATGGTTTTAGTTTTTAAAAATTAATTTGTTTTTCGACTATAAAATGTGTGGCTTATTTACTGGCCTCCTTACGAGGGCAGAGTTAGAAACACGGTCGGTTTTTGAATGTGGAGAATGTCAAGCTCCTCAAAAATGGGGCATCCTCAACCAAGACAAAAATACAAATTGCCTCAGTATAGAAAAAGTTCTCCTTCACTGACGGAGGACAGAAAAGATGAAATGTAGTATCAGAACAGGTACTACATTTTGCTACTAGCTAAAATACCAAAGATTTCCTATTTACTTGCCTCCCCACGGTGGCCGAGGTTGAGACAAGGTCAATTTTTATTGGGCGGTCGTTCACGCGCCCTAAAAAGAGGTACTCTGACGGCTGATAGCCAGACACACGTGTCCGTTGATTACTTTATGCATGTAAAAGTTAATTAATAAATATATACATATATATATATATATATATATATATATATATATTCCCGAAACAGTTTTTCATGGTAAACAACTGATGATCCCTTAAAATAGTGTTAGAAACTAACTAATATAATAACTGTAAAAAATAAATTGACTTACATGAGTGATTTTCCACTGGAAGACTTGAGACTATAAGTTTTTTTTGTTTTTTTTTCTTTATATAGTTTTAATGGTTGAGAAACTTCCGAGACTATATATATAACATACAAATTAGGACATGTCCTATTAAAGGCGACCTAATGCAACATTCTGCATACACTTTACCGCTTAGGAAGTGGAAAAATACTAAAAAAATATTACAACGCTGTTTCTAACATTTTGATCTTAAACATCTAGTGTACTGTCTCAACTGGGTTTCTGCAACCACTCAGTTGATTAATTAAGACCAAAACGAAGATAAGCTATTTTTCTGATGTCTCTTCCCACAACTGAGTTTATGTATATTCAAGGACTGATTTAAACAGCCTAAGATGATTCATATTTGAACTCCTTCTGAAATCAAAAGAATAATGTGTCCTGCATAGTATCTGATATATCTGAGTGGTTGAACGTTAGTATTGAGAGTTTTAAACAGCCAGCCATGGTACGCTCCCCGAATGTGGCGCCGGTTTTACCCGCAGAATCCACTATTTCAATTGCTTTCAACGAAATAGATGCTGTGAACCAAAAGCATTCTGTAAAACTGCCCGAAATTACTGCAAAATAATCATAGAAACAGCTAATGAGTGTTATGCTAAATCATTTATATCTGTAGTGGCGGATCAGAGGTTTAGCTTCCATAAGTTTTGCAGAATAACAAACAGGGCCCTGTAAGACTTCTATCACAACCATTATAAATGGATCAAAGATAATATCCTCAGTATCTGAGAAAGCCAAAATTTTCGCAAATAACTTTGCAACAAATTCTACTCTTTGCGATTAGGGTGGCCCTACACCCAGAATCCCGATCTACGACCGAAAGAACTATAGGCGATATCCTAATAACTGTCTATGATGTTGTCGAACATATCAAGAACCTCGATACACACAGGGGAACTGGTCCGACAACATATCGGTGTCCCAAAAGTCACTGACACTTGAAAATAATTAATAATTTCTTTGTTCTTAAATATTTTTCTTTTCGTTTTCCAGACTAGTTGAAGCTATCCTTCCGACGTTACCATTAGTAAATACAGCATTGAGGAACGAACCCACATTGTACTTTGAGTCACATGGGACAAATTAAGAACCCCAGCTGTGTTACCGATGCCATTTTAACACGAGAGATGCGCAAAGTGTAAATGTCATTAAAGCCATAATTAGCCGTTTTCAAAAACAACGTGCAGACTGTGACCTCCCGAGATCCTGAAGGTTTCGTTCAGTGAGAACTGAAGACAATCGGGACGAATTGGAGTGAAGTTTGGAACGAAATGCCACAGTTTCAATCAGAATAAGATACCGACAGTTTGGAGTTTCACGATCCTCCTTACATAGGATATTGTATGACACGCTCATGTTTACATACAAAATTCAGCTTGTCCAGCAGCTTCAGCCTCAGGATTATGAGCAAAGACTGGAATTTGCTATAAGACTTCAGGATTTGGAACACCATATAGTATTAAAAAGCGCAACCAGAAATAGTTCGTATTCTTACAAAGCTTTTTAATTGTAGCTTAAATTTGAGAAATACATTCCATAACCTTGGAAGACTTCATAGGTCTGCCTAGTATTTCGAAATACGGCATATCGATCCTCTGCATCCCAGTCCAGACCGATCAGTCTCCTGAGGCGTCACGAGTAAGTTGCTTTCATCTGTATTAAATCAACCAACCAAGACGTGAAATTGAAGACTTACATCAAATCTGTTACTAAGGTCGCTGGAAAAATGGTTGGATCATTCTACCGATCTAAAAAGTACCTGACTTCTGAAACAATCCGCTTGCTGTATAAGAGCCAGACACACCCATAAGATAAATTACTGCTGTCATATACAGGGATGTGCTGTTCTTGCCTTGGCAGACCACAAAACTGACTTCGCAATCTAGTGGGCGATTATCTTTTCTTTTCCTTACGACCTCTTTCACACCGAAGAGAAGTTGCTAGCCTCTCTCTACCATATCGTTATGTTCATGGTAGGTGCGTCACAGAGTTCCAACCACAGCAAGAACTAACCTAGCTACATCCACAGCAAAACCCAAGGGAGCTACCATGAACAAAGTTTATTTCTCTAGAAAATCTCATATGTGGAACAAAATACAACAAGGCTGATTCTTATTAGACTACACTATGATCACAAATAGTTGTTGAGCCGTTTTATAAGAAAATAAATTCCTCTTATTATTCTGCTCATTCGACGCATTGTTTCAAACCATTTCGTGGTTGCAATCCTCGTTCAAGTGACAATTTCTTATAGCCTTATGATCCAGTGACTTCCGGGCCTTCATAAGCATTAAAACAGTAGTAAATAAAAAAATCGAAAAGATGCACCTGAAGAAATAAAAAAAAAATATACCAAAAAAACAGCTATAATTCTATTTAGCGCTTTTTATAAACACTAGAGTTTCATTAGATTAACATCTAAGAAACAAAAATAATACATGAACTATATATATATATATATATATATATATATAATTATTAATGAAAATATATGTATTAGCATATACTATCAGTGCCCTTTTACTTTGCAGTCTCCTTAAAAGATTCAGCTCGATGATTGTCAATTAGTGACAACAGAAAATGTTGTTTGGCACAAGACAAATGAAACGGACCATAAAAAATATATCTCACAGAAATGCTATGTTTTTGGAAATGTGAAAAAATAAAAATTATAAAATAAAAACATGGTTATTGGAATATAGGAACCTGACATATATATATATATATATATATATATATATATATATATATATATATATATATATATATATATATATATATATATATATATATATATATATATATATATATATATATATATATATATATATATATATATATATATATATTATGTTACAGATGTTTACAACACTATGACACCGTCGGTTTCAAACGATCCTGTTCTAAACTTCTGTAATACGATATATAAATAAATATTACGCTCTTATTTTGAATTTCTTTTTCAATAATAAAGAACTCAGATGGACTTATTCCTGCACTGATCTTACCAATATATATATATATATATATATATATATATATATATATATATATATATATATATGATAAAGAAAGGAAAACAAATTCCGACGTTATGGGAATTAGAGAAGGAAAACCAAAAAATATTATTAATGTATTTATCAACGTTTCGTTATTATTTCAAGACTTCTCAGGATGATTGTCTGAAGAAAACAATACACAAGTACAAAATGTTTTGTACTTTCATACACACATATATATATATATATATATATATATATATATATATATATATATATATATATATAATTAATAAAGTTCAAATATATTAATAAAATGAACATAAAACATGCTCAATATCGAGTAGAATTAAAGAAATGCATATATATACATATGTATATATATATATATGTATATATATATATATATATATATATATATATATATATATATATATATATACATACATAATTAAAAAATTAAATATTCATTATTAAAAAAAATATTTATTCTAATACACGTTGTACTTCCTGGTAGCCAAGGGGATCGAGCGATAGCTTTCAGAGTCTAGGCTGACTCTGTAAACAAGTTTCACTTCCTGCGACCGTCTGTAATGATCACTACCTACACTGATGATAACAATAAGTTTTAAACGACGGCGTATGTAGGTAAAAATAGTATTATATTTATTCATAAATATCTTCATCTCTCTCTCTCTTCCTCCCCTCTCTCTCTCTCTCTCTCTCTCTCTCTCTATATATATATATATATATATATATATATATATATATTTATATATATATATATATTAATATTATGAATAACATTACGTATGAAACCATTAACAAAATTTAAAAATGCTTAACTTAATACAATTGATCTTGTGACGCTAATTCTCGCGTCAGGTAATTTATATTGTTAACGTTTCTATTGGAACTACACTGGTTCATCATGTTAACGTCTAACTGGCTTCACGTCCTGTTCTGCTTTTTTGTTCATTTGCTTTTGCCACCTGAAGATAATTCGACGGAGAATCGAAAACGTTCATGATACATATGGAATATATTAAAAAGATTTAGATTTTGATACAAAAAAATGTCATTAGAAAATTAAAAAAAATGAACCATTTATAATCAAACACAAAATCGTGTTATTATTTAACAATGCTGGCTTAAAAAAACAATGTTAGCCTAAATACACACGTACACACACAATATAAACTGTGTTTCTTCGCTTTATTGCAGATCATAATATTGTTAATAACTTCAATAATATAAATCGCACAAGTTTTAAATTTTTCACACTGAAAGAGTGCTCTTAAGTAGGTAAGATACCAAAATATTTTGCAAATCTATACAATATTTCTAAAGTTATAGACATTTATGCATTTGTTAGCCATTTTTACTGTTTCTCGCTTTATTGCAGGTTTGCAAAAATGCCCCAAAATCGACGTTTGACTGCTACTAAAAGTCAAAGGGTTGTAGCTGGCCTTGCAGAAGGACTGACACTTCTGGATTTAGCCAAGGAACTGGGAAGGGATAAGAGAACCTTGGTTTCTTTTGTGGAGAAACCCAACACTGCACCAAGGAAAGATAAAGGTACAAGAAGGAGCATTTCCCCTCGCGATATGCGAAAAATACGCAGACAGATCATTAGGGAACCAAATGGCACTAGCGCCTCCATTTTTGGCAAAGCTGGCGTTGTTCCGATGTCCAGGAAGACCAGATGCAGTGTCTTGAATGAGATGGCCAGGAACGTGAAGCCCATTCCCAGGCCTCCCTTGAACAAAACCCATCAGGGAAAACGCATTGCGTGGGCAGTAAAATACATGAAACGGACTTCCAACAGGTTCTATTCACAGATGAAGCTAGAGCCACACTTGATGGTCCGGATGGATGGGCTAAAGTTCGGAGTCCTACCGGAGCTGCTATCTCACATCGCGTACGTCGCCAACAATGTGGAGGGGGAGTTATGTTTTGGGCGGGTATCATAGGTGATAAATTAATTGGACCTTTCCGAGTGCCAGAGGGCGTGAAACTCATAAGCCAAGCAAACATATCGTTCTTAGATGAGCATTTATCACATTGGCTGGACGACCTGCCTTTACTTCGTCTACGTCAACTAATTTTTATGCACGACAATGCTCCATCTCATGCAGCAAAGGCTACAACTATCTTCCTCGCATCTCTGGGCATCAAGGGAGAGAGTCTCATGACTTGCCCGCCTTGTTCTCCTGACTTAAACCCGATTGAGCAGCTCTGGTCAATTTTAAAGCGGAAGGTTTATGAAGGAGGACAACAATTTACATAAAAAGATGCCCTCTGGAATAAAATTGTTGATGTTGCTAGTAGCATAACACCTTCCCAAATCAACAGATTGACTTCATCTGTTGATGGGAGACTGCAGAGGGTAATTTCAAGAAATGGGAGATTTGTTAATAAATGATTCAATTTTGTGGTGCATATCTTGTGATTTCTTCCTTACATTTCATTCATATTGTTACTTATGATTTAAATGATTAAAATAATTGACCCTGCTAAGTCAATTTTTTTAAATCACCTATGGACTGTATTTTAACAAACCTGCAATAAAGCGAGAAACCGTAAAAGTGGCTAACAAATACATAAATGTCTATAACTTTAGAAATATGGTATCGATTTGCAAAATATTTTGGTATCTTACCTACGTAGGGGCACTCTTTCAGTGTGCAAAATTTAAAACTTGTGCGATTTATATTATTGAAGTTATTAACAATATTATGATCTGCAATAAAGAGAAGAAACACAGTTTATATATATATATATGTATGTATAGAGCACTGTAAAATGGTAGTAGTAACACAGCGTAGCGTCACTTGCTTTATGCATCGTTCCTTCCCTTATAGAAGTTTGAATGCCTGTACGCTTCGCCGCCGTTAATGTGTTAAAATTATCATTGTTTATAAGCTGTTCAGAACTGGCTTAGCGGTTAGCGACGTTGGACTGTAGGTTGAAAAAATACTTGTAGTCCAGGGTTTCGAATCGTGTGACCGGTGGTGAATAGTCGTACTTCTATGCTGATGAGTCTTGATTGAAAAAAGACGAAACGTATACGTCCATAGATAAAAATATAAACAATAACAAATATTTTATATTTGAAGCTCCTCGTTAAAAAGTAGAGCACTGTAAAATGGTAGTAGTAACACAGCGTAGCGTCATTTGCTTTATGCATCGTTCCTTCACTTATAGAAGTTTGAATGCCTGTACGCTTTCGTCGCCGTTATTGTGTTAAAACTATCATTGTTTATAAGCTGTTCAGAACTGATATATATATATATATATATATATATATATATATATATATATATATATATATATATATATATATATATATATATATATGGTACCTGTCAATTTGATTCCGAATATGACCACTTTTGGCGTATCGATGTGATATTAGCGTGAAGGTTTCCAGTGAGAGGCGCGGATGTGGCTCTTCAAGCATGCCAGACTTTTACAGTCCATACCACAGATGGGACAGGTGTTGTGATAATTTGAGGAGATGCGATAAATGAAGCCACCTCTTGTCCAAGCTTGATTTTTCGTTACACACACTCGTTCCGCATTATCGTTTTTTTCGCACCCTCTCAACAACAGCTGCACTCCGAGCAGTTTGGAGTCTGCCAGAACGCTGGTCACTCTTCGATGATGTGCATTCCTTTTTGAATCGGTTGAACCACTCCTTAATTTGTGTTACACATCGCATCAAAGACCCTGCTGAATCTAACGCGACGGCGGAGATGAACACTATTCCAAAAGAAGACTTCCACAGATGTTTCCGGCAGTGGATGGATCGGTGAGCTAAGTGTATGAAAGCACAAAGAGGCCGACTTTTAGGGGGATTATAGTCCTAACGCCGTTATGTATTTGAAATATATTTTTCTGGCCTAAGGTCGGATATTTTTTAGACATACCTCGTATATATAAAATTTATTATTCTTATATATATATATATATATATATATATATATATATACATATATATATATATATATATATATATATATATACATAAATATATATATATATATATATATATATATATATATATATATATATATATATATAAAATAAAAATAATAATACGTCCGATTAAGGGCGACAAAATGCAATATTCGTTTAATTTTCTCTAAAGGTCTGAGGAAGTTTACTCTCGATAGAGGGGACAACTGAAACATGCATGCACATATATAACCAATAATGTATGTATACATAAAATGTATACTCTCTTTCTCTCTCTCTCTCTCTCTCTCTCTCTCTCTCTATATATATATATATATATATATATATATATAGATATATATAGATATATATATATATATATATATATATATATATATATATATATATATATATATATATATATATATATATATATATATTTCCAGCGGTAAGTCTGCTTATGCAAATGCTAAGTCTGCGATATTTTGGATTTAGTTAGTATCCCTGGGAATTTAAACTGTATTTCCTTTCTCTGTTTAAAATGGCTCCAATCTTCTTTAGACTATATATATATATATATATATATATATATATATATATATATATATATATATATATATATATATATATATATATATATGTATAATTGACGTAATTAATACTTTCGTAATGTCTGTTGGAACATAAGAATCTCTCAATTAAAAAAAAGGTTACTCTAGCATAATGGAGTAGCGATAGAGATAACAGGCGTGAACAAGAATATGAAACTATTTATGCTTTGTATATATCAGAAAAAGAACTAGAGGCAGAGAGAGAGAGAGAGAGAGAGAGAGAGAGAGAGAGAGAGAGAGAGAGCGATGGTGTATCATTAAGCCAGCACTCGTAGATTATAGAGACAAAGATAGTGTATATATAAAATATAGGCAGACATAGATATATACACAAACACCCCATACGCACACATACACACACACACACATATATATATATATATATATATATATATATACATATATATATATGTGTGTGTGTGTGTGTGTGTGTGTATGGGCCTGATGTTTGGAAACAAAGAGGATCCTAAATCCTACGACCCCTGTCTAGTATTCTTATGATAAGAAAAAACTGTTTACGTTTGGAAATAAATTGTTCGAAGAGGTTAACACAAGAGCGAGCATTTACGGGCGATGTCGAAATTGACAGCCGTGTTACCTTGCCACTAAACAAGTGCCCGCGACGTTTTAAATATTTCGGACGCCATTATTTATAAGGTGGGGCTCGCGCGTCGGCGGCCGGACTTAAACATCTGTAGATTGGGTATCCGAATGAGTAATTACGCGTTTTGAAATCCACACTCCTTCAAGACAGTCGTTTTCGATGAGAACAGACAGACTATTTACACATACATTCCTCTCTCATGCGAGCTGGCGAGCTATATCTCTTCGCAAAGTTCTCTATTTGAAATACTTGAAACATTAATGTAAAATAATAAACATTAAATGCATAACTTTTCTGTAAACACGAAACAACATATTTTCATTTATTCATATAGATAGATATACATGTTAAGATGTTGGTAATTTTTATACAAATTTCTTTTTCTTTTAAATGTGAGCGTAAAAACAGGAAATGATATTACTGAATTAAAATTGATAAATGTCCGCACAGCTTTTAGGATGTACTAGCTCTGACCTGAAAAATTCAAAATGGCGTACTAGTGAGTTTCCCCACATGTGGGTTTGCTCTTTTCTTTGTTTTTTTAAAATTTGTTTTCGCCAGAAATGACCCACTATATAGTGTAGGTTTTTTTCAAGACATTTCAATTCAAGAACTTTTTATTCTTTGTGGATTTTTCTTATGATTCTGTAGTGTTGTAGAGACGATATTGACATAAAAATGTTATTTGGCTCACGTCAAATGAAACGGACCGTAAAATACATCTCACAGAAATATTATGTTCTTTCGAAATGTGAAAAAAAAAAAAAAAAAGTAATAAAACCATGGTTATTGGAATATTAATAATAATATATATATATATATATATATATATATATATATATATATATATATATATATATATATATATATATATATATAAGAATATTATTTTTTTGAAGGCGATAACAATGCGTTGTTAGAGTGACACATACGACACGTGGAATCGTAAAAACAAAACAAAGTGACAATATTGAAAAGTCAATAATTTTCAAAATTTTTTATTTATTTATTTACCAGTGTATCGTGACCGTGGTGTTGGGTTGGAGTGTGTCCTTTTCATTATTTTTTTAATTTTCGGGGGTATCCCTCATCCTCAGAATAAAATAAATACTACCACTCGTTGGAGTGTGTTTTTTTTTTTTTTTTTTGCCAAAAGCCGGGGCCGGAAATGTTGGTTTGTTTTTAGTAGTAGGTCCGGAGAAGTTTCTTATTTATTTTTTATAAATTATTATTTGCTATTTTAACCGTTGCTGTTTATTTTGTTAGTAATTATACTGAGTAATTTATTTTTATTTATTTATTTATTATTATTTTTTTATATAACGTTGTTTGTTTTGTTAATAATATACTGAATAATCGTTATCTCGGTGGCAGGGGCTGATAACTCGTGGTAGTCAAGCTTTGTTTGTGGGAGTTATGTCCCTTTAGTAATTTCGTTCTATAAATTTGTTTACCGTGTGTGTGTAGTAGCAGATGTGATTGGGTGGGTGAGGAATCCTGGGTATGGAGGTGGGGCGTCGTTAATAGAGCCTTTGGTATATATATGTGTGTGTGTGTGTGCGTGTGTGTGTTGGTGTATGTATATATGTGTATATATATACGTATATGTAAAATACATACATGCTTACATATTATTTTATTTATTTATTAATTTCTTTATTTTATTTCTTTATTTCTTTATTTTTTTATTTTTTTCTTTATTTTTATTTTTATTTTTTATTTATTTATTTATTTATTTATTTTTTTTTTTGTTCGATTCTATATTATTTATCTATATTATTAGATTTTTTTATGTGCAGTCGTGGTATATAATGGTCGGGATTTCAAGTTAATAAGTAAGGCGGGCAACAAGTGCAACCACGTGTCCGAGTTAGCAGCAGGTGCAAGTGGTTGTGTGTGTACCAGTGTCAGTAATTGGGCTAATAATATGGGCCTAACTAACTTCATTTAGTGTTGTTATTGTTAATAGTATGTCTGCATAGTATCATAGATGTTTGTTAGTAAAATGTGATGATGGTGCTTGTCGTGTGTGGTTATATTAAGAAGTTGGAGTTTAGCTCGGCTCTGTTGTTCAATTTAGGGGATAGCTTTCTAATTAATATAGATTCTTTGAGTCTGAGATTGCCCTGGCCTCTTTCGCTAGCTAGTATCTTGACTCGTATGTCTTTGGTGGGGTTGTGGCCATGTGTTATATGTTTTTGGAAGGATGATGCCTTGGTGGTTACGTGTTCTTTAATCCGTATATGCAAAGGTCTCACTGTACTGGCGATGTAGAATTCATTGCAGACCGCACATTGTATCTGGTATATAGCATATGTGCGGTTGCATAAACCCGTGTTGTTGATGGGGCAGTTTGCTAGGGTGCAAGGGTTCGTGTTGAAAGGTGTTCTAGGTTTAGATAGGTGTTGTCTTAGTGTAGGTCCGGAGTGTGTGAGTTGAATGTCTAAGTGTTCTTTGTGGATGGCTTTGCGGATGGCCGAGGTTATTCTATCGCTAAAGTGTGGTATTTTTAGGAAGCATGTGTTAGAGGGAGTTTGTTTTGGGTGTTTTCTAGATGTCTTATTGTAGTGTCTGATGTTTTTAGGGTATCCATTCCGCTCGAGTATCTGTTGGAAGTGTCTAACAGAGGATGTCTTGTCGGTTTCCGTAGTACATTTGTTACGGATGCGGTTTACTTCGTTCACAGCATATCCTATTTTGGCTTTGGTAGGGAGGGCCGATTTATAGTTTACGAAGATATCTCTGCAGGCAGCTTTCTTGTAGAATTTGGTTTGAATGAGCCCTTCGTCGGTGATGCAGAGCGTGAAGTCTAGTAGTGAGAGGGATCCAGATGTCTTAGGGTGTTCGATTGTGAATTGTATTTTGTGGTCTGTGTTCTTAAAGCTAATGAAGATTTTGTTGGCTTATTCGCGGGATGATGTGAGGATGAGAATATCGTCCACATATCTCGTGAAAAAGATGCTAGAGTGGCAGGTGTCTAATGCGCGTTGTTCTAACCTATTCATGTATGTGATGGCCAGTAGTCCTGATATGCTGGATCCCATAGGTAGGCCTGTTATTTGTTTGTAGGTCTGTCCTTTGTATGTGAAGTAAGTGTTGTCGACTATTATGTAAAGTAGCTTGTGTATGTCAGTGGCAGTGAGACCGAAGCAGTAGAGGTCGTTGGATGAGATGTAGTCGGTGATTAGGTCCACAGCTGGGTGAGCTGGTACGGATGTATAGAGGGATACAACGTCGAGGCTGAACGCATATCTGTTGCGTTGTAGTTCCTGGGGTTGCAGTGAGTGCAGTCTGTGTATTACCTCATCAGAGCTGCTGACGTGTCCTGGGTAGGTGGGAAGTAGGGGCTTGAGTAGTTGGGAGAGAAGCCAGGAGATCTTGTAGAGGGGTCCCTCTATGCTTGAGACTATGGGCCTTATTTGTGTTATGGGGCTGTTTTTGTGTGTTTTTATTAGGTGGTAGAATGTAGGGAGTCTGCTATTTCTTGTGGTGAGGTTTCGTTTGTATCTGTTGGGGAGGTTTCTTTTCTTACATATTAGTGTCCATGCTGTGTTTATCTGATTTTCTATCTCAGTGGGGGAGGCGTCTGTGGTGGGTGTGTAGAGTGTGTCGTTGTTGAGGTGTCTGAGTGCTAGGTCGTCGTACGTTTCTTGAGAGATAACGCAGAATTCTTTGCCTTTGTCAGAAGGCAGGAATATTAGGTTTTTGTCCTTTAAGTTTTTGAGGGTGAGTCGTTGCGTTCTTGTGAGATTGGGTGTGATGTTTGGTTGTTCTCTTTGTATGATGGATGATATGTTGTGCCAAAGTCTTGTGAGTTTGCGGTCTAAATCGTGGTTGTCTGGAGGGGGTGGAGGGGGCGGTCTAGCTGGTATGTAGGGAATGTGGCGGCGTTTTCAATGGCGGAGGAACTGTTGGTGGTGTTATGTGTGTTCTGTAGGTCTTGGTTGAAGGCAGACAGCCATTTTAGGTGATATGCCGTTCTGCAGAACTGTGCCTCGATGTTGAGTTTGGCCCTGTCATCTAACTTTTGTGTAGTTATAAACTTGGGGCCTAGGCTGAGGAGTTCTGTTTCGTTTGGCATTAGTGAGTTAGTCAGGTCTGTGACGAGGGATCTAGCTGTGGGTTGCGTGTTATTGTTGTCGGTTGGGTCGTTATTGTTGGGGCTGATTATAGGGGTGGGGGTATTTTTATGAAGGAGCCAGTTGAACTTACTTTTTAACCTTTCTTTTGATGTGCGGACGCTGTTGTAGTAGCACTGGTTGATCGCTGCAGATATTTCTGGGTTTACGGTCAGTCCTGCTAGGTTGCTATTCAGTTCCTCAATATGGAGGTGGAGGAGGTAGTGTAAGTGTCGCATGGATTCCTTGGCCAAACTCAACATCGAGGCACAGTTCTGCAGAACGGCATATCACCTAAAATGGCTGTCTGCTTTCAACCAAACAAACAACGTTATATATAAAAAAATAATAAATAAATAAATAAATAAAAATAAATTACTCAGTATAATTACTAACAAAATAAACAGCAACGGTTAAAATAGCAAATAATAATTTATAAAAAATAAATAAGAAACTTCTCCGGACCTACTACTAAAAACAAACCAACATTTCCGGCCCCGGCTTTTGGCAAAAAAAAAAACACACACTCCAACGAGTGGTAGTATTTATTTTATTCTGAGGATGAGGGATACCCTCGAAAATTAAATGAAAAGGACACACTCCAACCCAACACCACAGTCACGATACACTGGTAAATAAATAAATAAAAATTTTTGAAAATTATTGACTTTTCAATATTGTCACTTTGTTTTGTTTTTACGATTCCACGTGTCGTATGTGTCACTCTAACAACGCATTGTTATCGCCTTCAAAAAAATAATATTCTTACTCTATACACAATGCTCCAAGCGAACTACAACATTCTTCTCATATATATATATATATATATATATATATATATGAAATTACATGAACACTATTACAGTCTTACGTCAATCAACTAACGTTTCGATGTAACAGCATCTTTTCAGAGACTAAATAAAAATAGAAATAAAACGTGAAAATTGAGAATATCACACGAGAAAAATCACAATCAGAAACCATTGGTGATTTTTCTAATGTGAAATTCTCAATTTTCACTTTTTATTTCTATTTTAATTTAGTCTTTGAAAAGATGCTGTTACATCGAAACGTTGGTTTATTGACGTAAGCCTGTAATATTGTTTATGCAATTTTATAAATGCTCTAATAATTGGTATTGAGCACTTTTGAAAATACTGGTTTAATGTTCATTTTATTAACATATTTGAACTTGATCAACTTATATATATATATATATATATATATATATATATATATATATATATTAATTAATTAAGTTCAAATATTAACAAAATGAACAAAAACAATACTTTTCAAAAGTGCTCAATATATATTAGAGCTTTTATATTAAAATAAACATAGTTTGAGTATCCTTACTAAAACTATGTTTATTTTAATATATATATATATATATATATATATATATATATATATATATATATATATATATATATATATATATATGTTGTGGGGTACAAATAACCCCTATTGAAGAACTAATGGAAGCAACCATCTATAATAAATACCATGGTTGCAAAGACTCAAACAGAGCACACTCCTATCATGTGAGTGTCCACGTGTGGTATCTGTTCCGATGGATACTACACCCTATAGACCGGTGTTGTCTTGGCCTTCGGGGCATGATTCCGCCGGTCTATGGGTCTGTCCTGTGCAGTTCTAGGAGGTCCACCCTCCCAGGCTTTGCCTCTCCTCTTTGGGGAGGAGTAAGTTGATAGCTTACTGCCTGAGGCGCCCCTACCGGGGAATGCCGACGGGGCTGTCCAGGCAATTTTTAATGGCTAAAGCGCTCACGTTCTCGGGCGCTGGCTTTTCAAATCCCACTTTCCGACCTTGTGTCACATACTCCTAACGTGGGTAGGTGTTAAATATCGAGCACACTCCTATCATGTGAGTGTCCACGTGTGGTATCTGTTCCGATGGATACTACACCCTATAGACCGGTGTTGTCTTGGCCTTCGGGGCATAGTTCCGCCGGTCTATGGGTCTGTCCTGTGCAGTTCTAGGAGGTCTACCCTCCCAGGCTTTGCCTCTCCTCTTTGGGGAGGAGTAAGTTTATAGCTTACTGCCTGAGGCGCCCCTACCGGGGAATGCCGACGGGGCTGTCCAGGCAATTTTTAATGGCTAAAGCGCTCACGTTCTCGGGCGCTGGCTTTTCAAATCCCACTTTCCGACCTTGTGTCACATACTCCTAATGTGGGTAGGTGTTAAATATCGAGGACATTCCTATCTTGTGAGTGTCCACGTGTGGTATCTGTTCCGATGGATACTACACCCTATAAACCGGTGTTGTCTTGGCCTTCGGGGCATGATTCCGCCGGTCTATGGGTCTGTCCTGTGCCGTTCTAGGAGGTCCACCCTCCCAGGCTTTGCCTCTCCTCTTTGGGGAGGAGTAAGTTTATAGCTTACTGCCTGAGGCGCCCCTACCGGGGAATGCCGACGGGGCTGTCCAGGCAATTTTTAATGGCTAAAGCGCTCACGTTCTCGGGCGCTGGCTTTTCAAATCCTACTTTCCGACCTTGTGTCACATACTCCTATAGTGGGTAGGTGTTAAATATCGAGGACATTCCTATTTTGTGAGTGTCCACGTGTGGTATCTGTTCCGATGGATACTACACCCTATAGACCGGTGTTGTCTTGGCCTTCGGGGCATGATTCCGCCGGTCTATGGGTCTGTCCTGTGCAGTTCTAGGAGGTCCACCCTCCCAGGCTTTGCCTCTCCTCTTTGGGGAGGAGTAAGTTGATAGCTTACTGCCTGAGGCGCCCCTACCGGGGAATGCCGACGGGGCTGTCCAGGCAATTTTTAATGGCTAAAGCGCTCACGTTCTCGGGCGCTGGCTTTTCAAATCCCACTTTCCGACCTTGTGTCACATACTCCTAATGTGGGTAGGTGTTAAATATCGAGGACATTCCTATCATGTGAGTGTCCACGTGTGGTATCTGTTCCGATGGATACTACACCCTATAGACCGGTGTTGTCTTGGCCTTCGGGGCATGATTCCACCGGTCTATGGGTCTGTCCTGTGCAGTTCTAGGAGGTCCACCCTTCCAGGCTTTGCCTCTCCTCTTTGGGGAGGAGTAAGTTTATAGCTTACTGCCTGAGGCGCCCCTACCGGGGAATGCCGACGGGGCTGTCCAGGCAATTTTTAATGGCTAAAGCGCTCACGTTCTCGGGCGCTGGCTTTTCAAATCCCACTTTCCGACCTTGTGTCACATACTCCTATAGTGGGTAGGTATTAAATATGGAGGACATTCCTATCATGTGAGTGTCCACGTGTGGTATCTGTTCCGATGGATACTACACCCTATAGACCGGTGTTGTCTTGGCCTTCGGGGCATGATTCCGCGGTCTATGGGTCTGTCCTGTGCAGTTCTAGGAAGTCCACCCTCCCAGGCTTTGCCTCTCCTCTTTGGGGAGGAGTAAGTTGATAGCTTACTGCCTGAGGCGCCCCTACCGCGGAATGCCGACGGGGCTGTCCAGGCAATTTTTAATGGCTAAAGCGCTCACGTTCTCGGGCGCTGGCTTTTCAAATACCACTTTCCGACCTTGTGTCACATACTCCTATAGTGGGTAGGTGTTAAATATCGAGGACATTCCTATCATGTGAGTGTCCACGTGTGGTATCTGTTCCGATGGATACTACACCCTATAGACCGGTGTTGTCTTGGCCTTCGGGGCATGATTCCGCCGGTCTATGGGTCTGTCCTGTGCAGTTCTAGGAGGTCCACCCTCCCAGGCTTTGCCTCTCCTCTTTGGGGAGGAGTAAGTTGATAGCTTACTGCCTGAGGCGCCCCTACCGGGGAATGCCGACGGGGCTGTCCAGGCAATTTTTAATGGCTAAAGCGCTCACGTTCTCGGCCGCTGGCTTTTCAAATCCCACTTTCCGACCTTGTGTCACATACTCCTATAGTGGGTAGGTGTTAAATATCGAGGACACTCCTATCATGTGAGTGTCCACGTGTGGTATCTGTTCCGATGGATACTGCACCCTATAGACCGGTGTTGTCTTGACCTTCGGGGCATGATTCCGCCGGTCTATGGGTCTGTCCTGTGCAGTTCTAGGAGGTCCACCCTCCCAGGCTTTGCCTCTCCTCTTTGGGGAGGAGTAAGTTGATAGCTTACTGCCTGAGGCGCCCCTACCGGGGAATGCCGACGGGGCTGTCCAAGCAATTTTTAATGGCTAAAGCGCTCACGTTCTCGGGCGCTGGCTTTTCAAATCCCACTTTCCGACCTTGTGTCACATACTCCAATAGTGGGTAGGTGTTAAATATCGAGGACACTCCTATCATGTGAGTGTCCACGTGTGGTATCTGTTCCGATGGGTACTACACCCTATAGACCGGTATTGTCTTGGCCTTCGGGGCATGATTCCGCCGGTCTATGGGTCTGTCCTGTGCAGTTCTAGGAAGTCCACCCTCCCAGGCTTTGCCTCTCCTCTTTGGGGAGGAGTAAGTTGATAGCTTACTGCCTGAGGCGCCCCTACCGGGGAATGCCGACGGGGCTGTCCAGGCAATTGTTAATGGCTAAAGCGCTCACGTTCTTGGGCGCTGGCTTTTCAAATCCCACTTTCCGACCTTGTGTCACATACTCCTATAGTGGGTAGGTGTTAAATATCGAGGACACTCCTATTTTGTGAGTGTCCACGTGTGGTATCTGTTCCGATGGATACTACACCCTATAGACCGGTATTGTCTTGGCCTTCGGGGCATGATTCCGCCGGTCTATGGGTCTGTCCTGTACAGTTCTAGGAGGTCCACCCTCCCAGGCTTTGCCTCTCCTCTTTGGGGAGGAGTAAGTTGATAGCTTACTGCCTGAGGCGCCCCTACCGGGGAATGCCGACGGGGCTGTCCAGGCAATTTTTAATGACTAAAGCGCTCACATTCTTGGGCGCTGGCTTTTCAAATCCCACTTTCCGACCTTGTGTCACATACTCCTATAGTGGGTAGGTGTAAAATATTGAGGACACTCCTATTTTGTGAGTGTCCACGTGTGGTATCTGTTCCGATGGATACTACACCCTATAGACCGGTGTTGTCTTGGCCTTCGGGGCATGATTCCGCCGGTCTATGGGTCTGTCCTGTGCAGTTCTAGGAGGTCCACCCTCCCAGGCTTTGCCTCTCCTCTTTGGGGAGGAGTAAGTTGATAGCTTACTGCCTGAGGCGCCCCTACCGGGGAATGCCGACGGGGCTGTCCAGGCAATTTTTAATGGCTAAAGCGCTCACGTTCTCGGGCGCTGGCTTTTCAAATCCCACTTTCCGACCTTGTGTCACATACTCCTATAGTTGGTAGGTGTTAAATATCGAGGACATTCCTATTATGTGAGAGTCCTCGTACCACGTGTGGTATCTGTTCCGATGGATACTACACCCTATAGACCGGTGTTGTCTTGGCCTTCGGGGCATGATTCCGCCGGTCTATGGGTCTGTCCTGTGCAGTTCTAGGAGGTCCACCCTCCCAGGCTTTGCCTCTCCTCTTTGGGGAGGAGTAAGTTTATAGCTTACTGCCTGAGGCGCCCCTACCGGGGAATGCCGACGGGGATCCCAGGCAATTTTTAGTGGCTAAAGCGCTCACCTCTCGGGCGCTGGCTTTTCAAATCCCACTTTCCGACCTTGTGTCACATACTCCTATAGTGGGTAGGTGTTAAATATAGAGGACATTCCTATTCATGTTTTACCGCATGGTAGGAATCCGGTCATCTCCTACCACATTTAGTTGCGTTACTGTATTGCTATGAATAAATACATTTTATATTTTAACCTGTCACAATTTGTGATTGTTATCTTTGTGACCCCTAGCACGGGTCTACAACAATATATATATATAAAGAGAGAGAGGGAGAGTGGGATATGACCAATTGCCTAAAATTATAAGTACTTACATGTATTAGCGTACATTTACTTCTGGCGTCATAACAGTTATTTCTGATGAAGAATATTTCAAGACACTCCTGTTCCCTTTATCAACGCGGAGGTCAACAATAAAATATCAGAAAAAATAGCTTTGAATTTTCAAAATGATATTGTTGTAATGCGAGTCTTGTGATACATGTTGCGCCTGCCGTCGTCTGAAGCTGTTGAAAAGAGTTCTATTCGCGTACAGCAACTGACAGCCACTTTTGTAATTCTAGGCGTCTGCTTCTATTTTGAAATATGTGATACGCGTAATTTAAAATAAACAAACTAATATCTAATTGCAATCCGGCGTTATGTGTGTTTGTGTGTGTGTCGTCGTCACATCCATTTTTTTTATTTCTCCGTTTCTACTGATGTCGAAAAAAGTTAAATCAGTTGTGGGTTGAGCTTTCTAGTGTGATGAAACAATCGTTTGCATCTAGCGTACAAAAAGCATTTCTCTTCGTAATTAGAACAGAGTTTCTTGGAGCCGGTATTGTAAACAAAACATTATTATTTCTTCTACTTTTGTGGGGTTCGAAGTTCGAACAGGGGTAAAAATGATGACTACTATACTAGCAGTCTGGTGTTTAATCTCAGCTTGAAACACTCATCATGTGAAGCTAAACTGAAGCGCCGTGATACGACAAAACAGCTGTGCGTCTGGCTAGGATATATATATATATATATATATATATATATATATATATATATATATATATATATATATATATATATATAACCAAGAGATATTTTTTAGCGCTCTCAGTCGCCACGGCTACTACTTTTTCTCATCAACCTATCATGTCAACCCAATATTTCGATATACTTGCATGACATTTTTCTTAAAATTATCATCCTGAGGAAGTCTTACAAATAAAGACGAAACGTTGCTGAATATATATAAAAAAATATCTCTTTGTTTTTCCTATTTCATTTCCCATACATCGAAGTTGAAATAAATCTGTCATTCGTACATGTTTATCACTCTTCTTTCATCTATCATAATAACCGCTCTATCTTGTATATTGAGCTTAAACCATTTCACTATAGGTTCTATATACTAAAAGTATACTTTTAGTTTCATATTTGATTATATATATATATATATATATATATATATATATATATATATATATATTAAATTATTAATACGTGCAGATGCTAGAGTTTAAAGCTTATTGCTCTAATCAGTGCAGGAAAGTAACAATTTCAGACTGTCGGGATGCGCGAACCTAGTTCACAAAGTCAGCCTAGAATCTACAAGCAGTCGCTATATTCACTCGACCAACGGCTGTCACGTAATATATATATATATATATATATATATATATATATATATATATGTTTGTTTTGGTACAGAAAAATTAGTACAACATTCGTACCGTCGGTTACAAGCACAGTAGGACTTAGGCATCCGGCTCTCCTCAGCTTCTGTAATCATATATATATATATATATATATATATATATATATATATATATATATATAGGGTTATTCATGAGTCACAGCTATTTTATTTTTTTATTTTCAGAGCTGATAAACAATTGATAAACTTTTTTCAATTGTTTTTTTTAAATTAACAATGTAAACGAATGCTTATTAAATAATTGGTAATTTCCTTTTGAAAATCCATGGTTTAAAGGATTTTTTTATAACGCATTCTATTCTGATCTATTTGAATATATTGTAACATTACATTTGTTTATTATTATTTTTCATCTATAACAATGTCAATTTAAACTCTATGATGTCAAATTGGTGGGCATGTATAGCAAGCAGTCAGAGAGTGTTCAACTTGCTAGGGCAAGGAATGTTGCTTAGTGTTAGTGTTTGTTTATGAATTCACCCAGAGGCACATCCTTGTATTTGAGGGAGAGATACAATATTTTATATAAATATTAATTATTTCTACCTACAGACACTAGTGGTCCATGCTATAAGCAGTCATCAGTGTAGGAAATATTAATTACTGTGGGTCTAAAGATTTGAATTCATTCACAAAGCCATCTTCGACTCCGCAGGCTGAGCTTTTACCCCCAGGCCGCCATTAATCAACACGGAAAGAAGGGAATTTAAAGTGTGTAATGTTAAATCAGCAAGCATGTACAGTACGCAGTCAGAGAGTGTTCAACGTTCTGGGACAAGGAATGTTGCTCATGTATATATATATATATATATATATATATATATATATATATATATATATATATATATATATATATATATATAAGTGTGTGTGTGTGTTTGTGTGGGTGTGTGTGTCTCTCTCTGATTCATAAGTCACTTCACTTAGCTATTTAAAATGATTACCATATAAAGCACAAACATACTATGAACTTTTGATAATTGTTATCTTACTCTCTAAATACTGCTATTTGTTATTTTAAATTTGTTCGTTTATATATTTGTTTCTATATATATTTATTTCATAATCAATCAAATATGCTACAAAGAGTTGTAAATTCCTTGTAAAAAAGGATGGAGCTCTGCATGCAGAACGAGGGTGGAAAATTTCAATATTTGTAGTAATTTTAAACTCCCATAAATGAATTTGTTGAATAAACTTTCTGTTTTGTATTACCGTATTATTTAACTTTAGAATTTCAAAAATAAATAGCTAAGTGACTTATGAATCACCCTGTATATATATATATGAAATACAATTTTCGGAAGTCTCTCCCGTACGGCGGGCGTGATAAATAAAAATAATAAAAAATATATATTACAATGTGGATTCTTATTGTCATTGAAAAAGAGCAGCCGCGCTCGAAATATTTGATTTATTATATAAAAATATAATAATTAATCCTGGCATCTTATCGATTTCTTAAACAAAATTGTATTTGATTTTAAAAATACGATGAGATCTCAGTTTATAACAGTTGTTGGTCGATAACATTGACATTCCAGTGTCGCAGATTTTGTACATGTCTGTGTAAATAAAAATAATCATATATATATATATATATATATATATATATATATATATATATATATATATACTAGAAGAATACCCGTCCGTTGACAGGTGAAAGTAATTCTTTGTAACATAACAGTTTTGCACAACTTTTATGTTCTTTGGTGATGATTAAAATCGATATACAATGATACTAGACTCATTATTATAATTTTAATCAAAAGGCAATACATAATTCTAGAAAATGTCTAAAATGTAAGGCTTAAGCTTAAGGGGGTCTTAAACAAAAGCTTGAAATTCAGGGTTATCTTGCTCATGAATCATCCATCAATCCATCCATATCTCATAACGTCAAGGGATGTCGTCGCGAAGTCCTGCAGATATGTTATCTGTCATAACTTTTCATTGGGCATGATAGAACCTGGTGGAGCCCATGCCCTCTCTAGGCCACATACAACACCTGGTATTCCCATATGGTCACCCATTTTAGTACTGACCAGGCTTAACATCGCTTAACTTCGGTGATCTAACGGGAACTGGTGGGTCAACATGATCATGGTGTACATATGCTTTATGAATAAATTAATGCAAATCTGAAATATTTGACTTTTCCAATGGGAGGTTGTGACTATATGATGCTCGCTTAAAACCGTTTTAAATGCCCCAAAGAAACTACAATTCAGGGAATATTTATTAATTGATGTGTAATAATTATTAATTGATGTCTAATATTTATTAATCGATGTCTAATATTTATTAATAGATGCCTAATATTTATTAATTGATGTGTAATATTTATTAATTGATGCCTAATATTTATTAATAGATGCCTAATATTTATTAATTGATGTGTAATATTTATTAATTGATGTGTAATATTTATTAATTGATGTGTAATATTTATTAATCGATTTCTAATATTTATTAATTGATGTGTAATATTTATTAATTGATGTCTAATATTTATTAATTGATGTCTAATATTTATTAATTGATGTCGAATATTTATTAATCGATTTCTAATATTCATTAATTGATGTGTAATATTTATTAATTGATGTCTAATATTTATTAATTGATGTGTAATATTTATTAATTGATGTCTAATATTTATTAATCGATGTCTAATATTTATTAATTGATGCGTAATATTTATTAATTGATGTGTAATATTTATTAATTGATGTCGAATATTTATTAATTGATGTCTAATATTTATTAATTGATGTCGAATATTTATTAACTGATGTCTAATATTTATTAATTGATGTGTAATATTTATTAATTGATGCGTAATATTTATTAATTGATGTCTAATATTTATTAATCGATGTCTAATATTTATTAATTGATGTCTAATATTTATTAATTGATGTCTAATATTAATTAATTGATGTCTAATATTTATTAATTGATGTCTAATATTTATTAATTGATGTCTAATATTTATTAATTGATGTCTAATATTAATTAATTGATGTCTAATATTTATCAATTGATGTCTAATATTTATTAATTGATGCGTAATATTTATTAATTGATGTCTAATATTTATTAATCGATGTCTAATATTTATTAATTGATGCGTAATATTTATTAATTGATGTGTAATATTTATTAATTGATGTCGAATATTTATTAATTGATGTCTAATATTTATTAACTGATGTCTAATATTTATTAATTGATGTCTAATATTTATTAATTGATGCGTAATATTTATTAATTGATGTCTAATATTTATTAATTGATGTGTAATATTTATTAACTGATGTCTAATATTTATTAATTGATGTCTAATATTTATTAATTGATGTCTAATATTTATTTATTGATGTCTAATATTTATTAATTGATGTGTAATATTTATTAATTGATGCCTAATATTTATTAATTGATGCCTAATATTTATTAATTGATGTCTAATATTTATTTATTGATGTCTAATATTTATTAATTGATGTGTAATATTTATTAATTGATGTCTAATATTTATTAATTGATGCGTAATATTTATCAATTGATGTCTAATATTTATTAATTGATGTCAAATATTTATTAATTGATGCGTAATATTTATCAATTGATGTCTAATATTTATTAATTGATGTCTAAATTCTATTGTTAAAACTTCAAAAAAATAGGAGGTATTTTCACGAAGGACTTCCACCCCATTTTTACACGCCCCCCGCCCCCTGTATAAAAATAAAGTTAACTAAACATAGCCAACATTTGAACCCATTACGTCTAGCAGCTGCTTTCTAAAATTTATAATGTTCGGTTAATTAGCTTGGGAGTTAATCCTGTGTATACAAATATATAAATATATAAACATATCTAGCTTTATATAGATAGAGATATATAAATTGTGAAGTATATCTGTTTGTTTGGCAACTTCTCACAAGTTTTATGATCTGCAGACATAAAGTTGAAGATATGGTTACATTTCTTTACATCAAGATCCAAGAAGCGAGCGAAAATATTCGAAAACCATTGCATCTTTAAAATAAACATTATTTTAATATCTCCACTCTGATCCACACTCAAATGTAATGAAGCTAATTCTGGACCAAGATTCCTGGAATTATAAGTCTTTTATGTTGTCTGAGAATACAGCCGGTCGACTGTTTAGTTTTTGTCGATACTCCAGGTTAACTGACGCAAGATAACCAATCAGAAGCTAAGAATGAATTATGGGCGGATCATTAAGAAGCCCTAATATAGAAGGAAAGGGGGAAGGGTAAACAGACAACCGAATTAAATTTGTATACATTCTTAAGTGGATTTTTTTGTGGCCTGGGAGAAGCACATTAAGACTTCTGAAAAAGTGACGATCAGATCACTAAAACGAGTGATGGAAAGAAATGCAACGTTATGGCATTCTATCATTTTACGGGCAAATTATTATGCGTGATGTTACTCTCTATGCTTCTAGTTCTGATTGTTCTTGGCCTTTTGGCTAAGATCAAAGTGTAGTATCTGTTCCGATGGATACTGCACGCCTGTCCTGTGCAGTTCTAGGTGGTCCACCCTCCCAGGCTTCGCCTCCCCTCTTTGGGGAGGAGTAAGTTTATTGCTTACTGTCTGAGGCGCCCCTACCGGGGAATGCCGACGGGGCTGCCCAGGCAATTTTTAAATGGCCAGAGTGCTCACCTCTCGAGCGCTGGCTTTTAACCCCACTTGCTCGACCCGATCTTGGGTCACATCTTACTTGTGGGAGTAAGATAAAACTGGCCTTGTGCCTAACTCCGTGAGGAGTAAATAAAAAAAAAAATTCTGATTGTTCTTGGCCTTTTGGCTAAGATCAAAGTGTAGTATCTGTTCCGATGGATAATGCACCCCATAGACTGGTATCGTCTTGGCCTTCGGGGCTTAATTTACGCCGGTCTATGGGTCTGTCCTGTGCAGTTCTAGGAGATCCACCCTCCCAGGCTTCGCCTCCCCTCTTTGGGGAGGAGTAAGTTTATTGCTTACTGCCTGAGGCGCCCCTACCTGGGAATGCCGACGAGGCTGTCCAGGCAATTTTTAAACCCCACTTTCCCGACCCGACCTTGGGTCACATCTTACTTGTTGGAGTAAGATAAAAACTGGCCTTGTGCCTAACTCCTGGAGAGGAGTAAATCAATGCTCTCTATGCTTCTATTTATCTTCCTCCCACAAGGTAAGATGTGACACAAGGTCGGGAAAGTGGGAAAGAACCAGCGCTCGAGAATTTGAGCACTCTGGCTGTTTAAAAATTGCCTGGGCCGCCACGTCGGCATTCCCCGGTAGGAGCGCCTCAGACAGTAAGCAATAAACTTACTCCCCCCAAAGAGGGGAGGCAAAGCCTGGAAGGGGGCACCTACTAGAACTGCACAGGACTGACAACCATCAATAGACCGGCGTAAATCCAGACCCAAAGGCTCGGACGATACCGGTTTATTAGGCGGGGTAAAAACCCCTATGCTTATACGTTACAAAACCAATTATTTTTGTTAAGGGTTTTCCCTTGTAACGGGTAAAGATTACACGTTAAATTAAAGTGAAAATCGGCAGTTACGTGGTTTCTTCAGCCGGTGGATTCTTCTAACATTTTGAAAAGTATTTGACTCAGAATCCTTTGGACTTTATGTTGCTTACCTTTTCTTGCTGATGCCGGCACTATCTTATTTTCACACTCATTTTGTTATATACAGTGTTTCCTTTCTTAGTGTAACAAAGCACAGGACGTCCTCGTTACCCCAATGTTCTGTCGTGATTTTCAATCTGCTACTATATTCATCAATAACTGGTTTTGTTTTTACACATTGTTTTGTAAACAACAAATCTTTATTTTACAAATTTAACTACCGATTTTCATAAATCATAACGTGTCAACACCAACTTAGTCTTAAATTCCAGAAGTGATCGAGAATTACATTCCAGTTTCTAATCTATCTTTGTAAAGCACACTTCCATCGTCATAGTCATAGCAATTACTTGTCATCATATTAATATTATTACTATCATTTGTACTCACTAGGAGTTCTCACACAGGTCATCGTCGGTGATTGCTCACCGACAAAACCAGTGGTATTTCCTGGAGTCTGAGTGTCAACAAGCCTCCCCAGATTTCCAGTATTCTTCACTTATTTTCGACAACCACAACAAATAACCTTGTAGTATTGCAACAGCCTCTTACCATTGATTTCTCGCTGGTAAGATTATTATTATTATTATTATTATTATTGGTCTTTTCGAAACACCAAGATTCTGTACCAAGTAAACTAGCAAACCCAACCGCGTTCAAAATAGTAGACAAGCCAATTGACAGACGATAATGTAGGATGTAGTCATTTATAAAAGCTATGAGCGTCATGACTCCACGTCAAAACAATTCACACATTTCCTACGAATCAGATTCGCACATCTTTGATGTCAGCGAGAATGTCTCTCAAAGAAACACTAGCTTCTGTATTCGCCACACGTATGGATCTCTCAACCAAGCATCAGCATCGCACACATCAGCCAGCCTCATGGAAGGAACAACAGACGGCCTCATTCACTTAATAAAACAAATTGTTGACACGTTTGGCTATGATGCTACTTCTGATCAACCCTCACTTATACATCTCATTACATAACGAACTTTCGCTAACATTAAACGATTAGGAGAAAAATATCATTCACAAAGAAACTCTTATACTAACGCAAAGGTAACTCGCATTCAAACACCATGAAATATTTTTCTCTCGATTTTATTGGTAATCTTGATCGCTTTAATTTTATTTGCTTGTCGTATAATTCACAAACGATTATTACTACTTATTTTATTTATATTTTTAACATAGTTCACCCCAAACAAGGCAGGCCGCCACTGTAGACGTAAGGGGCTACTGAGAAGAATAAAAAAAGGGAGAAGGTTGGGGGTGTCAACCTAAATTGGCATCTGCGCAGCAAGATGTCTGTTTACATTAGTTTTACATTTCTGCATGTCAGTACAGTCGGGGAAACAGGGGACAGGGAGGGAGTTCCAGAGGACAGCAGCACGAGGAAAGAAGCTATTTGAGTAGAAAACTCTCCGGCATCTGGGGACCTCCACAGTGAATGGATAGGATTTAGTAGATTGTCGAGTTGGTCTAGTGAACTTACGTCGGGGAGGGGGGGGGGGGCACCAGAGCAGCCAATTTATCTCTCCAGGAGGTTAGACACAAGGTCAGGTGTTAAGTTGAAAAACAAGTGCACTATGATTAGCGCACTCTTGCCTACAAAAAAGCCTGAGCAGCCCCGTCGACATTCCTCGGTAGGGGCGCCTACCGCAATTAGCGATGAACTAACTGCTTCACAAAGAGAAGGTAAAGTCTGAGAAGATGGACCTCCTGGGACTGAACAGGACTATACCTCAGCCTGACAGAAACAAACGCACTGTCAGACTGATTGTCGATGATGTATCACTAACTTGTCCAGAATTAGTTTAAAGTTACTATTACTACTACTCATTACGATAGAATTGCTATTCTTTTCGTACAAGTTTCTCAATTCGACATAAAGATATTGAAGTTAATTAAGTTCGAAAAGATGGCCCTGAAGAAGCTTGGAAGTTACATTGGCCGAAACATTGTAATTATAACAACGAAACCAGAATAGTAGTCCGAAAAATAAGAATAATCCAAAATATCAAATAACACCCCCCCCCCCCAAAAAAAAATCCAAAAGTTAATTAAGTTCGAAAAGATGGCCCTGAAGAAGCTTGGAAGTTACATTGGCCGAAACATTGTAATTATAACAACGAAACCAGAATAGTAGTCCGAAAAATAAGAATAATCCCAAATTATCAAATAACCCCCCCCCCCCCAAAAAAAATCCAAAAGTTAATTAAGTTCGAAAAGATGGCCCTGAAGAAGCTTGGAAGTTACATTGGCCGAAACATTGTAATTATAACAACGAAACCAGAATAGTAGTCCGAAAAATAAGAATAATCCAAATTATCAAATAACATCCCCCCCTCAAAAAAAAAATCCGAAACTGTTTATATTTGTTTATACGAAAAATTAGCTTGAAAAAGTGGTTTGCCATCATTTCACTACACACCTCCATCAGTCTTCGTCCCACATCACTTATCCCTTTGAACTCGACATAGTCACCCTCTGTTTTGCTAACCCCTTCTATCCACTCCTAAAGTGGTCCAATTCTGTTGAATTCGTCGTAGTCAGTATGGTCAATCCCGCCCAACTTATCAGCGGTGTCGCCATCACGTCTGATACGGGGAAACAGCGGCCCATTAATCTTCGTCTTTACCAACTTGCTCACTTACGACGAGAGTTTCTGAAGTTGTACTTGCCGTCAAATAATAAAGATTGCAACGCGTTAGTTATCTCCCCTTTGCTTTTCATCGGCGAAAGCACAAACCGTACATGTCTCATCTTGATTTTTGTTACTTCGTTCTCAAAATCAGAACCGTACCGAACTTACACACACAAACGGCTCGGTACACTGCCAAATTTCCACTTCTTAAGGGAATACATTTAGTCATTCGTTTTATCCCTATCCCTTTTGAAATAAGTAAAGGTCTGTATTCTGTGGTCGCGATAAAAGTTAATGGTTATGTGGTTGATTTACAAACATTGTCAATCAATTCTAAGTTATCTTCAATCTTTGCAGGTTATTTCATTAGCTTCCATTTACGGATGCTTATTTACTCCTCGCGGAGTTAGGCACAAGGCCAGTTTTTATCTTACTCCCACAAGTAAGATGTGACCCAAGATCGGGTCGAGCAAGTGGGGTTAAAAGCCAGCGCTCGAGAGGTGAGCACTCTGGCCATTTAAAAATTGCCTGGGCAGCCCCGTCGGCATTCCCCGGTAGGGGCGCCTCAGACAGTAAGCAATAAACTTACTCCTCCCCAAAGAGGGGAGGCGAAGCCTGGGAGGGTGGACCTCCTAGAACTGCACAGAACAGGCGTGCAGTATCCATCGGAACAGATACTACACTTTGATCTTAGCCAAAAGGCCGAAGCTCGTTCACGATTGTATCCTGGCTTACTTACTTACTTTTTCCTATCAACAAACCTTCACACGATGTGGGGCTGTTTATGAATACCACAAGGACGCTCACGGCCTGCCTGGAGCAACCTACAAAACCCACCCGAACTGGATGTTTAAGCGAACGAATGATGACATCACAAGAGAGTTTCCAATTTGCATATGTTCGTTTGAAAGCAGCAGCAGTAGTTGTAGTGTGTATGTTTTAAAGAAACATCATGAAGAAAATTGGAAAAAGAGAAAGAGAGTGAGAAAAATGCAAAAAGATAAAGAAAGAAACGCAGAAATAAAAAAAGGAAAAAAAAGCGAATAAATAAAGCAGTTGCTTGGTAAAGCGATAAAAAATAAAGACAATTGCAATCAAAGAAAAAATGGAAGAAGAACGAATGAAGAAAAAAAAAGGAAAAAACAAAATAATAAATAAATAAAATGATAAATAAACTAAATGATAAATAAAGAAATAAAAACAAAATAATAAATAAACATAATGATAATAATAATGTGGTGATATTGGCTAATTGATATGCATAATTAGCATGAGTAGAAATAGATTACTACATAAGTATCTCCCTAAGTATAGCTAGCAGTGAAAATACACTAGCAACTGACTAGGTAAAACTACAACTTCATAACAATGGCGTCGCCGATAAGATCCCAATTGTCTCTCGAGGACTGCGACTGCGTGGACACATGGGTAAGTGCTTCGCTGCGAGTACACAGACTAAAAAGTTAAAATACAACAAGAAAATGGAAACAGCGTGTTGGCCCATGCAAATCTGAAAGGTCCCAGGGGGAATACGAAGAGCAAAATGAACAAATCGCTACGAATCCTTCCGTTATTGAGTTATTAGAACAACCTGTAAAGTATGAAACGTCAGAAGATGAAACAATGCAAGATCATTCGGAGTCGGAGTCGGATCAAAGTCTTAAAGGGGACGACCCTGGTTACAGTTTTACAGCGCTTTACCTTAGTCCGACAGAATCAAGTTCATATTCTGCCGGACTGATTGTTGAGCAGGTATTTTCAACTTAGTTTGAACAACTTCTACCCAGGCTGTGCAAAGTAAGTATAAAAAAGAAGTATGAACAAAAGAAAGAATGGAACGAATTAGAAAGAAAGAAAATGCGTAGACTGCATAAAAGTATAAAGAAATAGTAAAGAAACAATAATGAATAAACAAATAATAAATAAACAAATAATCAAACAAAAAAACTATAAATACAACAAAACAATAGATAAACAAAATGATAAATAACAAATAAAGAATGGAAGAAATGTAAATAATTTATAAGTAAAAAAAGAGATAAAACAAAAAAAGACACAAATAATTAAATAGAAATTACAGTGGAAGAAAATAAAGAATGAAAATAATGAATAATGAAAAAGAATAAAAGAAAGAATGAAAAATACATAAAGAATGAAAAAATAAAAGAATAAAAAATAAATAAAGAATAAAAAATAAAAGAAATAATGAAAAAAATAAAATAAAGAATTAAAAAAAGAATAAAAATAAAAAATAAAGAATGAAAAAAATAAAATAAAGAATTAAAAAAAAAAATAAATAAAAATAAAGAATGAAAAAAATAAAATAAAATATGAAAAAGAAAGAATAAAGAATGAAAAAGAAAAAATAATGAATGAAAAAGAAGATAGAAAGAATGAAAAAATGAAAGAATAAATAAGAAAAAATAAAGAATGAAAAAGAAAAAAGAAAGAATGAACAAATAAAAGAATAAAAAATAAATAAAGAATAAAAAATAAAAGAAAGAATGAAAAAAATAAAATAAAGAATTAAAAAAATGAATAAAAAATAAAAAATAAAGAATGAAAAAAATAAAATAAAGAATGAAAAAGAAAGAATAAAGAATGAAAAAGAAAAAATAATGAATGAAAAAGAAAAAAAGAATGAAAAAGAAATTATATAGAATGAAAAAGAAAAAATAATGAATGAAAAATAAAATAAAAAGAATAAAAAAATAAAAGAATAAATAAGAAAAAATAAAGAATGAAAAAGAAAAAATAAAGAATGAAAAAAATAAAGAATGAAAAAAAAAGAAAGAATGAAAAATAAAAAATAAAATATGAAAATGAAAAATAAAGAATGAAAAATAAAAGAATAACAAAGAAATAAAGAATGGAAAAAAATAAAAGAAAGTAAAAAAAATAAGATAAAAAATGAAAAAAAGAATGAAAAAGAAGAAAGTAAGAACGAAAAAAAATAAAATAAAGAATGAAAAGAAAGTATAATGAATGAAAAAGAAAATAGAAAGTATACAAAAGAAAATAGAAAGTATGAAAAAGAAAGAATAAAGAATAATAAAAAAGAACGATTAAATAATTAAGAAAGAAAAAAGATTAATGAAAGAAATTCCTAATTAAAGTATGACAAAATACTCAGAAAAGAAAATGAAAGAATGAAAAAAAAGAATGAAAAAGAAAAAAATAAAGAATGCAAAAGAAAAAATAAAGAATGAAAAAAAAAAGAATGAAAAAAATGAAAAAAAATTAAGAATGAAAAAAAAAATAAAGAATGAAAAAAAGAACGATTAAATAATTAAGAAATAACTGATTAAAAAAAAGATTAATGAAATAAATCCCGAATTAAAGTATGACAAAATACCCAGGAAAGAAAATGAAAGAATGAAAAAATGAAAAAAAAAACAATTAATAAATAAAAAAAGAAAAGCAATAAATAAAGTAAATGATAATTAAGAATAAAAAAAATTAAAAAATATAAAAATAGTAAAAGAATAAAAAATACAAAGTATTTGTAAGTCATATAAAAAGTAAAAAAAGAAAGAAAAACTAAGATGAATGAAAACATTTTAAAAAGATGAAACCAGAAAAATGAACAAAAAAAACAACAAAAAACAACAAACAAAGAGAAATGTAAAAAATAAATAAAACAAAGGAAAAAGAAAAGTAAGAAGATAAAATAGCAAAAAAAAAGACAAAGTAAAGACTTTTAAGTCGATGACATTTTAAACCGGAAGAACGTATAATGTCATCAAAAAAGCCATTTCCGGTTTTCTTCTTCTAAAGTCTTCCTAGCCAGACGACACGTAGATCTATTGAAACTGGTTTTTAAAGTCATGTGGTTTTTGTTTGCAGAACCGATAAAGAATAAATAATTAGCAGAAAAGCCGACGCAAATTGGCTTTATTGTTTATGTCGGGGTTTGCTAAGGTTTCAAAAAATGGAAAGAGAATCTCTTTAATTGGAAAGCATCTCGGATTTTTCGGAAGGGAAACATATTTATGTACGTTCCTTAAAGCGTCGTCGCACCTCTAGAAGGGGCTTTGTCGGTCAGTCGGTCGGACACGCTGAAATTTGGTCTGTCACGTTTAAGTTTGTTTTTCAATAAATACTTTTTACTGATAAGTCACCACTTATCAAGGTAAAAAGCGACTCGAGGATAAGCGTTTATTTATGAGGACGGTTCATTACCAGTGTTTATTGAAATTAACTTTGAAGAGGACCATGTGGTAGCTCTCAGGGAAAATAGCTTTGAAAGTTGAAGCTTAGTATTTTAAACACTTCATAGTCAGGTATATGATGATTGGTTTCAGAACAAATTCTTCTAGACGGGGGCAATATTTACTTTGTCCTATCCGGAATGCTCAATTTTTGGGGGAGTGTAACCCCCCTCCCAACATTAAATCGACCTATCTTCACACTCAGTCCTTGTGAGGCAAATAGGGAGAATGGTTCTGATTATGTACATAAAATGTAGATTGGATTGACTCAAGAGTTTTGCATTTTTCTTAATGCGATTTTATTTGGCCTGTGAGGTTTAAATTCTTTGTTAATACATTTCGTTTTATCCCAATAGCCCAAAATAGCTACCTAAAATGTGGCTGGATTGACAAGAATTTTTAGATTATTTAAAAAATAGTGATTTTTTAAAAACGTCTTTGACGCTTAAGTTATTCTATAAATTGTATTATTTGTACGATTCGGCTACTATTCTATAAATTGTATTATTTGTACTATTCGACTACTATTCTATAAATTGTATTATTTGTACTATTCGACTACTATTCTATAAATTGTATTATTTGTAGTATTCGACTACTATTCTATAAATTGTATTATTTGTACTATTCGACTACTATTCTATAAATTGTATTATTTGTACTATTCGACTACTATTCTATAAATTGTATTATTTGTACTATTCGACTACTATTCTATAAATTGTATTATTTGTACTATTCGACTACTATTCTATAAATTGTATTATTTGTACGATTCGGCTACTATTCTATAAATTGTATTATTTGTACTATTCGACTACTATTCTATAAATTGTATTATTTGTACTATTCGACTACTATTCTATAAATTGTATTATTTGTACTATACGGCTACTATTCTATAAATTGTATTATTTGTACTATTCGACAACTATTCTATAAATTGTATTATTTGTACTATTCGACTACTATTCTATAAATTGTATTATTTGTACTATACGGCTACTATTCTATAAATTGTATTATTTGTACTATTCGACTACTATTCTATAAATTGTATTATTTGTACGATTCGGCTACTATTCTATAAATTGTATTATTTGTACTATTCGACTACTATTCTATAAATTGTATTATTTGTACTATTCGACTACTATTCTATAAATTGTATTATTTGTACTATTCGGCTACTATTCTATAAATTGTATTATTTGTACTATACGGCTACTATTCTATAAATTGTATTATTTGTACTATTCGACTGCTATTCTATAAATTGTATTATTTGTACTATTCGACTACTATTCTATAAATTGTATTATTTGTACTATTCGGCTACTATTCTATAAATTGTATTATTTGTACTATTCGGCTACTATTCTATAAATTGTATTATTTGTACTATTCGACTGCTATTCTATAAATTGTATTATTTGTACTATTCGACTACTATTCTATAAATTGTATTATTTGTACTATTCGACTACTATTCTATAAATTGTATTATTTGTACTATTCGGCTACTATTCTATAAATTGTATTATTTGTACTATTCGGCTACTATTCTATAAATTGTATTATTTGTACTATTCGACTGCTATTCTATAAATTGTATTATTTGTACTATTCGACTGCTATTCTATAAATTGTATTATTTGTACTATTCGACTACTATTCTATAAATTGTATTATTTGTACTATTCGACTACTATTCTATAAATTGTATTATTTGTACTATTCGGCTACTATTCTATAAATTGTATTATTTGTACTATTCGGCTACTATTCTATAAATTGTATTATTTGTACTATTCGGCTACTATTCTATAAATTGTATTATTTGTACTATTCGACTACTATTCTATAAATTGTATTATTTGTACTATTCGGCTACTATTCTATAAATTGTATTATTTGTACTATTCTACTACTATTCTATAAATTGTATTATTTGTACTATTCGACTACTATTCTATAAATTGTATTATTTGTACTATTCGGCTACTATTCTATAAATTGTATTATTTGTACTATTCGACTACTATTCTATAAATTGTATTATTTGTACGATTCGGCTACTATTCTATAAATTGTATTATTTGTACTATTCGACTACTATTCTATAAATTGTATTATTTGTACTATTCGACTACTATTCTATAAATTGTATTATTTGTACTATTCGACTACTATTCTATAAATTGTATTATTTGTACGATTCGGCTACTATTCTATAAATTGTATTATTTGTACTATTCGACTACTATTCTATAAATTGTATTATTTGTACTATTCGACTACTATTCTATAAATTGTATTATTTGTACTATTCGGCTACTATTCTATAAATTGTATTATTTGTACTATTCTACTACTATTCTATAAATTGTATTATTTGTACTATTCGACTACTATTCTATAAATTGTATTATTTGTACTATTCGGCTACTATTCTATAAATTGTATTATTTGTACTATTCGACTACTATTCTATAAATTGTATTATTTGTACGATTCGGCTACTATTCTATAAATTGTATTATTTGTACTATTCGGCTACTATTCTATAAATTGTATTATTTGTACGATTCGGCTACTATTCTATAAATTGTATTATTTGTACTATTCGGCTACTATTCTATAAATTGTATTATTTGTACTATTCGACTACTATTCTATAAATTGTATTATTTGTACTATTCGGCTACTATTCTATAAATTGTATTATTTGTACTATTCGACTACTATTCTATAAATTGTATTATTTGTACGATTCGGCTACTATTCTATAAATTGTATTATTTGTACTATTCGGCTACTATTCTATAAATTGTATTATTTGTACGATTCGGCTACTATTCTATAAATTGTATTATTTGTACTATTCGACTACTATTCTATAAATTGTATTATTTGTACTATTCGACTACTATTCTATAAATTGTATTATTTGTACTATTCGGCTACTATTCTATAAATTGTATTATTTGTACTATTCGACTACTATTCTATAAATTGTATTATTTGTACGATTCGGCTACTATTCTATAAATTGTATTATTTGTACTATTCGGCTACTATTCTATAAATTGTATTATTTGTACGATTCGGCTACTATTCTATAAATTGTATTATTTGTACTATTCGGCTACTATTCTATAAATTGTATTATTTGTACTATTCGACTACTATTCTATAAATTGTATTATTTGTACTATTCGGCTACTATTCTATAAATTGTATTATTTGTACTATTCGACTACTATTCTATAAATTGTATTATTTGTACGATTCGGCTACTATTCTATAAATTGTATTATTTGTACTATTCGGCTACTATTCTATAAATTGTATTATTTGTACTATTCGGCTACTATTCTATAAATTGTATTATTTGTACTATTCGGCTACTATTCCCATCTTGTGTTTTGTTTTTGTTCACAACATATCAGTCGTAATAGTTGATTCCTTCCTGGTATTTTTACCAGCAAATATCATTTTTGTCATTGCTGTATTTTCTGCTTTACTGACTTGATTTAGTTGCCTCCCATGGGACGAAGATGTGGCACAAACTCGGAAAGGGTTTCCGTGGGTGCGTGTCTCCCCATCTCCCTCTGATCGGTTACAAAAATAGCCCAAAACTGAACGTCAGTATTCCCTGGCAGGGCGCATCAGAAAATCGACAATAAATCCCACACTCTCAACAAAGTGCCTGGAAGAGTGTACCTTCTAGTACCGATACGAACCATATCTCATTTCGAAGGTTCTGGCGGTTACCATTTAACTAAAAGCAGATTGTATTTGTATTCTTTTACTGAATATACTTATCAAATATCTTTCTTGTACTTTCACAATCGATTAATGGCAGTAAATATAAATACTCATGTACAATGTGTCCTCGTTGTCTCAATGGATCATCTTTTACTGTTGGTGGAGCTACGAAAGTCCGCTGATTGAAACCCCATGCAGAGGGGTAAAAAAAAACGAAAAATAGGTCACCTGTAGGCTGTGGGTGACAACCCGTGATGCCTTGGGACAGGATCCTGGTGACTGAGCAGTCTGTGTGTGGGGTGACTGGCAGCTCAACTTCGGCCTTTACTCAGGCTAGACGGGCGATCAGATAGGCCTAATCCGATCAATCGGCTGGCCACGTCATGCCCGAGTATCTATAAGTTCATACACAAGCGTATTCTTCAATCTGATTCTTTTAAGAATTAAAACCTTTTTACTCCTCTTTATTTTCTTTCCAAATAGATTTTAGAAAGCAATGGCTGCGGATCAATCATGTTGATAACAAATAAGATAACCACTGCGAAGGAGTAATGTTTTCAAAGGGTAATGTTTTCTAAGAGTAATGTTTTCAAAACGTAATGTTTTCAAAGGGTAATGTTTTCAACGAGCAATGTTTTCAAAAAGTAATGTTTTCAAAAAGTGTTGTTTTCAAAGGGTAATGTTTTCAAAGAGTAATGTTTTCAAAGAGTAATGTTTTCAAAGGGTAATTTTTTCAAAGGGTAATGTTTTCAAAGAGTAATGTTTTCAAAGAGTAATGTTTTCAAATAGTAATGTTTTCAAAGAGTAATGTTTTCAAAGAGTAATATTTTCAACGAATAATGTTTTCAAAGAGTAATGTTTTCAAATGGTAATGTTTTCAAATAGTAATGTTTTCAAATAGTAATGTTTTTAAAAGGTAATTTTTCTGAGAGTAATGTTTGCTGAGAACAATGATGGTACCCTCTCTGTAAAATGTCCTTCTAAGAGTAATGTTTTCTAGAAGAAATATTTTCTCAAAGTAATGCAATGTATACTGAGATCGATCTATTCTAGGAATATAAAATAATTATCGTACATATGGAATTTTATTTGACAACTTTATTCGGCCTTAAAAAACACATAAATGTTTGATATGTCGTAAAACAATAAAACCAAAACCAAAACCTCGATGTATCACGGGTAATCATTTAAAATAGATCTTAACGATCTCTGTATTGAAATAGTTCTTTTCTCGTCGTTGAATTAACGAAGTGCAAATGAGAAATAATTAAATGAACATGTGGGTATTTAAAAAAATTTCTAATCGTAATTTAATATCTCATCTAATATAACTGTGCAGTAAAAGCGTAAAAGTTTGCTTAAAAATATTTAAACGCTAGGAATATAGAATGAAAGAAGAGACAGACCAGAAAAGAATATTTACGAAAGAAGAAAAGAATAACAGTAATATTTGAATTGCAAATGAAAGAATGTAAATGAGACTGGTTAAAAACGAAAGATTACAACTAATGAAACGAGAAGGATGGAAAATAAGAAAATACAGAAAGAATGAAAAGAGAAAGATGAAAAATATAAAAATACAGAATGAATGGAACGAGAAGGATAAAAAATATGAAAAATACAGAAAGAATGAAATGAAAGCATGACAAATAAAAAATACAGTAAGAATGCAACGAGAAAGATGAAAAATGAGAAAATACAGAAAGAATGAAACGAGAATGATAAAAATAAAAAATACAGAAAGAATGAAACGAGAAGGATGAAAAATAAAAAAAATACAGAAAGAATGAAACGAGAAGGATGAAAAATAAAAAAAATACAGAAAGAATGAAACGAGAAGGATGAAAAATAAAAAAAATACAGAAAGAATGAAACGAGAAGGATGAAAAATAAAAAATACAGAAAGAATGAAACGAGAAGGATAAAAATAAAAAATACAGAAAGAATGAAACGAGAAGGATGAAAAATAAAAAAATACAGAAAGAATGAAACGAGAAAGATGAAAAATAAGAAAATAAAGAAAGAATGAAACGAGAAGGATGAAAAATAAAGAAAATACAGAAAGAATGAAACGATAAGGATAAAAATAAAAAATACAGAAAGAATGAAACGATAAGGATGAAAAATCAGAAAATAAAGAAAGAATGAAACGAGAAGGATGAAAAATAAAAAATACAGAAAGAATGAAACGGGAAGGATGAACAATAAAAACGGACAGAACTAATTAAACCTGAATATCGAAACATAAGAAAGGCCAGATGAATGAAACGAGAATGATAAAAAAATAAGAAAAAGAAAAGAAAAAATGAAACAAGAAAGGTAAAACATAAAGGACAGAAAAGAATTTGACGAAGAAGATGAACAAAAGAATGGACAAAGCAATAAAACAAGAGTTATAAACAGTAAGAAGGGACAGAAAAATGAAACGAGAAGGATGAAAATTAAAAAGTAAAAAAGGAATTAAATGAAAAGGATGAACATAAGAAATGACAGAATGATGAAACAAGAAGGATGAATAAGAAAAAAACAAAATAAATAATGAAACGAGAATGATGAAAAATAAAAAATAAAATAAATAATGAAACAAGAAAGATGAAAGAAAAAAAAATGAAACGAGAAGAATTACAAATAAAAAAAGAAAAGAAATAATAAAACGAGAAAGATGAAAAATTAAAAGAAACAACAACAAATGAAACAAGAAGGATGAAAATAAGAAAGGGGAGAAGAATTAAACGAAAAGAATGAAAGAAAAACGTAGAGAATAGAAAATAAAGAAAAACAAAGTTAAAGTACAGAATAGTTAACACTCAATAATTTGTAAACCAAAAAAGAAAAAGGAACACATAATTTATATTAAATGCATTAGAATAACATTCTCTACCCCACTCGCTTAGTTTTAATGGTTATAATAATTTTGATGTAATATTTTGTTGTCTATAAAATCTGTTAGCCCGATCATCGAAAGTACACTTAATGGTCGCCATTAAATGTCAATTGTTGAGAAGACAGATTTTATATGAGGAAAAGTATAAAATAAGTTTTATAAACGTAAAACTAGGTAATTTAGGTAGAGAATTTCATTCTAATATGTTTGATATAAATTATGTGTTCTTTTTTTCTCTTTTGGGTTATGAGTTATCGAGTGTTAAAGATTCTGTACTTTTACCTCTTTTCTGTATCTATATTATTTTATAAGTATCTTCTGTCCGTTTTTTTTGTCAGTTATAGATTCAATAATAGTCAAAAGAATTGTAGTAAACTTGGCATGAAGCATCCTTGAAATGCCAAGTGTGTCATACGGAGATGGGATGGTGTAGGCATCCGCGACCATTAACTGTAATTTCGATTGTCGAAAAGAAATATTTCATATAAATAAAAGTATGAAATAAAAATGTTTATAAACATAAAAACTAGACGAGTTAGGTATGGAATTTTATTCTAATGTGTTTGATATAAATTATGTGTTCTTTTTTTCAGTTTACGAGTCATCAGTGTTGGCTATTCTGCATGTTACTTATACCAAAAAAGATTTAAAATTAATTTTTGCCTGAGACGTGAAATGCGTATTTAATATCTGTCCAATGGCATACCGTACACCAAAGGTCGTTGTCCCCGCCCTTCATTCTCCTTCATTGAATTCACCTAGAAAATATTGTTTTTCTCCAGGAGATTATTTGCGCCGTACATAGACAAACGAAGTGACAACCCTAAACCAAACCTCTAACTCCCCACCAACCGCGCATCAGAATTACACGAGAGACGAGAAAACCATGGACTAAACACAAGATAAAAATGTTAATTGAAACAGCTATATCTTGAATGCGGCATATATAGGGTGGGCAAAAATAAGGGTCCTATTTTTAAAAATTCATAACTTTTTTATTTATTGATTTTTTTTTTTTTTTTAGAATAAGTAAAGGACCCCTTCCGAAGCAAGCATGAGCCGTATTAGCCCTAAGGAACGCACCCTCATTTAGAAAACATTATTTTTGCTTAAAAAACTCAAAACAGTGTAAAAAACAATACTTTAGTTTTTGTAAGTTTTAAGAAGTGTTTTTCGGCTAATATTTGTTTTGTTTATTTCAAAAAGTCTCGGAAGGGTCAGTCTACACACACATAAAGTTTGGTGAGTTTAACTTTTATTTTGTGGAAGTTATTCAAATTCAAGTTATTCAAATTTAAAGATAGGACCCTTATTTTAGCCCACCCTGTATAAACACACCTCAAGCAAACTCAGCTATTAGTGGCGGCGAGGGAATGTTGGCGGAGGCTATAATGCATGGTGGTTTCATAGGGAAGCTCGTTGTTGGCTCAAACGAACCCCAGAATCTGGTGTCAAAACAACATTCTTTAACTCTTTCGCTTTTCTGTCATAAATACTATATCTATTGGTGAGGAAGGTGCAGAGTTCAGTTAACGGACATGTATTCTAACAGGGTGGGGGTAGTCCCCTTAAGAAAAAAAGTAGAAAAATTGTAGAAAAGTACGCGGTGGCTTTAAGAGGGGGTGGGGCATTCGTAAGATTAGGTAAAAACGAGTATTTTTGTAAGTCAACTCGTGTACTTCTTACTTTTACACAAAAATATAATAAATAAATAAGGCTATCTTTTATAACCTCGTAATTTAGGTTAATTATAAATAATAACTTGTAAATAAATGGATGAACTATCAAGAGAAACGTTCAACAGATTTAGGAAAACTGAACACAGAATGAATTAATGAGTTAATTGGCCGCTGGACGCGATTGATATATTCACAGTCTGACGCCATGGTCTTTGTTTTCTTTCTCTCCGGGCAGACAACCCTTTTTCCAAGGGCGATAACTCTTAACTCCCGAAATGGTTCAAGGGAGGTAATTCCGTTTTCGTCAGGTGTCCTAACACTATTTGTGATCTGTTAGGTCACAACTATAACCACTTTGAAAAATTCATAAACAGTGATATATGCTAAGACTTTCTTCTTGTTTAATTAAAAAAATAAGTCTTCTTACTTCTATATTTTGACATGACTTAATAACTCCCACTCTACTGTAAAGACTCTGATAAACTTATCACGGGCTGGGAGTTTATGTTCGGAACACCCTACCCTTAAATATAGAACATATGCTAGAATCAGATAATCAAGCCTACATGTGCTTTAGATTAATCTTACAGCACAGCGTTAGTTACTGATATTTCTTATACCGTTCTCCTTCGACACATGGCTGTACCCTGCTTAATTATGTCTCTGAAAGCATAGAAACAGCATTCTCACTTGACCCGAGTGCCCAAATACATGTATTTGGCGATTTTAATACACATCACCGTGACTGGCTTGGATTCTCCAGCTATAGAGACGCAGCTGGTAACCCCCCCCCCCCCCCATAGTCTCTCTATAGGGTACTCCCTCTCACAGACTGTCACTTCCCGGACCTGCCTCCCATGATCGTGTGGACAACTAAGCCATTCTTCTCGACCTTTTCTTGACATCACTGTCCGAGGCTTGTGCGACGAATGCCCATGATGGATATCATCCTAAAATCTCGTCTCAAAGCTGATAAGCCGTTGCTCAAAACGACGAGACACTACAAGCGTGCTGATTGGGAATCTGTCAGAGATCATATCAGAGACGCCTCATTGAGTGAACTTTTTCTCTTCCTGCTGATCAGTGCGCAAATAAGTTTACTGAATGGGTCGAGGCAGGCATTGAGACACATGTCCCCATACAATAATTCTACAGCAAGCCCCACTCTCCACAATAGTTCATCTCGAACTGTGCAGCTGCTATTGGTGAGAAGCTGCAAGCACTCTTACAATTCAACCGCCATAAGTCAACTACAAATAGACAGGAACTTATAGTGTCAAAAAATCATTGTAAGACTGTAATAGATGAAACAAGAGAAGGTAGACAGAGATTACCGGAAGACGCATTCAGTGACAGAAACTAAGTACAGAGTGGGCCAAAATAAGGGTCCTATCTTTAAATTTGAATAACTTGAATTTGAATAACTTCCACAAAATAAAAGTTAAACTCACCAAACTTTATGTGTGTGTAGACTGACCCTTCCGAGATTTTTTGAAATAAACAAAACAAATTTTAGCCGAAAAACACTTCTTAAAACTTACAAAAACTAAAGTATTGTTTTTTACACTGTTTTGAGTTTTTTAAGCAAAAATAATGTTTTCTAAATGAGGGTACGTTCCTTAGGGCTAATACGGCTCATGCTTGCTTCGGAAGGGGTCCTTTACTTATTCTTAAAAAAAAAAAAAAAAATCAATAAATAAAAAAGTTATTAATTTTTTTAAATAGGACCCTTATTTTTGCCCACCCTGTACTAGTGATTTCTGTAAAATCTTCAATATTGTGGTTAACAATGGACGATCAACAATTACCCCGCTATCCACAGCAACTGATATAGCTGAACTACTTTTTCCGCGCTCTGCCTCAAACAACACTTTGAAATCCTCAACCCACTCTCTTCTAAATATCCCATTGTGGACTGAAGCAACACTTGATGACCTGACCATCTCCCCATCTAATGCCCGGGGAATCATAAAAAAAGCTTGACACACCCAAAGCGTTCAGGCCCGATCTTATAACAGTAATAGTAATAAAGAAATGCTCTGCTGAACTGGCCCCTGTCCTTTCCAAACAATACAACAAACAAATGCCTTGCTGAATCTTGCTTCCCTGATAGCTGGAAAATTGCCTCTGTGGAAACAGTCTTCAAGTATTCTGGAGATATAACTGACCCTCAGAATTATCGCCCCATCAGTCTACTCCCGTTATTCGCTAAAATCTTTGAATCCTTAATAAATCTAGCGATAGTCCGTCACTTCGTTAATGCTAAACTTCTTTCTGACCATCAGTATGTATTTAGGAAAGCACGGCCTGCTGCGGATATCCTAGCGGTCATCTCTGAACGTATATACCATAAACTGGACAAGACAGCTGAAGCTATGGCGGTATCGCTTGGTATATCCAAGACCTTTGAAAAGGTCTGGCTTAAAGGTCTTATAAAAAATAATTCATATGGTATTATGGACGAATATTTAATATAATTAGATCCTTTTTTTCCAACAGAAAAATAAAGGCTGTCCTCGATGGCCGTTCATCCAAACAACATGCCATAAATGCAGGTGTACCTCAGGGACTGATCCTTGGACCTTTATTGTTCCTGCTTTTCATAAACGACCTCCTTGATGAAATTGTGTCTGAGATGGGTATACTTGCTGACGACACCACGCTCTACTCTCGTCATGTGGGGAAAACGGAAGCGCACATATCTGAGGCAATGGCCAAATATTTAGAAAGTGACTTCCAGTGTGTAGTAGAATGGAGTCATAAATAGATGGTATAATTTAATGATACTGAGACAAAGCTCCTATCCATTCAACAACTACAAGAAACCTCTTCAACCACCGATTGCCATAACAAATAACACCATACCTGAGAGTCTTACGTTCAAACTCATCGGCCTAATATTCACAGGAAACATGAATTATAACAAATACATAGAAGACATTGCCAAGGCTGCTGCAAAGAAAATGAGCTCCCTCTAACGAGCTAGAAACGTCTCACACCTATAATACCCGATAGTTCTACAAAGCCACCATCCGTCTATGCATATATATATATATATATATATATATATATATATATATATATATACATATATATATAGAGAGAGAGATAGAGAGAGAGATAGAGAGAGAGAGAGAGAGATAGAGAGAGATAGAGAGAGAGAGGGGGAGAGAGAGAGAAACTTATTAAAATATATTTAGGACAATTAACCTACACAAAGGCTTTCGCGTGTAACATTTTATATCCCCTTATAATATTTTATGTGGATACATGAAATAATAATGAGAATATATATATATATATATATATATATATATATATATAGAGAGAGAGAGAGAGAGAGTATATATAGAGAGATAGATAGATAGATATAGAGAGAAAGGCGTTCGCGTTTAACATTATATATCCTTTTATAACATTTTATGTGGATACGTGAAATAATATATATATATATATATATATATATATATATATATATATATATATATATATATATATATATATATATATATATGTAGCCTGATGAGGTTGACGCTATTTGCAAGTGTTAACGATACAAAATATGTTTTGTCGCAAGTAATGGAATAAAATCATCAACAATATATATATATATATATATATATATATACAAATGAAAGAAGAGAAATAAAACATGTAACAAAACAAATCTATTACGTCTTCACTTATTTAAAACAATGTATATTCCATTAAAGAATATTTAATTTTCCTTCCTTAAGCCATGGCTTTTTAAAGAATGTATTATTATCATCAGAAGAGTACAACTAGATAAGTTGCAAAAAGTCATAATTTGAAAAGATGAATGCAAATATGTTATATGAATTAAGCCATGGCTTAAGGAAAGCAAAATAAATATCATTTAACTGAATCCACCTTGTTTTGAATAAGTATTATTTAAGGGAATATACTTTGTTTTGAATAACTGAAGACGTGATAGATTTGTTTTTGTCACATCTTTAATTTCTCTTTTTCATTTGTCTATATATTGATTCTATCTCGTATATCGAGCATAATTATGTTCATTGTAGTTTCAAATTTAAAAGTATACATTATACTTTTAGTTTCATATCTTATATATATATATATATATATATATATATATATATATATATATATATATATATATATATAATATTAAAAACAATAAAATGTTATAACTTCAGTTTTATCTTCATGCGACAAAAATACCTCACGTAAATTCTACAAATATGAAAAATGAAGCATTCCAAATCTCAAAGATACTAATGAATACTGCAGGTGTAATTGGCTCAACGATTAGGACAGATCTCCTTTATTATAACTTATGATTAGAATTTATGTCTGACAGAGTTCCTTTATTATAACTTATGATTAGGATTTATGTCTGACAGAGCTCCTTTATTATAACTTATGATTAGGATCTATGTCTGACAGAGCTCCTTTATTATAACTTATGATTAGGATTTATGTCTGACAGAGCTCCTTTATTATAACTTATGATTAGGATTTATGTCTGACAGATCTCCTTTATTATAACTTATGATTAGGATTTATGTCTGACAGAGCTCCTTTATTATAACTTATGATTAGGATTTATGTCTGATGAATCTCCTTTATTATAACTTATGATTAGGATTTATGTCTGACAGAGCTCCTTTATTATAACTTATGATTAAGATTTATGTCTGACAGAGCTCCTTTATTATAACTTATGATTAGGATTTATGTCTGACAGAGCCCCTTTATTATAACTTATGATTAGGATTTATGTCTGACGGAGCTCCTTTATTATAACTTATGATTAGGATCTATGTCTGACAGAGCTCCTTTATTATAACTTATGATTAGGATCTATGTCTGACAGAGCTCCTTTATTATAACTTATGATTAGGATTTATGTCTGACAGAGCTCCTTTATTATAACTTATGATTAGGATTTATGTCTGACGGAGCTTCTTTGTTATAACTTATGATTAGGATTTATATCTGACAGAGCTCCTTTATTATAACTTATGATTAGGATTTATGTCTGACAGATCTCGTTTATTATAACTTATGATTAGGATTTATGTCTGACAGAGCTCCTTTATTATAACTTATGATTAGGATTTATGTCTGACAGAGCTCCTTTATTATAACTTATGATTAGGATTTATGTCTGACAGAGCTCCTTTATTATAACTTATGATTAGGATTTATGTCTGACAGAGCTCCTTTATTATAACTTATGATTAGGATTTATGTCTGACAGAGATCCTTTATTATAACTTATGATTAATATTTATGTCTGACAGAGCTCCTTTATTATAACTTATGATTAGGATCTATGTCTGACAGAGCTCCTTTATTATAACTCATGATTAGGATTTATGTCTGACAGATCTCCTTTATTATAACTTATGATTAGGATTTATGTCTGACAGATCTCCTTTATTATAACTTATGATAAGGATTTATGTCTGATAGAGCTCCTTTATTATAACTTATGATTTGGATTTATGTTTGATAAATCTACTTTATTATAACTTATGATTAGGATTGATGTCTGATAAATCTCCTTTACTATAACTTATGATTAGGATTTATGTCTGACAGAGCTCCTTTATTATAACTTATGATTAGGATTTATGTCTGACAGAGCTCCTTTATTATAACTTATGATTAGGATTTATGTCTGACGGAGCTCCTTTATTATAACTTATGATTAGGATTTATATCTGACAGAGCTCCTTTATTATAACTTATGATTAGGATTTATGTCTGACAGATCTCCTTTATTATAACTTATGATTAGGATTTATGTCTGACAGAGCTCCTTTATTATACCTTATGATTAGGATTTATGTCTGACAGAGCTCCTTTATTATAACTTATGATTAGGATTTATGTCTGACAGAGCTCCTTTATTATAACTTATGATTAGGATTTATGTCTGACAGAGCTCCTTTATTATAACTTATGATTAATATTTATGTCTGACAGAGCTCCTTTATTATAACTTATGATTACGATCTATGTCTGACAAAGCTCCTTTATTATAACTTATGATTAAGATTTATGTGTGACAGATCTCCTTTATTATAACTTATGATTAGGATTTATGTCTGACAGATCTCCTGTATTATAACTTATGATTAGGATTTATGTCTGATAGAGCTCGTTTATTATAACTTATGATTAGGATTTATGTTTAATAAATCTCCTTTATTATAACTTATGATTAGGATTGATGTCTGATAAATCTCCTTTACTATAACTTATGATTAGGATTTATGTCTGACAGATCTCCTTTATTATAACTTATGATTAGGATTTATGTCTGACAGAGCTCCTTTATTATAACTTATGATTAGGATTTATGTCTGACAGAGCTTCTTTTATTATAAATTATGATTAGGATTTATGTCTGACAGAGCTCCTTTATTATAACTTATGATTAGGATTTATGTCTGACAGAGCTCCTTTATTATAACTTATGATTAGGATTTATGTCTGACAAAGCTCCTTTATTATAACTTATGATTAGGATTTATGTCTGACAGAGCTCCTTTATTATAACTTATGATTAGGTTTTATGTCTGACAGAGCTCCTTTATTATGACTTATGATTAATATTTATGTCTGACAGAGCTCCTTTATTATAACTTATGATTAGGATCTATGTCTGACAGAGCTCCTTTATTATAACTCATGATTAGGATTTATGTCTGGCAGATCTCCTTTATTATAACTTATGATTAGGATTTATGTCTGACAGATCTCCTTTATTATAACTTATGATAAGGATTTATGTCTGATAGAGCTCCTTTATTATAACTTATGATTAGGATTTATGTATGATAAATCTCCTTTATTATAACTTATGATTAGGATTTATGTCTGATAAATCTCCTTTACTATAACTTATGATTAGGATTTATGTCTGACAGATCTCCTTTATTATAACTTATGATTAGGAGTTATGTCTGACAGAGCTCCTTTATTATAACTTATGATTAGGATTTATGTCTGACAGATCTCCTTTATTATAATTATGATTAGGATTTATGTCTGACAGAGCTCCTTTATTATAACTTATGATTAGGATTTATGTCTGACAGAGCTCCTTTATTATAACTTATGATTAGGATTTATGTCTGACAGAGCTCCTTTATTATAACTTATGATTAGGATTTATGTCTGACAGATCTCCTTTATTATAACTTATGATTAGGATTTATGTCTGACAGAGCTCCTTTATTATAACTTATGATTAGGATTTATGTCTGACAGATCTCCGTTATTATAACTTATGATTAGGATTTATGTCTGACAGAGCTCCTTTATTATAACTTATGATTAGGATTTATGTCTGACAGAGCTTCTTTTATTATAAATTATGATTAGGATTTATGTCTGACAGAGCTCCTTTATTATAACTTATGATTAGGATTTATGTCTGACAGAGCTCCTTTATTATAACTTATGATTAGGATTTATGTCTGACAGAGCTCCTTTATTATAACTTATGATTAGGATTTATGTCTGACAGAGCTCCTTTATTATAACTTATTATTAGGATTTATGTCTGACAGAGCTCCTTTATTATAACTTATGATTAATATTTATGTCTGACAGAGCTCCTTTATTATAACTTATGATTAGGATCTATGTCTGACAGAGCTCCTTTATTATAACTCATGATTAGGATTTATGTCTGACAGATCTCTTTTATTATAACTTATGATTAGGATTTATGTCTGACAGATCTCCTTTATTATAACTTATGATAAGGATTTATGTCTGATAGAGCTCCTTTATTATAACTTATGATTAGGATTTATGTATGATAAATCTCGTTTATTATAACTTATGATTAGGATTTATGTTTGATAAATCTCCTTTATTATAACTTATGATTAGGATTGATGTCAGATAAATCTCCTTTACTATAACTTATGATTAGGATTTATGTCTGACAGATCTCCTTTATTATAACTTATGATTAGGATTTATGTCTGACAGAGCTCCTTTATTATAAATTATGATTAGGATTTATGTCTGACAGAGCTTCTTTTATTATAAATTATGATTAGGATTTATGTCTGACAGAGCTCCGGTATTATAACTTATGATTAGGATTTATGTCTGACAGAGCTCTTTTATTATAACTTATGATTAGGATTTATGTCTGACAGAGCTCCTTTATTATAACTTATGATTAGGATTTATGTCTGACAGAGCTCCTTTATTATAACTTATGATTAGGATTTATGTCTGACAGAGCTCCTTTATTATAACTTATGATTAATATTTATGTCTGACAGAGCTCCTTTATTATAACTTGTGATTAGGATCTATGTCTGACAGAGCTCCTTTATTATAACTCATGATTAGGATTTATGTCTGACAGATCTCCTTTATTATAACTTATGATTAGGATTTATGTATGATAAATCTCCTTTATTATAACTTATGATTAGGATTTATGTCTGATAAATCTCCTTTACTATAACTTATTATTAGGATTTATGTCTGACAGATCTCCTTTATTATAACTTATGATTAGGATTTATGTCTGACAGAGCTCCTTTATTATAACTTATGATTAGGATTTATGTCTGACAGAGCTCCTTTATTATAACTTATGATTAGGATTTATGTCTGACAGAGCTCCTTTATTATAACTTATGATTAGGATTTATGTCTGACAGAGCTCCTTTATTATAACTTATGATTAAGATTTATGTCTGACAGAGCTCCTTTATTATAACTTATGATTAGGATTTATGTCTGACAGAGCTCCTTTATTATAACTTATGATTAGGATTTATGTCTGACAGAGCTCCTTTATTATAACTTATGATTAATATTTATGTCTGACAGAGCTCCTTTATTATCACTTATGATTAGGATCTATGTCTGACAGAGCTCCTTTATTATAACTCATGATTAGGATTTATGTCTGACAGATCTCCTTTAAAATAACTTATGATTAGGATTTATGTCTGACAGATCTCCTTTATTATAACTTATGATAAGGATTTATGTCTGATAGAGCTCCTTTATTATAACTTATGATTAGGATTTATGTATGATAAATCTCCTTTATTATAACTTATGATTAGGATTTATGTTTGATAAATCTCCTTTATTATAACTTATGATTAGGATTTATGTCTGACAGATCTCCTTAATTATAACTTATGATTAGGATTTATGTCTGACAGAGCTCCTTTATTATAAATTATGATTAGGATTTATGTCTGACAGAGCTTCTTTTATTATAAATTATGATTAGGATTTATGTCTGACAGAGCTCCGGTATTATAACTTATGATTAGGATTTATGTCTGACAGAGCTCTTTTATTATAACTTATGATTAGGATTTATGTCTGACAGAGCTCCTTTATTATAACTTATGATTATGATTTATGTCTGACAGAGCTCCTTTGTTATAACTTATGATTAGGATTTATGTCTGACAGAGCTCCTTTATTATAACTTATGATTAATATTTATGTCTGACAGAGCTCCTTTATTATAACTTGTGATTAGGATCTATGTCTGACAGAGCTCCTTTATTATAACTCATGATTAGGATTTATGTCTGACAGATCTCCTTTATTATAACTTATGATTAGGATTTATGTCTGACAGATCTCCTTTATTATAACTTATGATAAGGATTTATGTCTGATAGAGCCACTTTATTATAACTTATGATTAGGATTTATGTATGATAAATCTCCTTTATTATAACTTATGATTAGGATTTATGTCTGATAAATCCTCTTTACTATAACTTATGATTAGGATTTATGTCTGACAGATCTCATTTATTATAACTTATGATTAGGATTTATGTCTGACAGAGCTCCTTTATTATAACTTATGATTAGGATTTATGTCTGACAGAGCTCCTTTATTATAACTTATGATTAGGATTTATATCTGACAGAGCTCCTTTATTATAACTTATGATTAGGATTTATGTGTGACAGAGCTCCTTTATTATAACTTATGATTAGGATTTATGTCTGACGGAGCTCATTTATTATAACTTATGATTAGGATTTATATCTGACAGACCTCCTTTATTATAAATTATGATTAGGATTTATGTCTGACAGAGCTCCTTTATTATAACTTATGATTAGGATTTATGTCTGACAGAGCTCTTTTATTATAACTTATGATTAGGATTTATGTCTGACAGAGCTCCTTTATTATAACTTATGATTAAGATTTATGTCTGACAGAGCTCCTTTATTATAACTTATGATTAGGATTTATGTCTGACGGAGCTCCTTTATTATAACTTATGATTAGGATTTATGTCTGACAGAGCTCCTTTATTATAACTCATGATTACGATTTATGTCTGACAGAGCTCCTTTATTATAACTTATGATAGGGATTTATGTCTGCCAGAGCTCCTTTATTATAACTTATGATTAAGATTTATGTCTGACAGAGCTCCTTTATTGTAACTTATGATTAGGATTTATATCTGACAGAGCTTCTTTTATTATAACTTATGATTAGGATTTATTTCTGACAGAGCTCCTTTATTATAACTTATGACTAGGATTTATGTCTGACAGAGCTCCTTTATTATAACTTATGATTAGGATTTATGTCTGACAGAGCTCCTTTATTATAACTTATGATTAGGATTTATATCTGACAGAGCTCCTTTATTATAACTTATGATTAGGATTTATGTCTGACAGAGCTCCTTTATTATAACTTATGATTAGGATTTATGTCTGACAGAGTTATTTTATTATAACTTATGATTAGGATTTATGTCTGACATAGCCCCATTTATTATAACTTATGATTAGGATTTATGTCTGACGAAGCTTTTTTATTATAACTTATGATTAGGATTTATGTCTGACAGAGCTCCTTTATTATAACTTATGATTAGGATTTATGTCTGAGGGAGCCTCTTTATTATAACTTGTGATTAGGATTTATATCTTACAGAGCTCTTTTATTATAACTTATGATTAGGATTTATGTCTGACAGAGCTCCTTTATTATAACTTATGATTAGGATTTATGTCTGACAGAGCTCCTTTATTATTACTTATGATTAGGATATATGTCTGACAGAGCTCCTTTATTATAACTTATGATTAGAATTTATATCTGACAGAGCTCCTTTATTATAACTTATGATTAGGATTTATGTCTGACAGAGCTCCTTTATTATAACTTATGATTAGGATTTATGTGTGACAGAGCTCCTTTATTATAACTTATGATTAGGATTTATGTCTGACGGAGCTCCTTTATTATAACTTATGATTAGGATTTATATCTGACAGACCTCCTTTATTATAACTTATGATTAGGATTTATGTCTGACAGATCTCCTTTATTATAACTTATGATTAGGATTTATGTCTGACAGAGCTCTTTTATTATAACTTATGATTAGGATTTATGTCTGACAGAGCTCCTTTATTATAACTTATGACTAGGATTTATGTCTGACAGAGCTCCTTTATTATAACTTATGATTAGGATTTATGTCTGACGGAGCTCCTTTATTATAACTTATGATTAGGATTTATATCTGACAGACCTCCTTTATTATAAATTATGATTAGGATTTATGTCTGACAGAGCTCCTTTATTATAACTTATGATTAGGATTTATGTCTGACAGAGCTCTTTTATTATAACTTATGATTAGGATTTATGTCTGACAGAGCTCCTTTATTATAACTTATGATTAAGATTTATGTCTGACAGAGCTCCTTTATTATAACTTATGATTAGGATTTATGTCTGACGGAGCTCCTTTATTATAACTTATGATTAGGATTTATGTCTGACAGAGCTCCTTTATTATAACTCATGATTACGATTTATGTCTGACAGAGCTCCTTTATTATAACTTATGATAGGGATTTATGTCTGCCAGAGCTCCTTTATTATAACTTATGATTAAGATTTATGTCTGACAGAGCTCCTTTATTGTAACTTATGATTAGGATTTATATCTGACAGAGCTTCTTTTATTATAACTTATGATTAGGATTTATTTCTGACAGAGCTCCTTTATTATAACTTATGACTAGGATTTATGTCTGACAGAGCTCCTTTATTATAACTTATGATTAGGATTTATGTCTGACAGAGCTCCTTTATTATAACTTATGATTAGGATTTATATCTGACAGAGCTCCTTTATTATAACTTATGATTAGGATTTATGTCTGACAGAGCTCCTTTATTATAACTTATGATTAGGATTTATGTCTGACAGAGTTATTTTATTATAACTTATGATTAGGATTTATGTCTGACATAGCCCCATTTATTATAACTTATGATTAGGATTTATGTCTGACGAAGCTTTTTTATTATAACTTATGATTAGGATTTATGTCTGACAGAGCTCCTTTATTATAACTTATGATTAGGATTTATGTCTGAGGGAGCCTCTTTATTATAACTTGTGATTAGGATTTATATCTTACAGAGCTCTTTTATTATAACTTATGATTAGGATTTATGTCTGACAGAGCTCCTTTATTATAACTTATGATTAGGATTTATGTCTGACAGAGCTCCTTTATTATTACTTATGATTAGGATATATGTCTGACAGAGCTCCTTTATTATAACTTATGATTAGAATTTATATCTGACAGATCTCCTTTATTATAACTTATGATTAGGATTTATGTCTGACAGATCTCGTTTATTATAACTTATGATTAGGATTTATGTCTGACAGATCTCCTTTATTATAACTTATGATTAGGATTTATGTCTGACAGAGCTCCTTTATTATAACTTAGGATTAGGGTTTATGTCTGACAGAGCTATTTTATTATAACTTATGATTAGGATTTATGTCTGACAGAGCTCCTTTATTATAACTTAGCATCAGGGTTTATGTCTGACAGAGCTCCTTTATTATAACTTATGATTAGGATTTATGTCTGACAGAGCTCCTTTATTATAACTTATGATTAGGATTTATGTGTGACAGAGCTCCTTTATTATAACTTATGATTAGGATTTATGTCTGACGGAGCTCCTTTATTATAACTTATGATTAGGATTTATATCTGACAGACCTCCTTTATTATAACTTATGATTAGGATTTATGTCTGACAGATCTCCTTTATTATAACTTATGATTAGGATTTATGTCTGACAGAGCTCTTTTATTATAACTTATGATTAGGATTTATGTCTGACAGAGCTCCTTTATTATAACTTATGACTAGGATTTATGTCTGACAGAGCTCCTTTATTATAACTTATGATTAGGATTTATGTCTGACAGAGCTCCTTTATTATAACTTATGATTAGGATTTATATCTGACAGAGCTCCTTTATTATAACTTATGATTAGGATTTATGTCTGACAGAGCTCCTTTATTATAACTTATGATTAGGATTTATGTCTGACAGAGTTATTTTATTATAACTTATGATTAGGATTTATGTCTGACAGAGCTCTTTTATTATAACTTATGATTAGGATTTATGTCTGACAGAGCTCTTTTATTATAACTTATGATTAAGATTTATGTCTGACAGAGCTCCTTTATTATAACTTATGATTAGGATTTATGTCTGACGGAGCTCCTTTATTATAACTTATGATTAGGATTTATGTCTGACAGAGCTCATTTATTATAACTCATGATTAGGATTTATGTCTGACAGAGCTCCTTTATTATAACTTATGATTAGGATTTATGTATGCCAGAGCTTCTTTATTATAACTTATGATTAAGATTTATGTCTGACAGAGCTCCTTTATTGTAACTTATGATTAGGATTTATATCTGACAGAGCTTCTTTTATTATAACTTATGATTAGGATTTATGTCTGACAGAGCTCCTTTATTATAACTTATGACTAGGATTTATGTCTGACAGAGCTCCTTTATTATAACTTATGATTAGGATTTATGTCTGACAGAGCTCCTTTATTATAACTTATGATTAGGATTTATATCTGACAGAGCTCCTTTATTATAACTTATGATTAGGATTTATGTCTGACAGAGCTCCTTTATTATAACTTATGATTAGGATTTATGTTTGACAGAGTTATTTTATTATAACTTATGATTAGGATTTATGTCTGACATAGCCCCATTTATTATAACTTATGATTAGGATTTATGTCTGACGAAGCTTTTTTATTATAACTTATGATTAGGATTTATGTCTGACAGAGCTCCTTTATTATAACTTATGATTAGGATTTATGTCTGAGGGAGCCTCTTTATTATAACTTGTGATTACGATTTATATCTTACAGAGCTCTTTTATTATAACTTATGATTAGGATTTATGTCTGACAGAGCTCCTTTATTATAACTTATGATTAGGATTTATGTCTGACAGAGCTCCTTTATTATAACTTATGATTAGGATATATGTCTGACAGAGCTCCTTTATTATAACTTATGATTAGAATTTATATCTGACAGATCTCCTTTATTATAACTTATGATTAGGATTTTTGTCTGACAGATCTCGTTTATTATAACTTATGATTAGGATTTATGTCTGACAGATCTCCTTTATTATAACTTATGATTAGGATTTATGTCTGACAGAGCTCCTTTATTATAACTTAGGATTAGGGTTTATGTCTGACAGAGCTATTTTATTATAACTTATGATTAGGATTTATGTCTGACAGAGCTCCTTTATTATAACTTATGATTAGGATTTATGTGTGACAGAGCTCCTTTATTATAACTTATGATTAGGATTTATGTCTGACGGAGCTCCTTTATTATAACTTATGATTAGGATTTATATCTGACAGAGCTCCTTTATTATAACTTATGATTAGGATTTATGTCTGACAGATCTCCTTTATTATAACTTATGATTAGGATTTATGTCTGACGGAGCTCCTTTATTATAACTTATGATTAGGATTTATATCTGACAGAGCTTCTTTTATTATAACTTATGATTAGGATTTATGTCTGACAGAGCTCCTTTATTATAACTTATGATTAGGATTTATGTCTGACAGAGTTATTTTATTATAACTTATGATTAGGATTTATGTCTGACAGAGCTCCTTTATTATAACTTAGGATTAGGATTCATGTCTGACGGAGCTTTTTTATTATAACTTATGATTAGGATTTATGTCTGACAGAGCTTCTTTATTATAACTTATGATTAGGATTTATGTCTGACGGAGCCTCTTTATTATAACTTGTGATTAGGATTTATATCTTACAGAGCTCTTTTATTATAACTTATGATTAATATTTATGTCTGACAGAGCTCCTTTATTATAACTTAGGATTATGATTTATGTCTGACAGAGCTCCTTTATTATAACTCAGGATTAGGGTTTATGTCTGACAGAGCTCCTTTATTATAACTTATGATTAGGATTTATGTCTGACAGAGCTCCTTTATTATAACTTATGATTAGGATTTATGTGTGACAGAGCTCCTTTATTATAACTTATGATTAGGATTTATGTCTGACGGAGCTCCTTTATTATAACTTATGATTAGGATTTATATCTGACAGAGCTCCTTTATTATAACTTATGATTAGGATTTATGTCTGACAGATCTCCGTTATTATAACTTATGATTAGGATTTATGTCTGACAGAGCTCTTTTATTATAACTTATGATTAGGATTTATGTCTGACAGAGCTCTTTTATTATAACTTATGATTAGGATTTATGTCTGACGGAGCTCCTTTATTATAACTTATGATTAGGATTTATATCTGACAGAGCTCGTTTATTATAACTTATGGGTAGGATTTATGTCTGACAGATCTCCTTTATTATAACTTATGATTAGGATTTATGTCTGACAGAGCTCGTTTATTATAACTTATGATTAGGATTTATGTCTGACAGAGCTCCTTTATTATAACTCATGATTAGGTTTATGTCTGACAGAGCTCCTTTATTATAACTTATGATTAGGATTTATGTCTGACAGAGCTCCTTGATTATAACTTATGATTAAGATTTATGTCTGACAGAGCTCCTTTATTGTAACTTATGATTAGGATTTATATCTGACAGAGCTTCTTTTATTATAACTTATGATTAGGATTTATGTCTGACAGAGCTCCTTTATTATAACTTATGATTAGGATTTATGTCTGACAGAGCTCTTTTATTATAACTTATGATTAGGATTTATGTCTGACAGAGCTCCTTTATTATAACTTATGATTAGGATTTATGTCTGACAGAGCTCCTTTATTATAACTTATGATTAGGATTTATATCTGACAGAGCTCCTTTATTATAACTTATGATTAGGTTTTATGTCTGACGGAGCTTATTTATTATAACTTATGATTAGGATTTATGTCTGACAGAGCTTGTTTATTATAACTTATGATTAGGATTTATGTCTGAGGGAGCCTCTTTATTATAACTTGTGATTAGGATTTATATCTTACAGAGCTCTTTTATTATAACTTATGATTAGGATTTATGTCTGACAGAGCTCCTTTATTATAACTTATGATTAGGATTTATGTCTGACAGAGCTCCTTTATTATAACTTATGATTAGGATTTATGTCTGACAGATCTCCTTTATTATAACTTATGATTAGGATTTATGTCTGACAGAGCTCCTTTATTATAACTTAGCATTAGGATTTATGTCTGACAGATCTCCTTTATTATAACTTATGATTAGGATTTATGTCTGACAGAGCTCCTTTATTATAAATTATGATTAGGATTTATGTCTGACAGAGCTCCTTTATTATAACTTATGATTACGATTTATGTCTGACAGAGCTCCTTTATTATAACTTATGATTACGATTTATGTCTGACAGAGCTCTTTTATTATAACTTAGTAGAATTAAAAATTTGTGACATAATCAATATTACATAATCATGCTCTAAAATCCAACGTCAACAAATATTTATATGTACATATCTTTCAGATATTATTGATAATTATATCTTCTTCAGTACAAAAGAAATAAACCTATCACTTTGCATTATTTATTAAATATAATATCTGATAGACCTAATTACAAAATGGAACTATGTACGCACTTTGAAGAGAAACTCCATATTTTTGTATAAAAAAAACATTTAAAAATTGGACTATAAATTTAATTTAATTTCAGAGTCAAATGTTTAAATGTTTTTTTTATATACAGGGTGTTTCAAAAGCCGTATAAATGTATAAAAATAAGAAAATATTGTTTGTGGATGTTTATGGGTATTTTTGTTTTATGTGTTTGTAATCATTTAACAATTCCTGTGGGAAATAAAAGAAGTGATAGGGTGATTTATGTTCTGATTAAGAGGGAACATATTAAAATCTTCTGAAACTTTCTGTATGCATGAATATTTGTTGATGTTGAATTTAGAGAGCATGCATCCACAATATTAGTTGTGTTATAAATTTTGCATTCCAATGAGTTATTATATATATATACTCACGGCGAAATTCAGTTACAATACGTTCGGATCTTTCTATTGCTTTAGGTTTCAATATAAGTGATTCGGAACTATCACGCTCAACATCCAAACCTCCCACGCACATATATATGCACACACATACACACACTATATATATGTACATATCCAAATAAACATACATACACATGCACACATTATATATACACACATATATACACACATTATTTATCTATTTATTTTTTTATTTTTTCATTTATCTATTGAACATTTATTTGGCATACTATTTTAGATGATTCTTGTATTATTAATACTCCTACCAAAGAGATACCCTACTCACTATTTACCATTTCTCCCTAATTAATACAGATGAAAAAACCAAAATAGAAAAAAAATTATTTCAATTATTTATTGAAGTTATTTCAATTATTTATTGGAGTTATAACGTAGTAAAAATTAATTTTTAAGTACAGATGTCCGTATAACTACTTTTGAATCCTTAGACTACTTTAAGAAATTAAATAAATAAATTTATATTTAATGTCCCTTCGATGGTTCGAAATCGTGGTCTGGCTAACTGGAGGATATATTTCGCCGTGAGTTAAAACCCCTTAGTTTCGCATTTTAATTAGTAACTTACTATTTGAGTGATGAATTCTGGGAAGTTAAGCTTATCTTAATATTGTTGGAAAGGGTTTATTAATAAATACTGTATACATTCCATAAAAAGCACCTATGTAGAAGAAATTTTTTTAATAGTTGATTGAATAGACGGTTGACACAATGAGACTAGCTCTATAATGATCTGCTTAAATGAGTTTCGCACACAAACGACCTAAATAAACATTGATGTAACTTCAGTAAAAAAAATATCTTCAAATAAACTGAAACTTTATCAATAAATTATAGTACATATTAAATATTTTAGGAAATATTACCGAATTAAAATTTTTAAATTGTTCGCACTAATCTTTTAGGAGATACTAGCTTTGAACGGAAAATTTCAAAATGGCGGATTAGTTGGATCTCACACGTGTGAGTGTTTTGGCTCTCAATTTTTTGTCTGTTTTTTTGTTTGTTTGTTTTCACCCTAAAATGAAACTGATGTATAGTGTGGGTGTTTTCAAAACACTCTAATCCAAGAACTTTTTTATAATTTGTGAACTTTTTTCTGATGATTTTGTAGTGTTGCAGAGACGATATTGACATACAAATGTTTTTTGGCACAAGACAAATGAAACGGACCGTTAAATATATCTCACAGAAATTTTAAATGTTTGAAAATGTGAAAAAATAAAAATAAAAGTAATAAAACAAACCATGGTTATTGGAATATAATAAAAACTGTCCTATATTTTGCTCTGTTATCAATAACTTACAAACATTGAGCTGAATCTTCAAAGTGGATTACAAAGTAAAAGGATCTGATGATATATGGTAACACATATATTGTCTTTAATAATTAATTATATATATATATATATATATATATATATATATATATATACATTTCATGATTTTTTGGGGAGTACAAAATTTTATCATCGCAAGCATGAAGGGAAGACGAATTTTATCGTTCATGATTAAAAGTTAATTAAGAAAAAAAAAACGCCAGCCGACCGGTTTCGCCCTCTCTTAACAAAGGCTGTATCAAGTGATTTAAAAAACAAACAAACGAGGGATTAAAAAAAAAGAGGGTGAAAAGAGAGAGTACAGAATATAAAATAGCGTTATGGTATATGTACAATGTAGGATGAATCTTAGAGACTGATCACCTCTAGTCCTAATAGACGCTCCCTTTGTTTACAAAGGGAGGGACGTTTGAGACGAGCATGGATCGTCTCAAAGATTTTTAGATGGTATAATGAGTGAGCATGATTGAGAATGGTAAAGGAGTCCATGCTAAAATTCCTAGCGCACGGCGGGTTTTTAAGTAAACGGTCTGTAATGGAAGACCCGTATGTGTTATTTTAAACATATCAATAATTTTAAAGTTAAGCTTGTGTATTAATTTTGAATATATATATATATATATATATATATATATATATATATATATATATATATATATATATATATATAGGTAAGAAAATTATGGCGTATGTAGGTAAAAATAATTCAATATTATTTATTTAAAATAAATATTGTTACAAGCCCCTTTAATAAGATTGAAGGTGTCCCCTGTTCGGGGAAGTTAAAAATAGACTGACACGTAGCTATAAGGCATATTCCGACAACGTTCGTAGAATATTTAGTCAGTCTTTCTAGATATGCCGCTTTTCGCATGAATAGTGATAATATCTCGTGGCCTGATGCTTATGTCGCTTGCTTGCAGAGTCTAGGTTGATTCTGTGGCAGGGATTCGAACCGTGCGATCGTCTGAAATTATCGTCCGTCTGTATGTCTCCCTCTATCTCTCTTTCAATTATATATATATATATATATATATATATATATATATATATATACACACACATATACATATATATATATATATATATATGTAAATACATTTTTAGTGGTACAACATTTTATTAAAGCAAGGAATATAGACGTTTGTGACATGTAATTGAAAAGTATAAAAACGAGAGGAAAAAATACATGAATATACTAAACCAGCTTTCGTCCACACTCATCAGAGTAAATACGTGGAAATAATTCAAGCATTACGGCTAAAAACTTAAACAATTAGAATAAAGACCAGTGACAAGTTTAGGGACAAAAATAGGGGGGGGGGTTCACAAGTGGATCACATTGAGTTCTAGAAGCCACCCCATTTTGTTTACAAAGAGAGGGGTTGACTGACTTAATATACAGGGTGTTTCAAAAGTCTTGGGAACATTACAAATGCGTATATCTCATGAACTATTCCAGGTAGAAAAATGAAACTGGTGCCATTTTAAAGCTTGCTTAATCAAGTTTTTGGTCATACTAATGATTTTCGTGTTATCTTTCCAGGTGCAGTAATGGCGTTCTCTAAACAAGACAAGGCATTTTGCGTCCTCCAATTTGCAAAGACTGAATCGTGGACATGTGTTCAGCGTGCATTTCGCAGGAAATTTTAAAAAGAAGCCCCTGAAAGGAAATCCATTGTCAGATGGCATGCTAAATTTGTGAAAGATGGGTGTTTGTGCCCAAGTAAGCGAACAGGTCGCCCTTCAACTTCAGAAGATGCAGTTGAGCAAGTTCGGACAGCCTTTCAGCGGAGCCCCCGTAAATCAGTGAGAAGAGCCAGCAGGGAACTTCAGCTTGCTCCAGCAACTGTCTGGCGTGTCTTAAGAAAACGACTGCAAATGGTACCTTACAAGCTCAAGTTGGTCCAAAAGTTGAAGGACACTGATAAGCCACTTCGCCGTGACTTTTGCATTGCAATGCAAGAGAAGTTGGAAGATAACGGCTTTGATGACCGGCTTGTTTTTAGCGATGAGGCGACCTTCCATCTGAATGGCAAAGTTAACAAGCATAACACTCGCATATGGAGTACTGAGAATCCTCATGAACTTCTTGAGCACGAGCGAGATTCACCAAAAGTGAACGTGTTTTGTGCAATTTCCAAGAAAGGTGTCTATGGACCGTTCTTCTTTGAAGAGGCAACTATCACTGGTGAATCCTATCTCAACATGCTGGAAGATTGGTTAATGGCTCAGTTGGAACAAGCAGAATCTGATGACTTCATTTTTCAACAAGATGGTGCACCACCACACTGGAGTCTTAGAGTAAGGCAGTTTCTTAACACAAGGCTGCCTGGTAGATGGATTGGAAGATCTGGGCGAGGTGATGACGTTCTCATGCCCTGGCCTCCTAGGTCTCCAGATCTTACCCCGTGTGACTTTTTCCTTTGGGGCTTTGTCAAGCAACAAGTCTATGTGCCGCCCCTTCCAAGAGATATTGACGAACTAAAGGCTCGAGTAACGGCAGTTGTGGGAACCATTGACGTCAAGATGCTGGAACGCGTTTGGCAGGAAATGGACTATCGACTAGATGTCTGCCGTGTGACGAATGGTGCTCATATTGAGCAACTTTGAAGATTCCCCACAAAACTTGAAACTTTAACCTTTCCAACGGTACCAATTTCATTTTTCAACTCCTAATAGTTTTTGAGTTATTAAAAATCGTTATGTTCCCAAGACTTTTGAAACACCCTGTATATAGCGTCCAGGACTTTAAGGTGGAATAAGAAATGTGATCTACTTATGACAGAAAACCAGTCACTAGTGTAAGTCGACGCACAGTTGCCGCTATTTATAAGATGGTCAGCAATAGCTGACCCGAATGTGTTGACTAAATTATTTAAATTATTTAGTCGGCCCCGGCGTATTGCAGGGGGGATGTGTTGTTTTATTCTGGATTAAAACCTTTGCACTGTCCTTCCCATATATATATATATATATATATATATATATATATATATATATATATATATATGCATATGAATTAATTTCGATTGCCCCCAGACCAAGAACAGTGTGAACGAATTCTTCTATTCAAATTCATAGCCATTTAGTCTTGGCAGACTATACAATCAAACAAGTTCTGAATTTTACATTCAAAAACTAGTCTTCAGAGAAAAAAGCAAACTCGAAAGGGCATAAAACAATATCTGAAAAATGTACGCACACTTGCCTTATATACAAGGTGCTCTAAAGATTATTTTTTATAGTAAAATTAAGAACTGCTCTTATTGTATGGGTTTTCAAGATTTAGCGGCTGTAAATTTAAATAAAAAGATTACTTGACACTGTTCTTGATCGGAATTGAAATTAATTTATATTTTCGCTAGGGACACTTATTGGATAATTTTAAATATTTTACCTATATTCTTGGATCTGAAAAGTAGAAATCTACTGAGCTAAACGTTCGAAAGTTTGCATTGGTTTAATTTTGAACGCACAACTAAACTATAACACCCCCCCACACACATATATATATATATATATATATATATATATATATATATATATATATATTAGTATTTCATTTGTCAACATAAAATTTTATAAGGAGATATAATTTTTTATGTATTAATTTTCAGTATTTACTCAAACAGTGCTCGATACGTAAGTAGAGCTAGGTAGTAAGCTATGAAAATATATTTATTCCCCCCGGGGATGAAATGCGGGAGCACCTGTGTAGCTTAATTTCCATAAATATATTTTCATAGCTTACTATATATATATATATATGAGGCACTTTCGGCAAGTTCGCTCACTCACGAAAGTGATTCATAGCATAATGGATAGGAACACTGGCTGTCTATTCGATGGTCGAGTTCGATCCCCGCCCGACGCACTTACCAGTTTCGTCACACAAAAGAGTTGTGGTACAACGAAAAAACTTTTCTGTGGATGACTATATATATATATATATATACATATATATTTTTTTCTTTCTTGTGTACATAATATATATATATATATATATATATATATATATATATATATATATATTATGTACACAAGAAAGAATATATATATATATATATATATATATATATATATATATATATATACCCAAGAAAAATACAGTTTTAGTCTAAAAATGTTGAATCCATTATCACTCTGTTTCTTTGCTGATGCTACAGTCAGCGGATGATAAATCTTTCTAGACTGAGGAATTTTAAATTTTCGTTCAAATCCAGAGTGACTCTATTTTGGTGAGGTACATTTTCATCACATTAAACACCGACTTTGTGTTAAACTTTGCCCTCCTGGGGAGGCAAGTAAATAGGAACATATTAATCGTATTTCTGCCTCCCCTTCTCCATCACGAACCTACCGACCGACCAACGTCCGCAGTTACTTGAATTGGAGTGACTTAAATAAATCACCTGCACTCCTATCTTCACCCCCAGCAGACCATTACCTACAGGGAGGATCTCACAGAAGTTTAGGAATTTCTTTTTTTGAAACAACCCAGGGCGAATATGTGGGTCTGATTCCATTATTCTCTTGAGGGTTTAAATCGGTGAACAATACCCCTACCCAACTGACATACCGCACCTCCCGGTGATATTCATTATTTTTATTCGGAGCTGGTAGTGGCGATGAGGGTCGGGAAAGCGTGCTTTGTGAGCAGGGAGATCAGAGGTTATCCGACCTTGTCAAGGAATGATAAAAAGAAAACGTTCCTCATTACGATCCGCTGGTCGAAAGCTACAGAAGCCCATACGGGACAAAAATGAGATAAATGGCACAGAGATAACAAATTTACACTTAAGATTTGCAGAGAAAAAAAATGAATTAAAGTCAATAAAAATAACCCCGAGAAACATGTTTAAATCTGTTGCATTTTGTGAGGGATATCCTAGTCATTCGTGATGCAGGATTAGAAAGAATTTAAGAGTGGTTACCCTCGTGTACAAAAAAGAGTGATTAACCTTTGAAAAGAGTGGCAATGCATGCACACCTTTCCCAAGGGTGAAAGTAACTCATTTTATAGTCATTTCAAATCCCTTAATTATGACACCAGGTATTCCTGTTGAATAGCCGTCCCGAAATGGGCCGTGGCAGTTCTCCTTTGTATACCCGTCCCTGAATGGGCCGTGGCAGTTCTCGTTTAAACAACTTGTCATTTTTAACACCAAAACGGCATATGTTGCATACTTTTAATTACTCGTACCTTTACTTCTTCGTCGCGGAGGGGCGCCGTCTCGATGTCGTCTAGTGGTTGAATTCTTTCTTCGTCTCTGTACTGCCGTAAACATCGCCGTCCGCTGTGTTTGCAACAAAACCTTCATGACCGATTCACGAGACAAACAATCTTTTAAACTTTTAATTCTGTTTTATTCAGGCGTCAGTCTACCGTCGATGGAGATGCTTCACTCACGTTGAGGGAGAGACCAAATTCCTACTTTATCGTAGTTAATTCCTAGCTTAAGTCCTTAGCCATTCGATGAGGGGGGGGGAAGGAATCTCATGCCTGTATTCTCTTAGGGAATTTAATTCCCCTAATCATGTTGAAGACTACATAGAGAAATCGTTTGTTCGGCCCGCTTCCAAAACCCAGACTGGCTAAACTCCGTTTCCCACACAAAAGCCCGTGACGTCACAGAACCCCCATGCGCAGGTGCACATTGACCCTTGATCTGAGGTCTCGTCAACGTGGTGGCCCCGTCAACGTCTGTGAGCTCCGACTGTGAGAACCAGTTTATTTTGCACTCGACTGTACGGGTTCACCCGCACTAAATCGCGCAAGCCAAACCAAACGATCCCTCACACATGCGTCCACTTCAAGATGCGTCCGGTCACACAGGGCCATTATCCAACATTCCAAAATCGTAGCAGATTTGCATTGATCAGACTCAACATTGATCCGCTTTCGTGGTTTGGGCATAAAATACCTTCACAACAAGCATTGTAGGCGAGTCTTTCCAGATTTCCAGTACCTTTCACCTCTTTTCGATAACCATTGTAAATGACTTTGCGGTATGGCAACATCCGCTTACCATCGATTTCTCGCTGGCAACGACCATTGGTCTGCTCTCGGATTTGGGTTGCAATAAAGCCTCCCCAAGGTCACAATACTCTCCACACACTTCCAGTGGAGGTCTGATTAGTGCTCTTCCCCCTCGTTCTTCGTATCCACCTTGATCCTTCTTTACTATTTTCTGTGGTATATGACGAGGCTGGTGCCATCGCTTTTTTTGTTAGGGGCAGTTTATGAAATTTCTTACAGTTTCTGTTACTTTCGTTCATGTGGTGGTGTTCTACCTGTGATTTTTTTTCTACCTATTGTAACGCCCATGTGACTAGTTATCGTTTGTAGCTTATGCGGGTTAGTTTCCGCATTCGAGGATTTTCCTTACGATTGCAGCTGATTTCATCATTGCCGTCTTTTGTATGGTCTCAGTGATCCCTTTGATTCAAATTTCTCCCAGTATTTTTTCCAGGGTTTTTGGACAGTTCCTAATGCTCCTAGGATAATTGGTATCATATTGACTTTCTTCATGCTCCATATCCCTTTCAATTCTCTGACAAGTTTCGTGTATTTTCTTCCTTTTTCCGCCTTTTGATCTTCACTCTGTGGGCTGCTAGGACGGCAAAATCTACGATTTAGCAGGATTTTTTCTTTTTATTCAGTTCCATTGCTTGTATCAGTTTATCTGTTTGCATCTCCTTTTTATTTTCTAGTACTGCCTCTGGTTTATGTTTGTACCATTTGTCCGTGTGTTCGAAATGCAGTTGTTTTCATAGTTCCCAGTCTACTGCTTTCTCAACGCAGTCATTCTTGTATTCTTTTGGGACTAGTTTGCTGCATTCACTTATTATGTGATTTACTGTTTCGTTTCTTTGTCCACACAGTCTGCAGTCACTGTTTCCCTGGATTTTATCAATGTAGCTTTAATGTAGGTTGTCTTGATCGCATTGTTTCGTGCAGCTGTCAGTAGAGATTCTGTTTTTGCTGTTCAGGTGTCATTATCTAAGTCATGTTTAGATATTTTCTTCTTTCTCTTCTCATGTCATTTTTATGAATAGTTATGTAGTTATGTAAAACATGCAGTAGGCTGCATTATTTTAGTGATGCACATGAGTGTCAGACGTTGCAACTGTTAGATTCTCGGCCAAAGGAAGGAAGAGTGGCACTAAGAAAGTGAAAATGTCGTTGGTTTTATTTGGGCCACCCAACAGTTTGTTTCTCGTTGAAACAAACTAGGTACCTCGTAAAAGGCTAGGACTCATGCTGTGAGGTTCACAGGTCGTCTCCATGATAATTCTCTGTCTGACAACTATCTCCAGGGATATTTCAAGTGATCAATGTTTGGGTGGTCAATGACCAGTGAGAAAGACCCGGTTAAGACGAAAGAGTTGAGAGGGGAGACCTGACCCATTAGGCATGAGAGAAAGTGTGTTATGCTGAGAGTTTGAGCTGGGTGCCTTTCGAGGCAAGGTGGCGCATTGGGGCTATTGGCCAATGGACTGTGTAGGACTTACATTTTATTTCGCCGGCATAGATAAATCTCATTTTCAAGTCTGCCATTCAACTTGGGAACACGAGTATCATTTAAATAAGTATAGCACTTGTTGATGAACTGGACTCATGGTTGTCACTTGGCATGAAAGTTCTTTTTTGCAGCACTGAGCGATATCGTACATCAATTTCTGGACCGACACAACGTCTGGGGACGATTACGGCTAGTGCAGTGAACGCACGCACACAGCCATGTTCACAGTTGTTTTTTTCCACTTTGTTTTCCTTGTCTTTTTGTTTTTGGTTTCGGTGCTTCCTCAGTTGTTTATTAGGATGCTGTCTCTTTTCTGTGTTATGGTTAGGAATTTCTCTAGCTCTTTTTTGTGTCTTCCACGCAGTCTTCTATACTTACCAATCCTATTCCCCCTTCGTTTCTTTTTACGTAGAGTCTGTCCGTATCGTTTCTTGGATGTAATTCGTTGTGCATGATCATTAATTTTCATAATCTTCTCGCCAAGGTGCCTGAGTTGTTCTTTAGTCCAGCCTATGAAGGGTCCAGAGTATCTTATTAGTTATACTGTCAAGGTGTTTATTCTTTTTACTAGATTTCTGCTGTATAATTACGTTTCTTAGAGCTGTCTTGTTCTTCTCAAATATTCTTTCCCAATATTCTCTTTAATTTCTGTATATTTGATTGTGTCTGCTTCCAAAACTCCCAAATATTTATAGCTATCCTGTTCGGTTAGCGCTCTCATCTCCTCTTGGTTGGGCAGTTCTATGCCCTCAGTTGTCTCAAGCGTTCCTTTCCCAGCTCTAGCAGTGCACCCTTTTCAATTTCGAATTCCATTTGAATGTCCATGCTGAAGATTCATGGTAGTATTTATCAGGTTTTCCAGTTCCCTTTTGCCTTTTGAAAATCGTTTCAGGTTGTCCATGTACATGAGGATGTTTATTCTTTGTTTAGTGTCTGTAAACTTGTATCCGGCATCACATTTCCTGAATATGTAGTAGCATCATTTTAAAGATTTTATCAATAGTTATTAGACATTAATAAATATTCCCAAAATTTCTGATTCTTTGAGATATTTTAAAGGAAGAGGCTATATTGCCGGTCCCGGCAAAATAACGATTCCTGCGTTATTTTGCCGGTTTATGTATATTTAACTAAATTGTTAAACATACAGTGACGCCCGGCACAATAATTATTTACTAATGTAAAGGGATCGTTATTATGCCGGTTCATTATTTTAAAAAACCTAATTGTTATGGCCTTGCGAAAGAAAAGGTAATTAAATAAATAAGGGCAAATATTTAAAACAATTTGTTTTCATCATCAGTTGTGTCGGTTAAAGAAAAAAAAATCGACCTGCCCTATTGTGTCGGTTAAAGAAATATCTGCTTACTTTTCATAATAGAATTAATGTTGATGAATTTTCCCAACATTACTAAGTCTGCTCTCGATTTAAGTAATTGAAATTTTCCTTAAGTTATATATAAGTTATATATAAAGAAAAAAATAAGCAACAAATAAATGTTACCAAAGGCAACATAAATTATTATTCTACCACCTGTATAAGTTTATTTGTTTATTTTATTATTTATTTTGATAAATGATTTTTTTTTATAAAAATAAATAATCAAATAAACAAATAAACTTATACAGGTAGAAGAATAATTTATGTTGCCTTTGGTAACATTTACTTGTTAAAAATGTGCTTTACAAAGGAAAGATTTTAATGTAAAATTCTCATTTTCTTTCCGAAGAAAAACTTCGATAATGTTAAAATATACAGAAAATCACTGGATTTAAACAGTTTCTATTTTAAAATGTTCTTTCAATGAAATCATAAAATAAGTCGTAATTTTGAAGAGTTCACTCCTAATCGAATCAACCGGAAGTAAAAATTAATTTTATCGTTATTGTAAAATATATTGTCGCTTAATAAAGTTTTAAATCATACAAAAAATCAATCAGGCAAAGATTAATTAAAAACAAACAAAAAAAATCAATCAGGCAAAGTTTTAAATAAAAAAAAAGAAAAAAAATTAGGCAAAGTTTTAAATTATAAATAAAATTTCGTTTGATAAAGTTTTAAATAATACAAAAAAAATAATTTAAATAATAAAAAAAGAAAGTAATTTATAGTTAAATAAACACGAGCCGCCAAAATAACGTAAGACTCATTATTGTGCTGGGCGTCACTGTATGTTTAACAATTTAGTTAAGTATACATGAACCAGCAAAATAACGCAGGAATCGTTATATTGCCGGTCACGGCAAAATAACGCAGGAATCGTTATTTTGCCGGGACCGGTAATATAGCCTATTCGTATTTTAAAGGGTTTAAAGATAGGCATAATATCAGCAAAGCCTTCGTTTTAAAAGTTCAAATATTTCACATTTGTACTAGATTTGATCCATAGTCATTAGACACAAATTAAGCAATACTCCTTGAATTTTGATTTATTCTTAAAACCCCTTAAAAAAGCCTTAGACTTTAAATTATTCCAGTTACTATATATAACATATCTTCTATATAAAGTTAAGACGTTTTTCCCATGTACCTTTGATGAGATTAAGAAAATAACCCCATGCATCACATGCTACTAAACTCACCACTACATTCAGCTTATTAACTCGAGAGTGTTATAATACATTTATGATTATTTTCTCCATCTAACACTAAATATTACTTTTTGCCCACAATCCTACATATACTCCAGAGTTGGCAGTAAACACTTTTTCCTCTTATATTTTACTTCTAACACTTTCCCCGTCTACACCGGGAATTAATAAACAACGGATACTTAAAAAAACGTACCGCTTATTCTTTTTCTAATCATCTGACATTAATTATCAAGTGAGGAACATAGCTGCTAAAAATAAGGGGTGGTTATTTGAACTATATTTTGTTTAATCAAATTACATGCAAATAGGGCTAAAAGGGTGTGAAAGCTCTTCGTTAAAATTTAGATATTTCCGACTTTTGTAAAATTTTACCAATAGTCATTAGACATTAATAAATGCCACCAAAATTTCCCATTCTTTGGAATATTTTAAAGGGTTTAAAGGGAAGCATAATATGGGAAGAGCCTTTAATTAAAAAATTCGAATATTTACGACTTGTACTAGATTTGATCGATAGTCATTAGACACAAATTGAGCAATATTCCCTGAATTTCAATTTCTTCTTAAAACCCATGAAATTAAGCCTTAGACATTGTTATCGAAAAGAAAAATCCTGTAATTTGTTTCGATAACAATTGCAATAAGACTTATAGATATAAGGTTTAGTAGAATTATATATTGATTTTAATCTTTGTAAGAGTACATTAAATGATGCGACTCTGTTTTGTTGAGGGAATTAATTTTACCCGTCCTTAGACGGTTATTATTAAGTTACTATATATAACATATTATTGATATAACAATAAAATCTGATCTAATTTATTACAATTAACAAAAAGTAGATAAACCGTAACATATAACACATATATTCAAATCAAAACATATTAGTAGACTAATATTTTGTTTCTTTTCAGAAGAAACCTTGACGAATTCTGTTAGTAAAATAAAAAAGGAATATTAATCTACTGATATTTCTTCTTATTTGATTATGTCTTTTATAATTTGAAGTTTGCCCACTATTCCATTTATTTTTACTAGCGGGACCCTGTGGAAATTCCACAGTGTTTTCTACATCAATCTGTATAATTTACTGTTAATAATATCATCCGGTGGCTAGAAATATGCACATATTTTACTCACCAAAATTTTGCGTGACGGGATGGAAGTATATATATTATTTATATTACTCGGTTGCCGGGGCAAAAGCTGTCTCTTCAGCAGTCACCATCGATCGCGACTACCCTCTAACTCGCACCCTCCCTCCCCTCTCCCTACCCCCCGTTGCCAGGGGCAAATCTTAAATAGGAGTGTCAGATCGTGAAACACAAAATAAATAACACACACCCTATCGTATTAATATATAAATAATAATAATAATAATAATAATAATAATAAGAAGAAGAAGAAGAAGAAGAAGAAGAAATTTTAAATATTAAAAAAATAAATAAATATCGTAAGCCTGAAACCGGCCCATTTGGTAAGCGTTTCCTCGTCTCCTCCTCCTTCCACAATGTCATCCTCCTTCCACGCTGAAGCGACAGTAGCGAGCGGGGTCAGTTAATGGTGTAAGTCAATTTGATCTATATAACAACTTCATTTAGTTAGCTCAGTGGTAAAGTCACCGCTTTTCAACTAGATGTTACTGTTTCGATTCCAAGTCTCTCCATCCAATTTATTTGTTGTTTATTTATTGATTTTCTTTAGGAACGTGACACGCGTACGTACACCTTAGCGTATTAATATATAGATATATAGTATGTAAACGGATCTTTGGCTAGATGTGTGTGTTTGTCCCTGAGCCGAGCGCCGAGCGCCTAACGCGACGAAGGGAGCAACGCAATGGCGCAAGAGATAAAATCGGTCACTTTTTTTTCCTCGGGAACATCAAGTATCAGAAATTATGTTGACAGGGTCGGGGGTAAGAAACACTTTGTCACCGGATTGTCGGCCACGTTGTCAAAATATAAATCCTACGTTGATATTCACATGAAATAAATTAGACCTCTTCACAAGGGTCTCAATAGAAACGCACACATCGCCCGAATAGATTGTCCTGTCGGGGTAACTTGATCGCCAAGTTGATACAAATGTTTGCTGGCACAATATAAAAAAAGTGTAAACAATACTACGAGCAACAAATAAATTTAAACACATAAAGGATGAAAGTAACCCCGAAAAACATAATTCTATATTTCCTAATTGTTTTATCTATCATGTCTCCTAGAAAACACTAACCAATTTAAACAGAAGATAAGAGCATATATATATATATATATATATATATATATATATATATATATATATATATATATATATATATATATATATATATATATATATATATTTATTTTGGCACAGAAAAATTAGTACAACATTTGTACCGTCGGTTTCAAGCACAGAAGGACTTCAGCTTCTGTTGTTATCAGTTTCAGAAATGTGAAGTCACGTGTAACTCTCGTTTGGACGCGTTATTTGCTTAGAGTGTTCTGTATGCTTGTTTAAATTTAGTGTAAGGAAGGTTTAATAAGGTTTGAAAACAAGGGGAAGGGTGAAAAGTAACAGTTGAGATTTAAACCGGAGAAGATTTACAGAGATATAAAAAAGATTAAAAAAATATTTCTATATAAATCCCATGAGCCAATATTATGAGTATCGTATATTTGGCCGTTACTGTTTTGTGGTTTAATGATGTGTATTCTAAAGGAATTAGGGAGAGGAAATGGGTTTAAGGATTAAAGAAGTTAAAAAGAACAACATTAATTAAATTCGTGTTTAAATATATATATATATATATATATATATATATATATATATATATATATATATATATATATATATATATATGCAATTAGAGGATGAGAATCAAAATTGTACAGACTACAATATCTATTAAGTCATCAGTTGTTCAAGACCAGAGGGTTTAAACAAAAGAGATTTTATCATACCATCCTTAAGCCATGGCTTTTCAAAGAATGTTATATTATCGTCAGAGGAGAGCAAACAAATAAGTTGGAAAGGGGAAATCACCAAAGGTCAAAATTTGAAAAGATATAAAAATAAAGATAATATAAAATGTAAAAAGAAAAGGTTTACAATTTAGGCCAACATCACCGTTGAAGGTACCATTTGAGTTCGTAGAATAGGTTCGAAGTATCCAGTCATATTTTAGGAAAAAATGTCATACTTTACTAGCTCTATCTCGTATATCGAGCATCACTCTTTCATCATAGATTTTACTTTAGAGGTATATATTATATCCTGTCTCTTGTTCCTTATATGGTATTATGGTATTGTCATCCGTCAGTCGCAACGACTATGGATCAGCGCCGTATTTGGATGTTGTTTGTGTGCAATTTTTGTGTGACTGTAGAGACCAATTCTTTATTTGCATGGTCTACTACAGACTTGACATACGAAAGCTGGTGTATAATATGCTATCTTGGCTTGTTGGTCTGCCTGTAGGCTCGCTCTTCTTCGCAGCAGCATTTTCATTGTGGAGGGTCTTCTCACTGATTATCATTCCCTGACGTATCTGTTTTTTTCCAGACACGTCTGTCAGCTGCAGAGGCTTCCCATGTATTAATGTCAATTGAGCAAGTCTTTATATCTTGCTTGCAGACATCCTTGAAGCGGAGATGGGGACGACCCCTTTTTCTTGAGCCTGAGGTAAGCTCGCCGTAGAGAAGATCTTTAGAGATGCGCCCATCATATATTATTATTATATATATATACACAATAATATTTTTATAAATAAATATTAAATATTTAAAATACCTAGAGACATCGATGTTTCATGCTAACGCAATCTTCAGTTTAGGAACTAATTCTCAACGGTCGGTGGGCGCGAACCCCGAACACAAATCGCCACTGATTCGTAGTCGAATATATATATATATATATATATATATATATATATATATATATATATATATATATATTACAGAGTGAGAGAGAGAGAGAGAGAAAAAAAAGAGAGAGACAGAGAGATGCTGGTTGCCTCTCTCTATCTCTCTACTGTATTGTATGTTTATTGTAGGTGCTCGACTGAGCTCCAATCCTTGGTTACCCAACTGTAAAACATTCACAGCAAGAACTTGTCTAGCTATCACCAAAGCAAAGAAATGTTTCTCTCTCTCTCTCTGTACTAAAAACCAAACGAACTTCCATGAACAAAGTTTCTTTCCTACAACATTCCATCCGTGGAGCAATATACCATGAGTCAGCTTACCAACTGACTACAGCACGGTCGTCCACAAGTCTAATGTAAACCAATACTTGTTGAACAATCCTCTTGTATAATAATTTCCTCTTTATAATCTTCTGCACATTATATCAAGTGTCTTCAATTCATCAGTATATATATATATATGTATATATGTATATATATATATATATATATATATAAATATATATATATATATATATATATATATATATATATATATATATATATATATATATATATATATATGTACTTGTTAAGTAGCCTTAACGGATTTCTTAAACTACCGTGTGTCAGCGTTTATGCTACTACCGGACATAAAAACACACACACACACACACACCCATTATTATCGGGACTTCTCGTAAGCTCTGGTCGGCTTGGCCGATCGGAGATATCAACAATGAAAAAGAACAAAAAAAAATGCGAACATCACTGTAACCACTGTAGAAGCTATGTCTATGTCGAAATATTCGATAACAATAATAATAAATGTTTCATTTATGGTAAAAAATCTCGCATCACTTATCTGGGTTTTATTCTCATTGCACACGCACACACACACGCACACACACACAGACACACACACACATATATATATATATATATATATATATATATATATATATATATATATATATATATGTGTGTGATAATTTAAGAATAAGAATATAAGTTGTAAAACTACAAAATCTATTATATCTTCAGTTGTTCAAAACAAGGGATCAATTTTTCATAAATCCATGTCTTTTATAAGAATTTATAAACTTTTTGACGTGAAACTTCACACCAACCGGATATTTGATTTTATTGATCTGCTTTATTTTTTCTAAAATCATGGCTTTTCAAATGATTGAATTCTTATAATCAGTGGAATACATATTGATTAGTTGATAAGAGAATTAAAAGTCAAAGTTTGAAAAGATAAAAAATAAAATGTTTTTGTGAGAAAAATGTTGAAGGTGGAAAATTTTGAGTGTGTCATAATTTTAGGAAAAATAATTTTTTTGTTTTGAACAACAAAAAATGTGATCGATTTTGTATTTTTACAACTTTTATTCTCATCCTTTAATTGTCTATATCATTGCTCTATCTCGTATATTGAGCATCAGATATTGTTCACGATAGATTCTATTTTAAAGATATACATTTTATCTTTATTTTCTTGTTCCCTATGTATATATATATATATATATATATATATATATATATATATATATATATATATATATATATATATATATATATTCGGGGTTTCGAATAGCATGACCGATAGTGAATAGCCATATCTCTATGCTGATGAGTCCCGATTATTGAAAAAGGACGAAACGTATACGTATATAGATAATAAACAAATATTATATATATATATATATATATATATATATATATATATATTGTTATCCACAGACAGACTATTTCGCTGTATAACATCTCTACAAAGCAGCTAGACTAGCGCTCGACCCAAGCCGGGATCGAACCTAAAACAATTTAGTTGATAGTCAGTGACTATAACAACACGGGCGCTATTTATATGTTTACAGAAAAGTCGAGTTCAAAGATTTGTAAGTATAGTAATATCACAAGAAGACAAAACACACCGATTTTATTATATAAGTATAGAAAAAGAAATATTCCAAATCTCCATGAACAAGTAAATACAGCAGGTAAAATTGAGCTTAATTATTAGGACTTATTTTCGAAAATTTTCAAGATTTGTTTGGAGTCAGCACAGACGTACTTGTTGGGTATTGTCACCAGGAACCCCCGTTCTCTGCGGAGTCATATCCTCTGAAGACCCGGAGTTGTTGTCTGCTTATCGAGCCTTCTGATTGGCTAAGCGCTTCGGCATCTCCCGACTGTTCACGTACACGGTCGGAAAATGCCGAAAAAAAGGTTTTTGTTTTTTGGGGCGAAAGCTGTACCAGCACCGAACTTCGTGTACCGAACAAAATATTAGATGAACACAGGGGAACTGAGACTGCGAGAGCAGATTAAAAAAAAAAAGTTAAAGCTATCTCCCTTTTTTTCTTTATTTTACATCAGTAAGTTCTCAGAAATGAACGGGGTCCGGCCCTTCCTGGACATAACATCTGTTCTCTATATCAGCTTGGCCTTTTGGCTAAGATCAAAGTGTAGTATCTGTTCCGATGGATACTGCACGCCTGTCCTGTGCAGTTCTAGGAGGTCCACCCTCCCAGGCTTTGCCTCCCCTCTTTGGGGAGGAGTAAGTTTATTGCTTACTGTCTGAGGCGTCCCTACCGGGGAATGCCGACGGGGCTGCCCAGGCAATTTTTAAATGGCCAGAGTGCTCACCTCTCGAGCGCTGGCTTTTCAAACCCCACTTTCTCGACCCGATCTTGGGTCACATCTTACTTGTGGGAGTAGGATAAAACTGGCCTTGTGCCTAATTCCTGGACAGGAGTAAATAATAACTATGATTTTTTTCTACCTCTCAAACATTGGGTTAGTAAAGAAGTGACACACACTAATTTTCCTCTGCACAAGTTCATAGTTTATCTTTATTGTGGTCTTTTCTGTGTCTTGACGTATTCCAGAACAAGAATTCATCTGGTCTGGTGGAGTATTCAGCTTACTGTTTTTACTTTAAGTAACATCACTAGGAGAAGGTGCACTATTCCTCGTATGAGCCAGTGTATACCGTATCGATAGAATCTCATATGGGTTCTTCGAATATCATGTTATTTTTAATATTTGACCAGGGTTTACTTATCCGGGAATTATACTAACTAGCGGGACCCTGTGGAAATTCCACAGTGTTTTCTACATCAATCTGTATAATTTACTGTTAATTTTGCGTGACGGAATGGAAGTATATATATTTATTTATATTACTCGGTTGCCGGGGCAAAAGCTGTCTCTTCACTAAATCTTCTTAAATAGGAGTGTCAGATCGTGACACACAAAATAAATAACACACACTCTATCGTATTAATATATAAATAATCATATTAAAAATAATAATAATAATAATAATAAGAAGAAGAAGAAGAAGAAGAAATTTTAAATATTAAAAAATAAAATAAATAAATAAATAAATACCGTAAGCCTGAAACCGGCCCATTTGGTAAGCGTTTCCGCTAATGAAACGGGATACCAGAGTTCTATCCTCAGTTGAGTCATAGCAAAGACTAAAACAAACATTGCTAAAACTCTCAGTATTATAAGGTCAGGATCAAGGACAATGAAGCAGTCCTGGGAAAAGAGTGGCACCCTCCCCTACATCTCGGGTTAGCCGCTAATGTAAAGAGATCCTCTACTGTAATCGGACAATTTAGCCTTTTATAAAGTCTGAAATTAGCGACCACCTCACCTATAATAAGCGAACGCCATTTTTGTTTGACGAATTTGACAATATAACTAAATAAATATTTGAAATAAAAAAAATTAATTTCTGAGATGTTAACTATACAATATCATTGCCCTTGTCTTATTTTTACGTCTCTATTTTGGTACTTTGTTACATGGGGACCCGGGCTAACTTTGACCCTGATCCTAACTTTAACCCTAACCCCCAATGACCCTGGACTTTATAGGTAACCCTACTCCCCCCCTGCCCCTAACCCTAGCGACGGGGTCAAAGTTAGCGCGGGTCCCAATGTAACAAAGCACCATCTATTTGTTAGTAAGTTACGCTTGTTTTATTATGAGCACCCCCCGGATAAGAGTGAAATATTTAAAAAAATTAATAATTTGCATTCAAATAACGCGTGTACGATGGACACTCTACTAAAAAGGGTTGATATACCGTAAAAACTGGCAGGCTTCCGAAAGAAAACGAAATTATACTTGTTACTTTTTTTTTCGATTAGATCTTCTTTTTTATTTTGCTTTGAATCACGACTTTCCTCACTTTCGTTTTTGTTAATTTTTTTTTTACTTTTTGCGATTTATTTATTTGTTTTTATTGCGTTTTCACTTTTCAATTACGTTTATTCTCTCTCTCTTTCTCTATCTTCTCCCTCTATCTCTCTCTTACGAACACAAACTTTCTCTTTCTTTCGTACGCGCTCTCTGTGTTTCACTGAAAAAAAAAAGAAATTCCACAGTGTTTTCTACATCAATCTGTATAATTTACTGTTAATAATATTATCCGGTGGCTAGAAATATGTACATATCTTACTCACCAAAATTTTGCGTGACGGGATAGAAGTATTTATTATATTACTCGGTTGTCGGGGTAAAAGCTGTCTCTTCAGCAATCACTATCGGTCGCGACTCCCCTCCCCCGTTGTCAGGGGCAAAAGTAAATACTAAATCTTATTAAATGGGAGTGTCAGATCGTGACACAAAATAAGAAACTTAACTTCTCAGATGTTAACTATACAATATCATTGTCATTGTCTTATTTTTTACGTCTCTGTTTGGTAGTTTGTTACATTGGGACCTGGGCTAACTTTGGCCCTGACCCTAACTTTAACCCTAACCCCCAATAATCCTGAACTTTATAGCTAACCCTAACCCCTCACTGACCCTAACCCTAACGACGGGGTCACAGTTAGCGCGGGTCCTAATGTAACAAAGCACCTTCTATTTGTTAGTAAGTTTACTTTTTGCGATTTATTTATTTGTTTTTATTGCGTTTTCACTCTTTCTCTATTCCCCCCTCCCTCTCTTACGAACACACACTCTCTCTTTCTTTCGACCACGCTCTCGGTGTTTCACTGAGAAAAAAAAAAAAAAAAAACAAACATTGCTTATTGTCCGTTCAAAACATTTAAAAAATAAATACTGTTCCTTTACCATCCAAAAATAATAAATAAATGTTTTAACACTTTAAGAAGTGGTGCAAATAAAAAATAAATACTTAGTTCAAACTATCATTGAAAAAAAAAACATTGCTTAACGCCCGTTCAAAAAACAACAACAACAACAACACTTTCCTATATAAGTTATACGTAAAGTGAGCACGCATTTGTTGGCCACCGAATCTCACCACTCGTATTTCGACCCCTAAAAAACAAAAAGTTTCTACTTTTTTGGACAAATTACATGTAAACAGCCTCAACAAATATCCGCGCGCGGATATTTGTTGAGGCTGTTTACATGTAATTTGTCAAAAAAAGTAGAAACTTATATAGGAAAGTGATACCCCACCCCTCCTAACATCTAAAATAATAAAAAATTTCATTTTTTTTTTCATAGCGGATATTTGTTATGGATGGCTGTTTACATGTAATTTGCCAAAAAAAGTAGAAACTTTTTTTAAGGGGTCGAAACACGGGAGGTGAGATTCGGTGGCCAACAAATGCGTGCTCACTTTACGTATAACTTATATAGGAAAGTGACCCCCCCCCCTCCTAACATCTAAAATAATAAAAAATCTCTTTTTTATCATAGCGGATATTTGTTATGGATGGCTGTTTACATGTAATTTGCCAAAAAAAGTAGAAACTTTTTTTTAAGGGGTCGAAACACGGGAGGTGAGATTCGGTGGCCAAGAAATGGGTGCTCACTTTACGTAGAACTTATATAGGAAAGTGACCCCCCCTCCTAAAATCTAAAATAATAAAAATTTTCATAATTTTTTTTCATAGCGGATATTTGTTGAGGCTGTTTACATGTAATTTGCCCCAAAAAGTAGGATACTTTTTTTTAGGGGTCGAAATACGAAAGGTGCACTTCTATAAATTTACCAAAAAAAATGTATTATTTCTTCCCCTTCCGCTCGAAATGTAGAAAAAAAAATCTTAGCGGTTGGTTGGGATCGAACTATAAACCAGTCGGGCCAAAGACAAAAATACTACGTCGCTTACCGTTGCGCTAAAGGGAAATAATTAAAATATGTTGTAGAAATTAGGCTAATTAAATGTTGTTAATAATCTAGGTGCGGCACGCATGCGCAGAGTGTTTGCCGGAAGCGTGACACATGTACGTACACCTTAGCGTATTAATATATAGATATTAGGTTGCCCTGACAAACCCCTGTACAGAGAGACCGAACACATTAAAAGATGGTGTCAAGTAGGCATTCATCGTGGATCAGTTCCAAAAGTATTGAATCCGAAATTTCCTGCAACTGTTACAATTTTTTGGGCTTGTTAACTATGATTGACATGTGATACTTCTTCTTTTTTTCATAAGTCTTCGATTAAATCATACTGCTTACAATGAGATTCAAAATACAGTGATTAAGCCAGGGATTAATATGATAGATAAATATATGTGTTTCAATCAGACTCGCCTCCATCATACAAGCCTGTAACAACGCAGGATTGGATGGTGAATAATTTTCATGGCCATATAACACCTAACATTTTACATCCTACCTCCCCATATCTTAATTCATTGGACTACTATGTATTGAGCATAGTTAAAAAAAAGAGCCGAATGAGTATTCTCATAACACCAAACGATCTCTAAAAACTCCGTATTCTCAATACTGATTTATATAAACACATACCACGTGATCCTCGGATGTAGACGTTTCGGATTTCACATAGAAAGCGTATAAAACGCTTGTTACAATTTAGTTTTGTGTCCGGAATTTTGAGATAAGGATTAATAATTTGTATTATTTGGATTATTCGGACTACTATTCTCACCTTGGATGTTATTCCCACAACGTTTCGGCCGTTGTAACCTTCGACCTTCTTTAGGTGGTCTTGTTAGACTCGGAGAATCTTCATGTCGAACTAGAAAATCTGTACGGAATTTCGAACTGAATTTTTATTTAATCAACAAAAGTAAAAGTCTTGAGTAATTATTGATTCTATTCTTAGTATCGCCTGTACTGAGGATTGAACCTCTAACCTTCAGAATACTATCATCAAGAACTGATTATAACTTAGCACTTTCACTGTTGAGCCATGGGTCCATGTAGACTGATTCCCGAGTTCGACATAAAGATTTCCGAGTTCGACAAGACGCATCTGAAGGTCGGAGGTTACATCAGCCGTTGTGAGTATAATAACCAAGGCGAGAAAAGTAGTAAAAATAATCTAAATAATAAACGAATCAAAATGTCTTCTTTGTTTATTCTAGTCGAGTAGTTTTGAAGCCTGTTAGTGGTCAACAGACAGACGGATACAGCATGCTGTATTATAAAATTCTACTTTTTTTCTTTATTTAGAACTTAGCAACATGCCGTGATTACTAAAAGCATTGGAAATATTAGTATACCACAAAGAGAGATATTGTGATACGTATAGGTTTCCGTATATTTGACCGGGATTTTAGTCCGTCTAAGAGCGCAGGTTAAAGACAGAAAGAAGAAAAGAAAAAAAGAAAAAAAGAAAGAAAGAAAGAAAGAAGAAAAGAGAAAGCCACCATTTTTGACTTTAAAACTAAATGGCGCCCTCTGTCGAGAAATCCAGTCACTAATGATTGTTAAGTTGAACGCAGCACACCCGACCGTTGACCTTGTGTTTTTGTTGTTGTTGTTTTTTCTTTCTTAAAACTTGGCCAATGCTTACAACTTGTAGATATTCGGATTAGGACGAGAGGGAATAATTGAGAACCCGGTTTGGGTAAGTCGATACAGGAATTAAACTAAGAGATAGGTGGAGACGGAGATAACAAATGGCTTCTTTGTCTAGATGGTATGGCGGTACACGGAGATGGCAGGGAGGTGTCAGGAGATGCTATGCAAGGCAAGGATAATTAGTAGCGACGATAACAACCACAATAGAATCACATATTTTACACTACACGAAGGTACGGATATTAATTAGCAGACGAAAGGAAACAATTGTCTAAAGTCTAAGATACCAACCCTGTAACTCAAATAGACCATCGGTCAACTATCAGGCTGTTCGAAAAATACTGTCCGCTATTCGACCCACTTTCAGTAAACTATTTTGAAGCATGAAAAACTTAATAACGAAAATGCTTAATGCTTTCAATACAGCCCTTAATATGAACAGAGCATATAGAAAAGTGCCATCAAGTGATAACACGGTACAAAGCTAGAATAGATTTAAGTGCTTACCACTGCTGTAAAATGTGGCAAAACCGTATATTTAAATAATAATATTTTATATAAAACGTAGAATTTCTATTCTATATCTACATTCTTAAACTGAAATTAGTCTTGTACTAAGATTTAATTTTCTGACTCTGATATATAGAAACCAATGAAGCATGAAATGATGAAAATTAAAAAAATAGGAAGACGAGGCATGGACGATTTTGCTGAAGTTCCGCTTAATCATTTCCTAAATAAAGACAGTAGATACCTTAATTGAAACAAATTTGTTACGGGCAGTGGCGGGCATAAAAATGCTCTCCGGTAAAATGTTATTGATGGCTGTCGTTAAAAACGCATTTTGAAAGCAAAATTATTACCTAATGTCCTCGAGCAATCTCGTCTCGATACAATAAAAAATCAAGTTTTCGAATTTTGTGAAAAGTATATAAAGTTTAAAGTTTTGATACCTTAAGTAAATATCAAAGTCTTTCGGAACGATGACCGGATGAACCTCTCACTTAAATAATGACTTTGTCTTACTTTGCCCTCGCGAAGAGGTAAGTATATAGGGTTACTTTATCATTTACACACAGCATAGGCCTATACACGCACACCTAAACTGTTACATAACGAGGACTGTTGTTGTAATGGAAAAGTTTTAGTGACACCTTAAGGGTCAAAGGTTACTCCAGAACGAATGTCACCAAAAGCACGTGACTTCAGGACGAAGATTTTTCGGTCTCTTATCTGGCGAAACTTCAAGAAGAGAAGATATGTCCATGGCACTGTCCCCGATGGTAGGGCGGGCACGCCCACTATGTAACTAGGTGTAGCGAGACGAGCTATCCGTCTATCTATCTGTCTGTATTTCTCTCTCTCCCACGCGTACGCAAGTGTACAGTCTCTCTGATGTTTTTGTGTGACTGTTAATCTCTTTGTCATAAACCTTTATTAAAAACTAAACATCGGCGTTTGAGTGATTTTATTCACAAGCAAGCAAGAACCTGGGTTCTCGACAATGACATGAGTTTATAATGGCTTTTACACAAACCGGTAAGTGAAAAGATAACAATGTATTTACAAGCTATGTTTGCGCGCACACACAACCTCCGCATGTATCTGCACATACGTAGTCAATGCGGATTCATACACTAAAAAAAATTGCTTCAACACTATAACACTTTCACCGCAGGATCTATACATCGTAATCACCTATAGTTACAATAGAAGTGTACACGCACATATATAGAAACTAAGGCAAACACATACGCGCATAATGTCTACTAGAAACCATCTTCAAGTGTCTTCGGTCTCTCTGTACAAGGGTGTGTCAGGACAACTTGACACAAGGATACTTCCACCTAAAACTAAACCATGACCAAATATTGAAAGTAACATAGTATTTCAAGCCCAAATAAGACCCCTTGGTATGGCTACACACTGGCTCATTTTCTTAATGGTGCATCTTCTTCAAGTGATGTTGCCTCTAGTAACTACACTATGCTAAATACTCCACTAGACTAGATGAATTCTTGTCCTAGGATTCAGTAAGACCAAGAGAATACAACAAATATAGGCACATGTTCGTCTTTAACCACTGTCCGTTTTTCACAACTTTTTACTGACCATTTTTCTTTTCTTTTTTCGGTGTACACTTATCTATCAGGCTGCTAGAGAATTCCGGCGATTTGGAATTTCTTTTCAAATATTTTACATTTTAGGATGGGGGATCAGTTTCCAATGTTAATTCAACGTAGACTGATCCCCCTCTTTTTGACCATCTCAATTTAAAAAAAAATCTTTTTCGGTGTACGATTACCTTTCATGTCAATATGGAATTTCGGGGGTTTTGGAAAGAAATTTTTAAAAATTGTGATTTTAAGACGGGGGATCAGTTTTCAATGTAAATTCAACGTGGACTGATCCCCCTCTTTTTAACCATGTCAAATTTTAAAAATTATTCTTCTGCTTACAATTACCTATCATGTCGTGAGAGAATTCCGGAGTTTTTGGAAAGAAATTTCCAAAAAATGAGATTTTAAACGAACTATGGTAAAAGACGAACAAGACTGATCCCCCGTCTTAAAATGTAAATTTTTTGAAATTTCTTTCCAAAAACGCCGGAATTCTCTCGTGACATAATAGGTAATTGTAACATAGTTAACTGGTTAATTGGGGAGAGGAAAATTAATATTCCTAACTTTTTTACTAACTCAAAGTTTGAGAGGTAAAGGAGCACTTTAATGGAGCACTCGAATATACATGCACCTCATATAGAGATCAAGTGTTAGCCCCGGGAAGGGGTCACTTGATTTCTGAGAACTTCGACTGAAGTAAAATGAAAAAACAAAAAAACACACACGCAAAATACACGCCCACATCTGTATTTTCATATTAGACATTTATTAAAAAAGATTCGCTTCAAAACTGTTGCACTTAGACATTAGAATCAACACATGTTAAAACTGTTGTACGTTCGGTTTATATACACACATAGATACGCACGAACACTTATCAACCAGTATTGCCCCTACCCGGTCTGAGATAAAAGATGGCATCTGTGGCGTGTTGTCTTCTTTCGATTCCGCATTTGTTTCGAAGCGTGGTCGACATTGTTGTTCTGCAGATCCGACCGTAGATATCGGCTCGATGGAGACATGAAGCCGGGCCTTGGCAGTTGGCGCCTAACAGGTACACACCCATTTATTTGTGCCCATCCAGCGGCCCCGGCCTCTACGTGCAAAAAAAAAAAAAAAAAAAAAAAAAAAAGGAAATGGAAGGACGCCGACCCGACGGGTTCACACAATGAAAAAGATACAGTTTTAATGGACCGATCCTTCTCCCCCATAAAAAAAACATGACATTATTTCTCATCCTTTTCTGTTGAGGAAGAATTTTTTTTGTTTTCTAGTTTCCTCCTTCGATTCGTTGATTTTATTTTATCTATTTTTGTTGTCTTTTTCCTGTCTATTTTAGCATAATGGCTAGAATGTGAGCTAATAGGCCGGGGTTCAATCCTCGGGCGACTCAGACCAAATACTAAAAAAAACGTACTTGATGCCTCCTCGTTAAACACTCAGCATTATCAGGTAAGGCTGACTTCGCTTATCAAGGCCAAACCCCACTCGAGGATAGGAGTTAATAAGATAGACGGATTCTCAGATAAGAGACGGGTTCGAACTGAGAAGAGTTTACATTTACTACTAGACACCATCCTCGAGTGTCTTTGGTCTCTATGTACAAGGGTATGTCAGAACAACCTGACATGAAAATAATTTACTTTACAAGTAAACCCTGACCAAGTAACTAAAATAACATAGTATTCAAAGCCCAAATAAGATCTCGTCGACACGGCTATGCCCTTACTTATACAGGGTGGGCAAAAATATGGGTCCTATTTTTAAAAATTCATAACTTTTTTATTTATTGATTTTATTTTTATTTTTTTTTTTAGAATAAGTAAAGGACCCCTTCCAAAGCAAGCATGAGCCGTATTAGCACTAAGGAACGTACCCTCATTTAGAAAACATTATTTTTGCTTAAAAAACTCAAAACAGTGTAAAAAACAATACTTTAGTTTTTGTAAGTTTTAAGAAGTGTTTTTCGGCTAAAATTTGTTTTGTTTATTTCAAAAAATCTCGGAAGGGTCAGTCTACACACACATGAAGTTTGGTGAGTTTAACTTTTATTTTGTGGAAGTTATTCAAATTCAAGTTATTCAAATTTAAAGATAGGACCCTTATTTTGGCCCACCCTGTACGAGGAATCGTGCTACTTCTACAAGTAATGTTACTTCAAGTAACAACACTTAGCTGGATACTCCACCAGACTAGATGAATTCTTGTCCAAAAGACCAAAAGAAAGATATACTATAACATAGTTGACTGGATAATTGGGGAGACGAAAATTAGTGTTCTTCACTGCTTTACTAACTAAACGTTTGAGAGGTAGAGGAGAATTTTGATTGAACACTTGGATATCTATGTATCTCATGTAGACTGAAGTGTTAGTCCCAGAAATGGTGTCCCTTGATTTCTGAGAACTCACTGAAATAAAATGAACACAAGAAAACACACAAAATTTGATTACTTGTGAGGACGGGTTATGACAAGTCTCTGTTGATATTGGCTTTTTAAGACAACCACGTTGTAGTCTGCATGGAAACAGTACCTTGGTAATGTTGCGCAATCTAGGGAAATCAGTGACGCCCTCCCCTATATCTCGGTGTATTAGCTAACGAAAAGGGAGCCTTCCGGTCGCTCTTGACTACGCTCGATCCATTTATTTAGTTTATTATTTATTATTGATGTTACGTCGTGTCTGTTGAAGTTTCGTATTTGAAATGTTAGTACTGGCGTAGCTTTTGAACCAGATAAAACCGACTTTTGTCGATGCCGGAATACGTAAACAGCCGGAAAAAAACGAATCAAAACGAACCGGCGTCAAAATTAAAAAGAGGCTGATTTTCAACATTAAAAAAAATTATGAAAGAAAAAGACTCACCGTATGTTTTTTTATGACAATTTATTTTTTTTCTGACAGAAAAAATCAATGACAATTTTTTAATATTTTAGGGGAAAGTCAAAAGTTAATTTTTTTTTTGATAAATTTTGTGTGTGCGTTTTTTTTTAACATAATAAATGCAACAATAATTTTGACCAATTGTTTTTTTTTCGTCTTATTTCTTTGGGTACTGGTATAGCTTTTGAAGCGGACAAACACCGACTACGTTAGAGTTAGTATATGGTTAAGTTAAGGTTAGTTTATGGTTATGTTAGGGTTAGTAAAGGGTTATGGTTATGGTTATGGTTAGGGGTAGGGTTAGTAAAGGGTTAGGGCTACAGCTATAAAATTTATTTTCGGTTTAATCATTTTTCTCCAATTATCGGAATGTTAAGAGTTACTCAATTTACAGGTAAATTTGTTGCGTGCTTATCAAGCTTTCTGATTGGCTAAGCGCTTTGGCATCCTCCGACTGTTTACGTAAACGGACGGAAGATGCCGAACAAAAAATCAGTTTTGTCTGGTTCAAAAGCTGTACGAGTATTTCCGTTAATTCTTTCGTTGCTGTTTTTCTTCTACCATTAAATGTTCCCTCTTACTTTTTATGTTGTTTCTTTCTTTTTCTTTTCTTTCTTTCTTTTTTCTTTTCTTTTTTCTTTCTTTCTTTCTTTCTTTCATTCGTTTCTTTCTTTCGTTTTTCTTTCTTTCTTTCTTTCGTTGATTCTTTTTTCTTTCTTTTTTCTTTTCTTTTTTCTTTCTTTCTTTCTTTCATTCGTTTCTGTCTTTCTTCTTTCTTTCTTTCTTTCGTTGATTCTTTTTTTCTTTCTTTTTTTCTGAATTTCCAGTCTGTGAAACTGTAGTAGAAAAATTTAAGGAAAAACTTTCATGCAGACACATTATGTTACGCAAATTTTTAGAGGCAGATTGATAATTTGTATTATTTAGTTTAATCCGACTACTATTCTCATATTGGATGTTATTTTCATAATGTCTCGGCCGATCTAACCTCCGACCTTTTTTAGGTGAATCTATTGGGACTTAGGAATCTTTTAATCAAGAACCTATCCAGCATTTCAATCTGAACCCTTTACTTAATATATATATATATATATATATATATATATATATATATATATATATATATATATGAATATATATTAGTATGTCACGTATCCACATAACATTTTATAAGGAGATATATTTTTTAATGTATCAATTTTCAGTATTTACTACAACAGTGCTCGATACGTAAGTAGAGCTAGGTAGTAAGCTATGAAATTATATTTATGGCAATTAAGCTACACAGAGGCTCCCGCGTTTCATCCCCGGGGGGGAATCTTGAGACATTTTAGCCTGAAGATTCCCTCGGTGATGAAGCGCGGGAGCCTCTGTGTAGCTTAATTTACATAAATATATTTTCATAGCTTACTATATATATATATATATATATATATATATATATGAATATTAAAAAATAATTTATTAATATAAGTATATGCTAAAAACTGCACAGAGATTTTTCCTGTTAGTTCTGTACAACTCCATTCGGATGAATTCGATAGTTACTTTGATGAGATCTTAAGGAGCCGACCGCAAATATTTCTATGAAGTTTGCTCGACATAAGTATATTTTCCTACTGTCTTATTATACTTATATCATCAAATATAATATTACGTATATATATATATATATATATATATATATATATATATATATATATATATATATATATATACATAAATATATATATATATATATATTTCAGTATTTACTCTAAAAGTGCTGAATACGCGAGGAGAGCTTAACAGTAGTATGAAAATATAGTCATAACAAAAGTAAGCTACACAAAAAAGTTTGTACTGTATTCTTGGTGGAAATATATATATATATATATATATATATATATATATATATATATATATATATATATATATATATATATAATTGCTTGAATTATTTCCACGTAGATACTCTGATGAGTATGGACGAAAGCCGGCTTAGTATATTCATGAATTAAAAAAAAAATATTTCCCCTCGTTTTTATACTATTTAAATTTTATTTCACCCCCCAAAATGTCACAAACGTCCGTATTCCTTGCTGTAATATATATATATATATATATATATATATATATATATATATATATATATATATATATGTGTGTGTGTGTGTGTCTTTGTGTGTGTGTAATCCAGGTTAAGTATGTATTCACGCGGTAACAACCGTATTTATATAATAGTACTCAATAGTAAATAGAGCTATTTATATAATATTTTTATTCATACAAACATGTACAAAAGCGATGTTTTGATCAGTACATCGTCATGTCAGTGTCGCTTTTGTACATGTTTGTATACATTAAAATATTAACATATGTATATATATATATATATATACTCTTCAGTTTAGTAGGATGAAATCCACAAAGGTGCTCAATTATTGAATAATAAGAGCATGATATTAATTTTATTAATTGTGTTACAGAAGATCAGACCAAATTTAACAAATATATGAATAGTTCTAATGCAAAACGCGATAAACGCCATTTAAAAAATTACGAAACTATCACTACAAAAAGTGTTACATGACAACACTCATCCCCCGCTCAAAGCCAGTTTTCATATAATATGATGTCGGCATAATTTATTTTTGCTTTCAACTAAAATAAACGTTTAGTCAAAGTCTAGGTTTAATATATTTTTCTTTTTATAGTTTTAGATCTCAATTTAAAACACTTGGATTTATCGCATTTTGCATTCCAACTCTTCATATATGTATATACATATGCATATGTGTATATATATATGTTATATATATATATATATATATATATATATATATATATATATATATATATATATATATATATATATATATATATATATATATATATATATTCACAACACTGTTCGGTCGTCACGTCACAGTCACACGAGGACTTTTCTCCCATGAGCCTTAAACTATACTTCCCTAAGTCTCTTTCTCATACTATTTAACTTTTGCCTCTTTTATTGCTGGCGTATATCAGTATATAACTTTAAATTATCTACCTACTTTTTTATAGAGCACAGACATATATCTCTCACTCTATAACTATAACCAGTTCGTATTTATATATATATATATCTATATATATATATGTATATATATATATATATATATATATATATATATATATATATATATATATATAGATAGATAGATATTAGTAATCGACAGACTGCTGTTTCGCAGTATTATGTCTTTTAAGTGTGTCTCGTTACAATGTTTCACGCTGAGATTTGAAACCGAACTGCTTGGTCAGTAGTCCAACTTCTTATCACTGCATAATTATCAACGATACGAAGTAAGTCGAATTATAATGATATAGAAGGTTTTAGATTCTCATTATCGGCTGTCAAGAGTGCTCAATTATTTTTTTGTAAGAAGAGCTACGCGTTACGCTATACGGTCACCGATTATTCCTACACAAGAGAACTCAACTCACGGGTGTTGAGCCAATATATTTATATATAAAAGTTGTGCTATTTCTTAAAATACCGTTACACTGAAGATCGGTGAGGCGGACAGAAGAAGAGAAAGTCAAGGAGGCATGGGAGAGGGCAGATGAGTGATGCGGGTTGCAGACGTGGCCGAGTGCATAAAACAGTATTAAATGGCGGCTCCTGTGCCGTAAGATTCTCATCATAGCGAGACATTCCGGAGAACACCGAAGCCGGTTCCGGATGATTTCGTAGATAATATAATTTCGTTTGTAGTTTCGTCAAAAACATGATATTATGTAAGAAGGAACAAATGTTCTAGTATGTATGATAAATAACAGCAGAATAGTCTCACAAACCCTAGCACACACAAACACTAACACACACACACACACACATATATATATATATAAATATATTTATATATATATTTATATTTATATATATATATACATATTTATACATATATATATATATATATATATATATATATATATATATATATATATATATATATATAATCATCCCACAGACAGCTGTTTTATCGTTTCACTTGGCGTAGTGAGGGAATCAACCTCGAGCTTAGAAACCCGGACGCTAATTACTACCAACAGTGAACGGACCGGGCGAACGGACCGGGCGAACGGACCGGCTTCTGAGATTACAACAAATAATATTTTTTAAATAAAAGTATTTCTTTATTTACATTTTACTATACTAATAAACGAAATGATTAAATTTTATTAACGGAATAATATAGTGGTAATTATCATAACTTCCACTAGAGTGGTCTACCCATTAGGGTAACATATACTATATATATATATATATATATATATATATATATATATATATATATATATATATATATATATATATATATATATATAGGGGAAGAGAAGGATGAATGTAATCCGACGTGATGGGGAAATGAAAAAGGAAAAACCAAAAAATGGATGTTTTTTTATGTGTACATCAACGTTTCGTCTTCATTTATAAGACTTCATGAGGATGATAATATAGAGAAAAATGTCAAGCAAGTACAAACACATGTAGGGCTGACAGATTGGGAAAAAGGAAGAAAATAATGGCCACTACTGGGTGGACGTCCGTACTTGGTGAGGAGTTAAAAATGAATGTTTATGTTTTCTCTTCATACACCCCCCCACACACAAACATTCCAACTTACTTTTCCCCCTCAGTCTTGACCGCAGCCATCTGTTCAAATACCTCCTTCCTCCCTCTCCTCCACTCCCTCTCTGCCATCTACATTATTCCTGCTCATCCCCCACCCCTTTCTCTTACTACCAGCCACAGTAGTCCTTGCTCACCCCCATCTTTCCACTTCTTCCCCACTCATTTTCATAAACTTCAATTGTTCAATGCAAGGTATATTCGGTAATAAAATTATATTCGGTAATAATAATAAACATAATTTTATTACCGAATATACCTTGCATTGAACCATCGAAGTTGCAATAAATCTGGACATTCGTACAGATTTATCACTCTTCTTTCACCTATCTTATATATATATATATATATATATATATATATATATATATATATATATATATATATATATATATATATATATTGATAGATTGATTGATAGATTGATTGTTTATATTTCAATGCTCAGAATATCCAGTCTGAAATCAAACGATTTATTTTAATTTTAATTTTAATTTTTTCATCGCAGAATTACTTGTGGTCTTACAATTGTTTCTTAACGAGTTAAATGCAACTATCAACTACGTAGAGTCGCTATAACTCAGATTCAAGTCAGTTCATATTATATTCCAATAACCGTGGTTTTATTTTATTATTTTTATTTTTTCACATTTCGAAAAAACATAACATTTCTGTGAGATATATCTTTTACAGTCCGTTTCATTTGTCTTGTGCCAAACAACATTTCTATGTCAATATCGTCTCTGCAACACTACAAAATCATCAGAAAATATTTACAAAGAATTATATATATATATATATATATATATATATATTGATTGATTGATTGATTGATTGATAGTTTGTATTCCAATTACCAAAAAATCCAGTCTTAAATTAAATAATATTTTTAATTCATTTTTTTCAGGGCAGAATTGCTTGTAGTTTGACGATTGTTTCTTAATAAATGAAATGCGGCCATCAACGTCGCTATTCTTCATGGATGAAAGACAATCAAATCAAGTATAGAGTTCGTGGAGAAAAACACACAAAAAAAAAAACAAAAGAACAAACAAAAACACAAATAGACGAAAAGCATATATATATATATATATATATATATATATATATATATATATATATATATATATATATAGGAGTAAGGCTACCAACATTTGTAAAATGTTTTTTTTTCAACATTTTATTTCATTTGAAACAACGCTCTTTCAAATCGAAAGACATTTCTTGAAATGGATTTACATATCTGATGAAAGCGGACCACCGCTTGAAACGCGTTATATAAAATTACAAAATGATAAAACAATATAAAATGATAAAACAATGAAATAATAAATAAATGTTGAAAAAAACATTTTACAAATGTTGGTATCCTTACTCCTTTACACACATATATATATATATATACTTTTCTCTCATTGGAACTGCACTTATACTGCACTACTTTCTTTTCTATATATATATATATATATATATATATATATATATATATATATATATATATATATATATATATATATATATATATGCATGTTTTTTTAAAAACAGTGGCAGTTCCTCTGTGTTTCTTTTTTTATTCATCTTTTAAGTTTGCAAACCTACGATTTTATGTTCTGTTCAAGTGTGAACAAGAACTCGACAAAACTTCCAACGTCTTCGACTCTCACGTGTCTTCATCAGGTACGTTAAGTGTTACACAAAATAAAATTGGTTAATTTATTAACAAAGTCGATTAACACAATTAAAAACATTTTTTACGGCATTTTAACACTAGAGATGCACCAAGTGTAAATGACATTAAAGCTATAATAACCCGTTTTTAAAAACAAGGTGCAGCATGTGACCTCCCGAGATCCGGAAGTTCTCGTTTGGTAAGGACTGAAGACAATCAGGAGGAATAATTCGATTGAAGTCTGGAAGAAGATCCAACAGTTTCAATCAGAAGATCCCGACAGTTGGGAGTTTCATGATCCTCCTTACATAAGATGTTGCATGACATGGACATATTTCCATACAACATTCAGCTTGTCCAGCAGCTTCAGCCTCAGGATTATGAGCAAAGACTGGAATTTGCTATGAGACTTCAGCATTTGGTAGTCAGTGTCAGTGACTTTTGAGACACCCTATATATATATATATATATATATATTTGTACATTTACATCTATATAGATATATGCATATATTTGAGTGAATTTACCTGTGTCTAATTTATACATGTATTGTGGATCACAGGTACTTGTACTTTTCTATGAGTTTTTATGAGTTCCTGTCTTGATATGCATATGCTAATTTTCGTATTGGTATACACGTGTTAATATCTGTGTTTTGTTGATTAGAGTTCTAATCGAGAGTTACCTCTGAGCTGTGCGCATGTTGTCTGGTGGTATGGATATGTTATATACAATAGCAATTATGTCTATAAATTTACCGGTTTTTTATTTCTATCTGTACGTGTGTATGTGTATGTGTATGTGTATGTATCTTTCTCTCGGTCTCTCTAAGAACAGAAACATAAAGATATATATTTAAAGTAGAACCAATCATGAAATAATTAATGCTCAATATGCGAGATAGAACAATTATATAAACAGGTAAAAATACAATATCTATTAAGTCATCAGTTGCTTAAAAATCACTCTTGTTGAGTGAGGCCTAAACCGGTCGGCTGGCTTTTAAAACATTTTTAATTTTTACTTTTAATCATGAATGATAACACATTCTTCCCTTCATACTTGCAGTAATATCTTATATATATATATATATATATATTTGGAATATTTTGAGATGAGGATTGATAATTTGGATAATTTGGACAACTATATTAACGCCGAAGATGAGAATAGTAGTTTGAATAATCCAAATAATCCGGATTCGTATGTAGTCATTTGAAATGTATGTATCAATTCTTAAGTCACGGCTTTTCAAAAAAAATGAACTGTTATCGTACGAGGAATGCGTTGGTAAGAGAAATAAGCAAACTCATAATTTAAAAGATATAAAGATAATATCAAATAAAAGCAAATATACAAAATATAAAATTATTAAAAAAAGAGAAGAGGTTGAAAATTTACCAAAGAAATGTTCACCGTTGAAGTCGTCATGAAAAACTGTAGCAACAGGTTCGATAAACGGTAAATCCAGGAAAGGTTGGCATAAAAAATTGTAAAATCCGTTGAATTTATTAAGAGGTCAAACTATTAAAACGCTTGAATAATCTAGTTGGAAAAGGTTGCACTGTAAAGTTTTCAGATGTAAGCTGTGTATTATAAGTCATTTCAGAAACTTCCATGAGCTTTACAGATATAGTTTTTATGAAGTTGAATTCAAAGTGAGATAATAATAAGTAGTTTCAATCTAGGTAACGAGACAGTAAAAACTAGTGTTTAGACAGAAATAAAAAAAATGTGTGAGCCATTACAAACATTGAAATTCTTACAGGCTGCGGTAAAAAAGTGGAAAATATCAAAGTGGGAGTAGTGAGAGGGGGTAGTTGGGATATGGGACTGCGTATACACACGCCAGCTTCAGATGCAAAAATTAATTTTAAAGCAGGAACTCATTAAGTACAACAATAAAGTGGACTGGTACGGGGAGATAGACAAGTAACTGAGTTCTAATAAGTGACTGAAGGCAACAAAAGTTGTATCAATGGAGAGTGTAGTGTTTGTTTAAGACTAATATTAATGAATTAATGCTGGGATACGCAACGGATCAATACTGGGTTCAGAGGTTAGGGGAAAGAAACTAAAAAATAGAGGTCAAATAAAAGTAATAAAATAATTAAAGTGTAAAGAATTAAAGTTGAAAATAGAAAGGAAAAATATTTTTTTTATCGAATGTTTAAATAAATGAAGACAAATAAAAGAAATAATTTCTCAATTGGGAAGGAGTCGTATTAGGAAAAGGTCAGTACCTAACAATATTTCTGATATTTGTAGGGAGTTATTAGTCTCACGATGCTAGGGAGATCAATATACAAGGGGCAGGGTAATGATAATTAGAAGTATGTATCTAAAAGGAAAGAATTAGCTTACAATTAAATAAACTGAACTTAATTAGAGTGATAAATGGGATGATGGAAAATATATAAAAGATGGCGGTCGGTTACAAATATTAAAACTGTTACATCTGTAGAGAAATAAGATAGGAGTAAATGGAAAGAGTAAAATACATGAATTCCAAAAAGATGAAAATAAAAATAAAAGAATAAATAATTTTTTTAAAAATGTTTAAAAGCTATACGAAATTGATACAATTAAGTTTAATAAGGGTGGCATATTTAAAAGATACATAAATGTAAAATTTCACGAATGGGGGGGTGCTTAAAGTGCGGGCGATTAAACGGAAAGGTACGTAAAGGTCAGGGGTTAAAGTTAAAAGATCAAAGGTTGAATTTGAAACTATCAAGATTGAATTAGAAGATACAATGAGGAGGTATACTTATCGTAAAAGATCGGATCAAGATTAATGAGTTAATGGCACCTCCCTGCAGAATCAAAAAGTGTTTTAAACTTAAGGACGCAAAATGTACTTATAGTCTTCAATAGACAGTAAAATAGATATTTGAAAAAGACCAGGTTAAGAAATTGTTTTAGGTAATATTTAATGTAAGAATCAAGTTGTTGGTCTCTTGTTAGCTTGGAAAGGCTTGGTTATTGGATGGGATTGCGGAGGGGTATCATTTGATATATTTAAATTTTCTTTAATGTCTGCATGCCGAAAGAAATTCGTTTTTAGAATTTATAATATTTTTTCCTCTTAGTAGCAGTTATCATCATAACGGTTTCTAAAGTACAAAGTTGGCAAAACCTAGATTATGGAGTATAAGATCTAGATTTTATCAAAATCGACCAATGCAGAGAGTATGGAAATGTTTTTACGTTTATATGTTTTTATTAAATTAGTTAGAAAGCCCCTGCAATATAGTCGTTATTACTTTTAAAAGAGTAGATGTGGTTGGATATACAATTTTTTATTGGTAAAGCACTCGCTCCTATGTAAGTATATATTTTATATAGAGTTATTATTGGATTTGGTGTGTTATTTATAGTAGTAGATGGGTCCTGGGTTTGTATGCTTAAGTTCTGATTAGAAGTTGACTTCGAATTGTTTTATCGGGAAACAAAATTGGGTATAGAAGTTTCAGCAAGATTGTTGTAAACTGATGAAGAGAGGTGGTTGGAGTTTAGAGTATTATTTTGGGTATCGTGATGCGGTAAGCGTCATGTGTATGGTTACCGGGTACTGGTGTTACTTTGTAGATTAGCGTTGCGAGGGAATTGCTTCACAGTGCAGGCGTATATAACGTCTCTATGTCTACCATCATTGTTTAGCGGGCATACTCTATATTTTTGAAAATTACAATTATTAGAAGTGGCTACAAGAGTATTGGTGATTGTACAAGATTTATCTTTTTTATTGTAAGAAGTAATGGCAGTTTGTGCTATGTTAGGCGGATAATTTTAAAATCTTTCCTGGATTTATCGTTTTTCGAACCTGCTACTACAACTCGTCTTAACGATACACTTTTTTCCGATACTTTTAACTTCTTCTCTTTGCATTT
>OY744531.1:93125954-93145954 GCA_963556195.1 Sepiola atlantica | reverse complement strand
TTTAGAAGGGGATTAGGGTTCCAACCCCGTCAGGTATTTGAAATATTTTTCTCTGGCCTAAGGTCGGATACTTTATTGACAGGCCTCGTATATATATATATATATATATATATATATATATATATATATATATATATATATATATATATATATATATATATATATATATGCTACCATTTCAAAAGATTGCATCCAAAATTAGTGAATAGTCATATCTCTATGTTGATGAGTCCCGATTATTAAACAGGACGAAACGTATACGTACATAGATAATAAACAATAACAAATATTATACATATATATATATATATATATATATATATATATATATATATATATATATATATATATATATATAGAGAGAGAGAGAGAGAGAGAGAGAGAGAGAGAGAGAGAGAATCAATTCGCACTAACAATGCCAAGTGCCCTCCAAGCTTTACAATCATGGGCCAAGATGTTCGCTTGTTTCATATTCATTCACAGATGTTGTCTATCCATCTTTTCTTTTGTCTTCACTTTGACCGGCTTCTTTGTCTTTTGCCCTCAACACATATTTTGAACGCTTAACGTGGCAAAATAATCTCAAAACTTTACAATACTGATGCGAAAAACAAGATCACATTTTTGCACCATTATTTGAGAAAATAGCATTCAATATTTGGTCTTTAAATTGCTTTTGAAATCAGGAAAATTTGTTATTTTATTTTATTAAATTAAAACGAATAAGCAAAAAACTAGAAGTAAATAAAACTAGAATTAAAACTTGAAAATATTTCCAACCCCTAAAAGAATCACCACGTTACCGCATTAATTAAGCTGTAACAGTGCTATCATTTCAAAAGATTGCATCAAAAATTAGTTAAGCTGTAACAGTGCTACCATTTCAGAAGATTGCATCCAAAATTAGTTAAGCTGTAACAGTGCTACCATTTCAAAAGATTGCATCCAAAATTAGTTAAGCTGTAACAGTGCTACCATTTCAAAAGATTGCATCCAAAATTAGTTAAGCTGTAACAGTGCTACCATTTCAAAACATTGCATCAAAAATTAGTTAAGCTGTAACAGTGCTACCATTTCAAAAGATTTCATCCAAAATTAGTTAAGCTGTAACAGTGCTACAATTTCAAAAGATTGCATCCAAAATTAGTTAAGCTGTAACAGTGCTACCATTTCAAAACATTGCATCAAAAATTAGTTAAGCTGTAACAGTGCTACCATTTCAAAACATTGCATCCAAAATTAGTTAAGCTGTAACAGTGCTACCATTTCAAAAGATTGCATCCAAAATAAGTTAAGCTGTAACAGTGCTACCATTTCAAAAGATTGCATCCAAAATTAGTTAAGCTGTAACAGTGCTACCATTTCAAAAGATTGCATCCAAAATTAGTTAAGCTGTAACAATGCTACCATTTCAAAAGATTGCATCCAAAATTAGTTAAGCTGTAACAGTGCTACCATTTCAAAAGATTGCATAAAAAATTAGTTAAGCTGTAACAGTGCTACCATTTCAAAAGATTGCATCCAAAATTAGTAAAGCTGTAACAGTGCTACCATTTCAAAAGATTGCATCCAAAATTAGTTAAGCTGTATCAGTGCTACCATTTCAAAAGATTGCATCCAAAATTAGTTAAGCTGTAACAGTGCTACCATTTCAAAAGATTGCATCCAAAATTAGTTAAGCTGTAACAGTGCTACCATTTCAAAAGATTGCATCCAAAATTAGTTAAGCTGTAACAGTGCTACCATTTCAAAAGATTGCATCCAAAATTAGTTAAGCTGTAACAGTGCTACCATTTCAAAAGATTGCATCCAAAATTAGTTAAGCTGTAACAGTGCTACCATTTCAAAAGATTGCATTCAAAATTAGTTAAGCTGTAACAGTGCTACCATTTCAAAAGATTGCATCCAAAATTAGTTAAGCTGTAACAGTGCTACCATTTCAAAAGATTGCATCAAAAATTAGTTAAGCTGTAACAGTGCTACCATTTCAAAAGATTGCATCCAAAATTAGTTAAGCTGTAACAGTGCTACCATTTCAAAAGATTGCATCCAAAATTAGTTAAGCTGTAACAGTGCTACCATTTCAAAAGATTGCATCCAAAATTAGTTAAGCTGTAACAGTGCTACCATTTCAAAAGATTGCATCCAAAATTAGTTAAGCTGTAACAGTGCTACCATTTCAAAAGATTGCATCAAAAATTAGTTAAGCTGTAACAGTGCTACCATTTCAAAAGATTGCATCTAAAATTAGTTAAGCTGTAACAGTGCTACCATTTCAAAAGATTGCATCAAAAATTAGTTTAGCTGTAACAGTGCTACCATTTCAAAAGATTGCATCCAAAATTAGTTAAGCTGTAACAGTGCTACCATTTCAAAAGATTGCATCCAAAATTAGTTAAGCTGTAACAGTGCTACCATTTCAAATGATTGCATCCAAAATTAGTTAAGCTGTAACAGTGCTACCATTTCAAAAGATTGCATCCAAAATTAGTTAAGCTGTAACAGTGCTACCATTTCAAAAAATTGCATCCAAAATTAGTTAAGCTGTAACAGTGCTACCATTTCAAAAGATTGCATCCAAAATTAGTTAAGCTGTAACAGTGCTACCATTTCAAAAGATTGCATCCAAAATTAGTTAAGCTGTAACAGTGCTACCATTTCAAAAGATTGCATCCAAAATTAGTTAAGCTGTAACAGTGCTACCATTTCAAAAGATTGCATCCAAAATTAGTTAAGCTGTAACAGTGCTACCATTTCAAAAGATTGCATCCAAATTTAGTTAAGCTGTAACAGTGCTACCATTTCAAAAGATTGCATCCAAAATTAGTTAAGCTATAACAGTGCTACCATTTCAAAAGATTGCATCCAAAATTAGTTAAGCTGTAACAGTGCTACAATTTCTAAAAGATTGCATCCAAAATTAGTTAAGCCGTAACAGTGCTACCATTTCAAAAGATTGCATCCAAAATTAGTTAAGCTGTAACAGTGCTACAATTTCAAAAGATTGCATCCAAAATTAGTTAAGCTGTAACAGTTCTACTATTTAAAAAGATTGCATCCAAAATTAGTTAAGCTGTAACAGTGCTACCATTTCAAAAGATTGCATCCAAAATTAGTTAATCTGTAACAGTGCTACCATTTCAAAAGATTGCATCCCAAATTAGTTAAGCTGTAACAGTGCTACCATTTCAAAAGATTGCATCCAAAATTAGTTAAGCTGTAACAGTGCTACCATTTCAAAAGATTGCATCCAAAATTAGTTAAGCTGTAACAGTGCTACCATTTCAAAAGATTGCATCCAAAATTAGTTAAGCTGTAACAGTGCTACCATTTCAAAAGATTGCATCCAAAATTAGTTAAGCTGTAACAGTGCTACCATTTCAAAAGATTGCATCCAAAATTAGTCAAGCTGTAACAGTGCTACCATTTCAAAATATTGCATCCAAAATTAGTTAAGCTGTAACAGTGCTACCATTTCAAAAGATTGCATCCAAAATTAGTTAAGCTGTAACAGTGCTACCATTTCAAAATATTGCATTAAAAATTAGTTAAGCTGTAACAGTGCTACCATTTCAAAAGATTGCATCCAAAATTAGTTAAGCTGTAACAGTGCTACCATTTCAAAAGATTGCATCCAAAATAAGTTAAGCTGTAACAGTGCTACCATTTCAAAAGATTGCATCCAAAATTAGTTAAGCTGTAACAGTGCTACCATTTCAAAATATTGCATCCAAAATTAGTTAAGCTGTAACAGTGCTACCATTTCAAAAGATTGCATCCAAAATTAGTTAAGCTGTAACAGTGCTACCATTTCAAAAGATTGCATCCAAAATTAGTCAAGCTGTAACAGTGCTACCATTTCAAAATATTGCATCCAAAATTAGTTAAGCTGTAACAGTGCTACCATTTCAAAAGATTGCATCCAAAATTAGTTAAGCTGTAACAGTGCTACCATTTCAAAATATTGCATTAAAAATTAGTTAAGCTGTAACAGTGCTACCATTTCAAAAGATTGCATCCAAAATTAGTTAAGCTGTAACAGTGCTACCATTTCAAAAGATTGCATCCAAAATAAGTTAAGCTGTAACAGTGCTACCATTTCAAAAGATTGCATCCAAAATTAGTTAAGCCGTAACAGTGCTACCATTTCAAAATATTGCATTAAAAATTAGTTAAGCTGTAACAGTGCTACCATTTCAAAAGATTGCATCCAAAATTAGTTAAGCTGTAACAGTGCTACCATTTCAAAAGATTGCATCCAAAATTAGTTAAGCTGTAACAGTGCCACCATTTCAAAAGATTGCATCCAAAATTAGTTAAGCTGTAACAGTGCTACCATTTCAAAAGATTGCATCCAAAATTAGTTAAGCTGTAACAGTGCCACCATTTCAAAAGATTGCATCCAAAATTAGTTAAGCTGTAACAGTGCTACCATTTCAAAAGATTGCATCCAAAATTAGTTAAGCTGTAACAGTGCTACCATTTCAAAAGATTGCATCCAAAATTAGTTAAGCTGTAACAGTGCTACCATTTCAAAAGATTGCATCCAAAATTAGTTAAGCTGTAACAGTGCTACCATTTCAAAAGATTGCATCCAAAATTAGTCAAGCTGTAACAGTGCTACCATTTCAAAATATTGCATCCAAAATTAGTTAAGCTGTAACAGTGCTACCATTTCAAAAGATTGCATCCAAAATTAGTTAAGCTGTAACAGTGCTACCATTTCAAAATATTGCATTAAAAATTAGTTAAGCTGTAACAGTGCTACCATTTCAAAAGATTGCATCCAAAATTAGTTAAGCTGTAACAGTGCTACCATTTCAAAAGATTGCATCCAAAATAAGTTAAGCTGTAACAGTGCTACCATTTCAAAAGATTGCATCCAAAATTAGTTAAGCTGTAACAGTGCTACCATTTCAAAATATTGCATCCAAAATTAGTTAAGCTGTAACAGTGCTACCATTTCAAAAGATTGCATCCAAAATTAGTTAAGCTGTAACAGTGCTACCATTTCAAAAGATTGCATCCAAAATTAGTCAAGCTGTAACAGTGCTACCATTTCAAAATATTGCATCCAAAATTAGTTAAGCTGTAACAGTGCTACCATTTCAAAAGATTGCATCCAAAATTAGTTAAGCTGTAACAGTGCTACCATTTCAAAATATTGCATTAAAAATTAGTTAAGCTGTAACAGTGCTACCATTTCAAAAGATTGCATCCAAAATTAGTTAAGCTGTAACAGTGCTACCATTTCAAAAGATTGCATCCAAAATAAGTTAAGCTGTAACAGTGCTACCATTTCAAAAGATTGCATCCAAAATTAGTTAAGCTGTAACAGTGCTACCATTTCAAAATATTGCATTAAAAATTAGTTAAGCTGTAACAGTGCTACCATTTCAAAAGATTGCATCCAAAATTAGTTAAGCTGTAACAGTGCTACCATTTCAAAAGATTGCATCCAAAATTAGTTAAGCTGTAACAGTGCCACCATTTCAAAAGATTGCATCCAAAATTAGTTAAGCTGTAACAGTGCTACCATTTCAAAACATTGCATCCAAAATTAGTTAAGCTGTAACAGTGCCACCATTTCAAAAGATTGCATCCAAAATTAGTTAAGCTGTAACAGTGCTACCATTTCAAAAGATTGCATCCAAAATTAGTTAAGCTGTAACAGTGCTACCATTTCAAAAGATTGCATCCACAATTAGTTAAGCTGTAACAGTGCTACCATTTCAAAAGATTGCATCCAAAATTATTTGCAGACGCATTACATGAGATGAGCCACAACTAAAAGACTTAGATAGGAAGCCAACATCGCCAGCATCTGACGCAAACTATCTTGGCTGTGAGATCGGGCTACTTTACATGGGCCACCTTGAATATAGTTATGGGGCTTTATCTCCGAAACCCTATGAGGAGTTCATGAATAAATAAACAGACTACAACATTATGCACATATATAGATATTTATTTATATTGACATTTCCCTGCCCCCTTCCCCCACTGTCGTATCTGTATGTCTATGCGCGTGCGCGCCCGTGTGCATGTGCGTGGACATGTCTGCAGAAACAATCTAATATTTTTTTAATCCTTTTCAAATCCTCCAAGTTTATTTTTATTTTTTAAATTGCCGCTTCTTGTTTGTTTGATTCCCATTTCTTTTCAACATTCAAGCGTTTCGCTTCGGCTTTCCCAATGGGACAATTCCGAGATAAGAGTTCGGTTTCGTCGCTTGTGCCTGGAGCGAGGTCCACACCGCAGACAGAGAGCGTTGCCTTACAGCCTCAAGGACATACACGTGGCGGTGATGGAGGTCGGTGCGATGACGATAATTGGTTAACGAACACACACGTGCATTATATAGAAATGTGGAATATATATATATATATATATATATATATATATATATATATATATATATATATAATAAAATATGAAACTAAAAGTATACTTTTAGTAGAAAGAACCTATAGTGAAATGGTTTAAGCTCAATATACGAGATAGAGCAAGTATAAAGATAGATGAGAGAAGGGGGATAAACATGTACGAATGCCAAATTCATTTCAACTTCGATTGTTCAATGCAAGGTATACTCGGTAAAAAGGTTATGTTTATTATTCTATCCTTAAGCCAAGGCTTTTCAAAGATTAAAATCTTATCATCAGAGGAATTACATAGATAAGTTGGCAGTGGAAAATCCAAAATTACCCCCGAGGAGTTGAATCACGTTAGGATAAGTGTAGTCCTGGCGATGTTATGCGCAGATTGGCGGTATTTCTAAGTAAGGAAATTGACAACATCTTTGAAGCATGGATTAGAATGTAAATGTGAAATATTTTGAAAATCAACAATCGTGCAATTTAAATGAAAAATTCATTTATTGAATTTTTTTTTGGAAACTTTCGTTGTTGAACAAGTTTGTCAGGCTAGACTGTCTTATAGGTTTTGTTTTCTTTTTGTCTTCTTCCTCATTTTTATGGTATTAACTCCGAGGGGTCGAATCACGATATGAGCAGAAAGAGAGTCAAGTTCTTAAAGACGTTAGGATAAGTGTAGTCCTGGCGATGTGATGCTCAGATTGGCGCTTTTTTAAGTAAGGAAATTGACAACATTATTGAAGCACGGATTAAAGTGAAATATTTTGAAAATCAACAATCGTGCAATTAAAATGATAAAATTATTTTTTTTTTTTTGCAAGCTTTCGTTGTAGAAGAACTTTGTCAGGCGAGACTGTCTCATTGTTTTTTTTCTGCTTTTCTTCGTCCTCATTTTGATGGTATTAACCCCGAAGGGTCAAATCACGATATGAGCAGAGAGAGACGTCAGGTTTTGTAAAGACGTTAGGATAAGTGTAGTCCTGGCGATGTGATGCGCAGATTTTTTCATGGACGGATCATGAATTTTCGAATATATATTCTCATTAACATGGTGAGTTACATAAACACATTCTTTTGTAAACTTTACTATGTAGGGGTAGCCCCCCCCCCACCAAAACTCGCCGCAAAACATTTAATCTCCTTAACTAATGAACGGATGATTATGAATTTTGGTATATATATTCGGACAAAATTCAGTAAGTAACATAGACACCTAATTTTTCTTTGCAAATCTTTTCATTTAAGGGGTGCATATATATAACGTTTTATATTTGTATTTATTAATATTTTAATGACTTGATTACTACGACTTTTAAAGTATATATACTCGGAGACCCGGTGAGTAACATGAACACATTATGTTTTTGTAAACTTTATCATTGAGGGGTGCGCACACATAAACTGCCACTCACCCTTCCAAAAACTTTCAAAAGACCTTCAATACAAAAATATAATAGAGAAAATAATTGTTCTACATAGACACTTTTAGTTATATTAAGTAATACAGTTTTAAAAGAATCGGTACGCACACGATCGTCCATAATATATATGTGCTTGATAACATTCTTAACTATTGAGCTAATTATAAATTATAGAATATGTATTCTCGGAAACAGGGTATGTAACGTGGACAAATTATTTTTTTACACCTATATAATTTAGGCAGAGGAGACCGAACATGAGCCATACACCCCAGAGTTAAAAAAAAACATTAACGTTTTAAACTAATACTATATATATATATATATATATATATATATATATATATATATATATATATATATATATATAGTGTGTTATAATGGAATAATTCCAGGAAGAAATCCGGGTAAGAGAGCTCAATGTGGTAAACAGAGCAATAACGTAAAATATAATAACACGAAATTACATGATTGTCGATGCAATAATTTATTTCAACCTTGCGGTTTTATTCAAGCATCCAACTTGACAATTACATTTTTGATACTGATTAAATAAATGAATTTTTCATTTAAATTGCACGATTGTTGATTCATCAAAATATTTCACTTCATATTTATATATATATATATATATATGAAGTGAAATATTTTGATGAATCAACAATCGTGCAATTTAAATGAAAAATTCATTTATTTAATTTTTTTTTTGCAAACTTTCGTTGTAGAACAACTTTGTCAGGCGAGACTGTCTTATAGTTTTTTTTCTTCTTTTCTTCTTCCTCATTTTGATGGTATTAATCCCGAGGGGTCGACTCACAATATGAGCAGAAAGAGACGTCGAGTTCTTAAGAGGTTAGGATAAGTCCTGGCGATGTTATGCGCAGATTGGCGGTATTTTGAAGTAAGGAAATTGACAACATCTTTGAAACAAGCATTAAAATGTAATAAAGTGAAATATTAAATCGTGCAATTAAAATGATAAATTCATTTATTTAATTTTTTTTGTTGCAAGCTTTCGTCGTAGAAAAACTTTATCAGGCGAGAGTGTCTCATAGTTTTTTTTCTTCTTTTCTTCTTCCTCATTTTTATGGTATTAACCCCGAGGTGTCGAATCACGATATGAGCAGTTAGAGACGTCAAGTACATAAAGACGTCAGGATAAGTGTAGTCCTGGCGATGTTATGCGCAGATTAGCGCTATTTTTAAGTAAGGAAATTGACAACATCTTTGAAGCGCGCATTAGAATGTATTAAAGTCAAATATTTCGAAAATAAATAATCGTGCAATTTAAATGAAAAATTCATTTATTTAATTTTTTTTTGCAACCTTTCGTTGTAGAACAACTTTGTCAGGCGAGACTACCGCATATATTTTTTTCTTCTTTTCTTCCTCCTCATTTTGATATATATATATATATATATATATATATATATATATATATATATATATATATATATAATAAAGATATTTCTTTAATAAAATATTTAGAAAACCTTGCACAACGCAGATTATTTGTTTTTAAAATAAATTATTTATTCATCTCAAAAACATTTTTTTTTATAAACTTGAGTACTTTTGGTAAATCTACCATCTTCAGAAGAATATTTCTTCTTTTTCTCTTTTTTTTTTTCTCTCAACCAAGAGAAAAAAAAGAAAAAAAAGTTTTTGCAAGGTTTTCTAAATATTTTATTTATTATTTCCACCCACCCAACGCTTCAAATTGTGTGACTTTTCAAAGTGTATATATATATATATATATATATATATATATATATATATATATATATATATATATATATATATATATATCAAAGATATTGATGGGAAAACGATATACTTATACAGATATTATAGTCTACTAATTTAAAAATAATTATAACAGAACTAAATGTAAAATAAATTCAAAGGTAAAATTTGATGACTTAAATAATCATTTAAAAAAATCGACTTAACGTAATTATATGACACTTTTTTAAAAAGCTGTCTACGTTTAAAAGTCGAAATGAAATTTGAGATCTGTTTTTAATGCTTAATTTGTTTGTAATATTCATCTATTACAGGACTTGGCCTTTTGGCTAAGAACAAAATGTAGTATAATTTATCATACTATACTTCATCGTTTCTGTCCTTTATATTTATATTTTTGTCCCAATCCAGAGTGGCCCTTTTCGAGAGCTGACTATCCCCCACATGTAAAACTGACCTTGTTTCTTACTCTGTCCGCGTGGGAAATCAAGCACTTTAAATGAACAATTTATGTATGTAATTTTTTTTTTTGCAAGTTTTCGTTGTAGAACAACTTTGTCAGACGAGACTGTCTTATAGTTTTTTTTCTTCTTTTCTTCCTTCTCATTTTGATGGTATTAACCCCGAGGGGTAGAATCACGATATGAGCAGAAAGAGACGTCAAGTTCTTGAAGACGTTAGGATAAGTCAAGTAAATAGGAACACTATATTATCGTTATCTTGATTAAGTTAGTTATTTTTATATGTTTATATATTTATATGTAAAAGATTTTACTCGTAAACTAATAAACCGATCATTATGAATTTTGGAACACAGCTGCTATAGGTAGGGTATCCAAATGTTATATATATATATTGTTGGATTTAGCTTCATAAAAAGGGGGTAACACATAGGTGAAACCCTTTGTGAAAATTCAGATACCTCCGATGTTTTTTGAACATTTGTGTCAATTAATATATATTCCCCAAATGTCAGTTTCTTGGGAGTAGGTTAAGTTTTTTTTATATGGCTTAATGTAGACACAACCTCTAATTATAAAATTCAAATATTTTAGATTTGCATTGAATTTGATCCGCAGTCATTAGACACCAAAGAAGCAAGCTTCCCTGAATTTTAATTTTTACTCAAGATTACCTAAGCTTAAGCATTTAATTTTAGACATTTACACAAATCGAAATTGTGTAATAGATTTTGATCAAAATTACAATAAAGATTTTAGACATAGGGTTTACTGGCATTATATCTTGATTTTAATCTTCGTTGTAGGACATAAAAGTGGTGCAAAACTGTCCTATTCGAGGAATGAATTTCACCAGTTTTACAACGCGTATTCGTTTAGTATATATATTTATATATATATATATATATATATATATATAGATTTAGATTTTTCACTTATAAAATAGATCATTCAGTGAAGACCGGGGTTGTTCCAATAAAAAACAAGCTCGATGATACTCGATTACAGAGTACAGAGCATTTATATGTGATTTTATGAAGGCTTACCAAAGCATTTCTTTCAGGACACGGATTTTAAATTAGTAATAAGTCTCCTATCATTTAACGAGTAAGAGTGATATTTTCCCGTAAAGTTGACAAAAAAATAAACCGATCCATTAAAAAAAAGGTTGTTTTTTTTTCAAAATAGAAAATAGATTTCTGATAACGATATTCCGTAGTAACATTTATTTATGGAATATAGAATAATATTCTCCACAGAGAGTTGCAAACAGACACAGCCGTTAAGGAAATATTTTAAATGATTTAAAATAATAACTAGATTTTTGTAGAAGGCCTTTTTATAATAACAGTTTATTTTTGATATATGAATAATCTTTTAAAAACAAATTCTGCGGGATGGGCTTTTTTCGCTTCGTTAAACAACAAAACGATAATAATTCGGCAGTTAATTAAATGAAGGATATTTTCCCAAAATGTAAAATGACGTCTCAGACACTAGATAATTAATTTCTACAAGGAATAGGTTTAATAATAAATATTTTTAGAAACAGTATTTTGAATAAATAGTTTCTATATTAAGATTTTTTCTTAATGTAAGGGAGTTTTTCTGCGGGATTGACATTCAACTCGTCGTGTGTTTGTTTCGAAGGGTAATAAATCAACAATTGAAATAAGACTCTTTGAACTCGGACGAACATTTGTGTTGACTTTTCTTTGTGAGAAGTTGGATTTAGAATTCCCATACTATCATTGGATTGGAATGGTAACTTGTGAGCGATATCTTGAATTATTTAGTTCTTTTGTTTTCTTGTGTGGGGGGGGGATTTATTCATCATTGTACCGGCCGACGTGAAAGTGTATTATCGCACATTGTTCCGGTTTTATGGTTTTATTGAATGTATTTGGGACCGATTATTTGCTTGTTGGCTTGGTGGAAGAAATAATGCACGAGCTACTTTTCTAAGACTTTTCTAGGACTTTCTTTTTTATCGTTGTTCTTCCTTGCTTTTTAAGTTTGACTTTTACTTTTATTTTTATTTTTATTTTTATTTTTATTTTTTTCCTCTTCTCTTCTTAAGTGACCTCAACTATTACAACGCCACATTGTGTTTTGTCGGCAGTTGAAACCAGTATTCCAGACATTTAATTTCCCTGATGATCTGCCAAGCAAGTAACTGCTTGGTAGTGAAACACGTGTAGGAAAAAACATTTAATTTGAATAAATAGTATTTGTAAGAAAAAATATCTTTAATGGTGATCATTGGTGTCCTGAAAGAAATGCTTTGGTAAGCCTTCATAAAATCACACATATATATATGTATGTATATATTTGTACATATATATATATATATATATATATATATATATATATATATATATATATATATATATATATATATATATATATATATAAGTAAATTTCGCGTACAACAAAATCGTAGGATAAATTTCAGAGGAAACATCTTTTCAATCAATGAAACGGGCGGGTGAAAGAAAAAGAAAATTGCTAAAATTTTCCTTAAGGCCTTATCGTCTGACGCTTTAAGAGGAAACGTTAGAATGATAAATTAAAAACTAAGAAAATCGAATGAGATATGAGGGGAAAATTGTTTCAGTTGGAGAAAACGATTGAGATAGGAAAAAAAAGTTAATCTCTAAAAGTTATGGTGGCTTTGAATCATTAAAAATCTCCAACTGATGCTTCAAAATCTTTTGTCTACACAGGCTAGGTTGAGTATTGATAATAACTAACGCCTCAATAGTATACTTCATCGTATATATATTCGTATATATATATATATATATATATATATATATATATATATATATATATATATATATATATATAAGTGTCAATCGGCTGATGACACGCTAACGTGTGTTAATGTCTTATCTCTCTTCCTCCTTCCTCCTGCCGGGCCGAAAACTGAATTTCGGGCTAGCCAAAAATTGTGTGTGTGTAATGTTAAGAATAGGTATATGTGTGCGTGTGTATGGAGGCGTATGAGCGTTAAATGTCACCAGGGTGGGAAATGTAGAAAGAATATGTGCGCTTAACTCAGACGTTATTATTTTAATAAAAATAAACAAAAAAAAACATAAGATCCCTTTCGATTGATTTAGTTAAATATAAGATGTTAATTCCTACTCGCTCTGTAATAGGTATTCAGACTGGCTGCGACCACCACTCTCTCTGATTGTGTTTGAAGTGTCGAGGATAAATTCAGTTTTCTATCAGTCTCAAAAATGTAATTGTCAAGTTGGATGCTTGAATAAAACCGCAAGGTTGAAATAAATTATTGCATCGACAATCATGTAATTTCGTGTTATTATATTTTACGTTATATATATATATATATATATATATATATATATATATATATATATATATATGAGGTGAGGTAAATTATTAATGTATATTATAAAAGAGACTTATTCCTTTCTGACGAAATTAAACGCGATTTAAAGGAACTCAGATGGACTCTCTTTCTCTACTTTGTGAATATTAAGAAAGTAGTAAAAAAATGTAACTATATATTTATATATATATATATATATATATATATATATATATATATATATATGTGAGTATAAACATATATATGTGTGTGTGCGTGTTTGTGTGGTTATGTATGTATTCTTTTTCCATTTAATTTGTTTCTTATTTCTTCGAACATTCTTACCAACTTACGTAAGTGACGTTGTAAAATAAATAACGCAAATTTTTGAACATTTTATTACTAATATAAAGTTTATTGGATACAAAAGGGGTAATATGAAATAGATATGGGTTGTTTAATTCAAGTAAGAGATTATGTAATAATTGCGTGTCCAAATGTGGAAAATTGAATCATGATGTTACAAAATGTCATGCTCATACACACCTATTTACTAACTAACAACTATATATACATACATATATATATATATATATATATATATATATATATATTATTTCATGTATTCACATAAGATGTTATCAGTAAATATAATTTTTTATGTATGAATTTTCAGTATTTACTTCAACTGTGCTCGATACGTGAGTAGAGCGAGGTAGCAGGTTATCAACATATATTTATGGCAATTAAGCTACACAGAGGCTCCAGCATTTCATCCCCCGGGGGACTCGTCAGGCATTTTTGACATTATTATTATTGATTTTTATTCTTAACGGTCCCAACCACGTGACATTCAAAATTTAAATGTTAAATTTCTTTTCTTTTTTCTCCATAGCATTCTTTCCAAATATGATCTGAGGTTAAGATCGGATTCTAACTCTGCCTGATGACATCTCACTGTATAATAGCTGTTTATCGATAACATCGACATGCCAGTGTCGCAGATTTTGTACATGTCCGTGTAAATAAAAATAATCATATGTAAAAGGTCTATTTGATGTTGAGCACTTTTTATAAACCCGGTTGAAATTCTTTGGATTACTATCCTGTGGATGTTTTACCTGGATTATATATATATATATATATATATATATATATATATATATATATATATATAAAAGATAGAAGAAAGAAGAGTGATAAACATGTACGAATGTCCAGATTTATTTCAAACTTCGATTGTTCAATACAAGGTATATTCTGTAATAAAATTATGTTTATTATTCTTTCCTTAAACCAAGGCTTTTCAAAGATCGACATCTTATCATCAGAGGAATTATACAGATAGATAAGTTGGCAGTGGAAAAAGCCACTTCTTTCTACTATCTTAATAACTGCTCTATCTCGTATATTGAGCTTAAACCATTTCACTATAGGCTCTATCTACTAAAAGTTTACTTTTAGTTTCATATTTGATTTTATATATATATATATATATATATATATATATATATATATATATATATATAAAGAGGTGTACTAAAAGCGAACTTTTAGGAAAGGTAAAACCCTATTGTGAAGAGTATACAGCTCAATATCCAGGATAGAGCAGGTAGAAATGAAGGAGAGTGGAAAGGAATTAGAGAAAGCAAAAGCCAAATCAAAATTCAATTCAAAAGTTCAAAGCAAGGTACATTCCGCAAAAAAGGCAATTTATTCAAGTTAAATTTTCCTTAAGCCAGGCTTTTCAAAGATCAAAATCTTATCATCAGAGGAAGTCGCTGGGATAGATAAGTTGGCAATGGCCAAGATTTAAAATTTGAAAAAATGAAATAAAATAAAAGTTGTAGGGAAGGAAACGTAGGGCAAAACTGTGCCAGGGTGCAAGCAAATGTCCGAATGCCAAAAAGTCCGGTGTCGAAGGAAAATTTAACTTGAATAAATTGCCTTTTTTGCGGAATGTACCTTGCTTTGAACTTTTGAATTGAATTTTGATTTGGCTTTTGCTTTCTCTAATTCCTTTCCACTCTCCTTCATTTATATATATATATATATATAGACTACATGAAATATGCGAAAGTATTTATTTATCTATCCCGACTATATTTCATATCAAAACACTTAATGCTTATTTAATTCAATTTTACATTTGAATATTATCAATCACATTATGTATACACAATAGAAAAATCTTAAAACACACTGACCGAGACACTCTTAAATAAATTTATATTCTGCACAATTCCACTTTTTATAATTCTACTTTTTACTCCAATTAACTTACATAAATTCAATACTATTTTTCATATTAATATTAATATTGGTAGTAGTTGTAATATTAATTACAACGATTTAATGAACAACATTTAACATTCAAAATAGAGAGAGGATCTTGTAAGGAGAGTCCTGACTACTACTTATCATAGCCATGATGCCACTCAACTATATACTCAGAAAATCTGATGTCGGGTGCAAGTTTACAGACACAGAACAAATAATAAACCACCTCATGTACATGGACGACCTGAAGCTATTTGCAAAAGACCAATAGGAACTGGAACAGCTGATAAATAAGACCAGAATCTTCAGCTAAGGCATTCAAATGGAATTGGAAATGGAAAAGTGCGTACTGCTAGAGATGAAAAGGGGAAAACTGAAGACAATAGAGAGCATGAAACTGCAAAAACTAGACGAGATGATAGCGCTAAGCGAACAGGATAGCTATAAATATTTGGAAGTTTTGGAAGCAGACACCATCAAATCTAAAGAAACAACAAAAAAAAAGATTGGAAACGAATACCCGAGAAAAACAATGAAACTCTTAGATACGTAATACTGCAGCAGAAATCTAGTAAAAAGAATAAACACCTGGGCAGTATAACAAATAAGATACTCTGGACCATTCATAGGCTGAACTAAAGAACTCAAGACACCTTGACGAGATGACTAGAAAATTAATGTCCATGCACAATGCACTACATCATGAAAACGATACGGACATACTCTACGTGAAAAGAAACGAAGGAAGAAAGGGGACTGGTAAGTATAGATACCTCTGTGGAAGACACAAAAAAAAAAGAGCTGGAGGCATACATAACTCAGAACACAGAAAGGCTGATCACAGCAGAAGAGACACCCTCTCAATGAAGAACTCGGGAAGCACCGAAACCAGAAACAAAATGACAATAAATAAAAAGTGGGAAGAAAAAGAACTACGTGCACGTTTCATAAAAATTACAAGAGAAAAAAAACCCACCAACATTCCTGGGCATGGATAAGAAAAGGACACTTGAAAGAGAAACGGAATCTCTATTGACAGCTGCACAGAACAATGCGATACAAATAAACTACGTTACAGTAAATCACATAATAAGTGAATGAAGAAAACTAGCATAAAAATAATACAAGAACAGACACAACTTCGTGGAGAAAGAAGTACACTGGGAACTATGCAAATGACTGCAGTTCAAACACGCGGACAAATGGCACACACATAAACCATAGACAGTACTGGAAAAAGAAAATTACAAAATTCTTTGGGACATGGAGATGAAAACAGACACACCTATACAAGCAAGGCGATCGGATGTCATAATAGACAACAAGAAGGAAAAATCCTGCCAAGTTTTAGATTTTTCTGTTCCAGCAGACAACAGAGTGAAGATCAAGGAGATGGAAAAAGAAATCAGATACACAAAACTTGACAGAGAAATAAAAGGGATGTGGAGCATAAAGAAAGTCAATATAATACCAATAATCGTAGGACCACTAGGAACAGTAAAAAAAAAAGTGGAAAAAAACCTGGGAAGAATTAAAATGGAAGGGATCACTGTGACTATACAACGGACAGCAATGATGGAAACAGCTATAATCTTAAAGAAAATCCTCGAATACGGAAACCAACCTGCATAAGCTACGAACGGTAACCAGTCACATGGATGTTACAACAGGAAAAAAACAAAAACACAACCACATGAACACAAGGAATAGAAATAGAAAGCAACTTCATAAACTGTCGTACATAAGACCTTGATATTTTGTTATCTTCTTCCACTTAGCTCTGTTTAAGCCAGCATCATTACGGACACTGACTTCAACTAGGGTTGCTACTTTCTTCCTTTTATCCCATATAAGTATGTCAGGTTCAACAGCTCCGTTTTCTAGATACGTAGGTGTAGGAATTGCACAGTCATAGTGGATGGTGTATGTTTTATTTCCAAATGCTCTTTCTGGTATATGTTCCTAGGACTTGCTGCTACACTAGATATTCAACTTTTCTTTACAGATGGTCCAGTAGAGATATTTACACACTCCATTGTGCCGCATTGTATAGTAGCCGTACCCCAGCAAAACCTCACAACTGAATTCCAGGTTGCTCACACTTTCTACTTCTGTGTGGCAGAACCCGCACTTGTTGCTGAGACTACTCATCTTCTCAAAAGTATTGATCATCAAACCTTGATTCTGGGCAGCCATTATCATCCTTTCCTGATAACAGTGAAGGGATCTCTTTTGAGCCAGTCTACAGTCCTCTCTTATCTATATATTCTTGGATAGTTCATTCAGAAAACAACTGACACATTCTTGCTTGGTCGATTCTTCCATTTTTCAGCAATGGAGGGTCTTGGTGTATTTCTGGCGGCGTTTTAAGCTATGGATGTTGCAGGCTTGTTTGACGTTTCTGCCTCAATTGTATGACATTCTAATCCTAAATGTTTGGCCTATTTTGTGATATAGGTTGTATACACATTTTTTTTCATTTTACATCACTGTAAGTTCTCAGAAATCAAAGGAAACCGTTTCCTAGAGATAACAGTCATTGTGTTTGAGTATTCCAGTTTATTTTCGTACGAGTAAGTGTATGTAATTAAAAGAGATACTCTTTTAACTCTTGCATTTTGATGACATCTTTTGTGATGGTAGAATGCTCCCTTTCACTATTGGATTATTTTGTTATACCTGATTTTATTGAAACATAAGTAAAATAGATACAAACATGAAAAGGATAATTGTAAGGTACCCTAATAAACGGTTGGCTGCATAAAACCTAAACTTTTCTAATCCCATAACTTAAGTTGCGTAATCCCTATTATTACCTCGTTTTAATAATAGCAATATGTTTTTAATTAGTTTGAAGTAGTTTGGACTTGAATATCTTGCACGTATTTGCACAAGTGTGTTTCATTATTAGGAGATCGCCATGGGATTAAACTGTTTCAAACAGTTGCATGTAGCCCGATTAAATATGAAAAGGGGTTATAAACGGAAATTAGTTAAAGTTGAACGAAAAGAAAAACTTGAAAGATATCGTGTGACGTAATCACTTTCCAAGATCACATAGTCATAATTCTCGAAATAATGATACCAAAGTCAGAAAGTATCATGGTTAATTAAAAACATTTCAGACTGACGAAAGCTAAATACATAGGCATATTCTTAATTACAGACCATTCTGACAGACTATCTCTTTCCTGAATGACATAATATGCATTATAATGTGCATATACTTTCACATTATCACGGGGTATTTAACATTGCATATACACTTGTAGTTGTCGCTTTGTTTTGGCCGAAGATAACTTTATTTCGGAAATTGTTTATTGTTTTTTTCTGAGTTCAAATGATGACGGTCTGGGGAAAGACTCTGTTAAAACAAATGTGGTGTTATATTGCATAATTCAAAATAAACATTGTCTGGAAACAACTGTAAACAACTTGGATACGATTGTGTGTACTCTTTATTCGGAATAGGATTTGAAAATAATTTAAATCTTAAAAAATGCATATGTATACTTAGCCCTATGTTACGATACCATGAATTAGCAAGATGTTATAGGTGAGTTAAGTTTCCTAATTGATTTACATTTATATGTATGAAATTCTCTAACATATATATATATATATATATATATATATATATATATATATATATATATTATATATATACATATATATTATATATATTATATATATATATATTATATAATATATATATACATATATATTATATATATTATATATATATATAATATATATATATATTATATATATACATATATATTATATATATTATATATATATTATATAATATAAAGTCAGTTGTCTTCAGTAGTTTTGCGCATAATGTCTTAAATTCTGATCAATATTTTAGTCATAAACACAACAATGACTGAATGAAGATTGTATCCATTATTTATTAACAGGGAGATTAATTGACCAAACATGTTTTAAGGTCGGGAAGACAAGGATCAAGGAGGGAATTCCAAAATCAAGTGGTTCGGAGAAAAAAGCTATTTGAGTAAAAAAAATCTTCCGTCATCTAAAGACCTCTACAATGAAGGGGTTCGATTTTGCTGCTAGTCAGGTGTGTCGGGAGTATCTCCGTTGGGGTGGTTATAGTGCAGTGAGTTCGTTGGAGCACATTCCGTGGAAGTACTTGTAAAACAGGCACAGGGATTCAACTCTGCGGCGACGCGACAGGGGCTGGAGCTTGGCAAGTCTAGTAATTTAGAAAAAAATTGGGGGTATTATTAATGTGTTAGCGTGCATTAGTGAATTATAATTAATGTGAACTCACATGATCAGCTGAAACCGTTAATCCGCCGAGGTTCTGGTAACAATAGCCCGAAAACTCGATTTTTTTTACTTATTTAGA
>OY744531.1:93010954-93120954 GCA_963556195.1 Sepiola atlantica | reverse complement strand
ATATATATATATATATATATATATATATATATATATATATATATATATATATATATATATCTCTCTCTCTCTCTATATATATATATATATATATATATGCGTGTGTGTGTATGTATACATTGTATTAAGGGTGAACATATTTCATTTGTTCCACCATTATATGTCTTATTTGCTCTAACCTGTGTCTATCCGTCACACCTCTGCATTGTATTGCCTTCTAAGTATCACATTTCTATATACTTATAAACAATGCTTCAAGCAAACTACATACACCTCTTATATATATATATACATATATATATATATATATATATATATATATATATATATATATATATATATTTATGAATTAATATTAAATTATTTATACGTGCAGACGCTAGAGTTTCAAGCTTATTGCTTTCATCAGTGCAGGAAAGTAACCAATTTCAGACGGTTACCAATTTCAGTCTGCCTAAAATCTGCAAGCAGTCGCCATATACACTCGGTCACCGGAAACGGTACAGTAGTTAAGGGAATTTAAGATCTATATGTACATACAAGCGAGCACAGACTGAAGACTAGTCGAGAGTGTTCGACGAACATATCGGAGCTTCGCTTGAGAGCTGATCATAGTCTATTTTTAAGATCCCGAGAATGATCGACTTATAATTTCTTAAAGGAGATTATTATAGCATTTTTATAAATAAATATTACATTTTTTCATACCTACAGACGCTAGCGTTTCAAGCTTATTGCTCTCATCAGTACAGGAAAGTAACAATTGCAGACGGTCGGGCGGCGCGAACCCGGTTCATATGATTAATGGAAATTAAGATCCATATTTACCTATATATATATATATATATATATATATATATATATATATATATATATATATATATATATATATATATATATATATATATAAACATTGAAAACAAATGTCTTCCGAGACCACGTTTTGAGATGCAATATTTTATTAAAAATCATTTAAATTTTTGTTTTCTTGATATAAAAAAATTAATTTTGGATGATAGCACATCCTTTTTCAGAGAAAAGAGATCTGAATCAAATCAAAGTCAATTTTTAAAATTTTTCTATGGTGGTAGCTTTCCACTTTGATATTGTCGAAGCGGCGACCAGACATCGTCACAGGGTGATGAAAATGAGCAACGTCCTTTTATTTCAATTTTGAACTTTTTGGAGCGCGTGGTCGCTTATGTGATAATAAAATTTGATAATAGCTGTAGGACGCATCTTTAAGAAATTAAGAAACTTTGAAAGCAGACCACGTTTTAACATGCAATATTTTATTAAAAATAATAAAAAAAATAATTAATTTTTTTCTATTAATTTTGGAGGTTAACACATTCTTTTTTGAAGTAAGGCGAGTCTGAATCAAATTAAAGGCAACACCTTTATTTTTCTATGGTGGTAGCTTTCAACCTCGATATTGTCGAAGAGGCGACCAGACTTTGTCGCAGTGTGATGAAAATGAGTAGCGTCCCTTTATTTTAATTTTGAACTGTTTGGAGCGCGTAGTCACTTATGTGATAATATGATTTAATAAAAGTTCTAGGACGCATCTTTAAAAAAATAAAGAAGCAGACAAACAAATACCTGTTGAGACCACGTTTTAACATGCAATATTTTATTAAAAATCATTTAATTTTTTTCTCAACTTTCTTCTTATTAATTTCGGATGATAACAAAAAAGGGGTCTGAATGAACATACCGTATTTCTACGTATTGTGTTGTATAATTAAATTAAGTATCAGTAAGACATATTTTGATGCTTATATAAGAGGGATACATGAAAAGAACTCTCGCATTTATTCAATTAAACATATATTTGTGAGTTGTATTTTGGCCCATCTCAAGTTCTTTCGATTTTATTTTGCTATGTTATTTGTGTAGGAAGTTTTATTATTTTAGTCTAGTATTTTGACAGAAGAGAAAACAATGTGTCATATAATCTTTTAATTACCTGTTAGTATATTTATTAATTTACACTAATTTAGTGTTGTTTATTGCGCGTGTCTCTTATTTTTTTTTATTTTTCTTATCTTTCCGTTTTTGCTGGAGATGTGGCATCCTACCGGATGCCAGACATTCACCGGCTATTTCAGACACTCCAGCCTAGAGATCTTTTTAAGATTCTAACCGTCCCTTTAAGTGCAATTGTTTGTATTTCTCTTGCACTCGGTTCACCGGGTATACTCGCCAGATAGCTTTTGAAATTATTTTTCATTAGTCCTGTTGCTCCTATAATTACTGGTATGATGGAGATTTTCTTAAGATTCCAGTTTCTTTTCATATCGTACATAAGACCTTGGTATTTCGTAATCTTTTCCCTTTCTGCTCTGTTCAATCCTGCATCATTAGGGGGGCTGACTTCAACTAGGGTTACTACTTTCTCCCTTTTGTCCCATATTACGATGTGTGTATGTGTGTGTGCGTGTGTGTGTGTGTGTGTGTGGGTGGGTGTGTGATAAATTATATGCATCCTTTAAATGTCAGCAGGGTACAACGACTATTTTGGCCGTGTTGCACCCGGGTGGTTTTGTCGAAACAAAAGATAGCTCTTTGTATGTCTTCAAGTGTTAGACACAATTAAATGAATAGACGTATTTTCTGTCTTCTGTCTCCGGTTCTCAGGTGGATGTCGCCGAGGGAATTTTCTTCAAATTGTTCAGCCTCTTTCCTTCGGGGGTCTTCGGGGTTTTGAAGAATATCTTATCTTTCGTATTAAATTGAACAGAGTGGGATGTGTCATTAAAACGAACAGATAGAGAGATATGAGTTCGAGATATGAATTAGACCTGACGGGGTGCGACACACTATCCGCTGGGAATTGCGCAAATAATTGAGACTTGAAAAGAAAGACGAGAATGCATTGGAATAATAATAGAATAAAAAATGAATTTATCAACTTATCAGATTTTTGAATTCAAACGGAACGCCTAATAAAGATTTACGTGGCTCTTCGGGTAGGCGGGTGGCATAATTGAAAAACATAAATGAATTACCGTGAAAAGCAGATTATGACAAATATAGCAATATCTGAACACACTCCATCATCACCAATTGCTGGGTTCCGCCATGAAATAGAAATATAAGATGGTGGACGCATTGTTAAGCTTGTGGGTCGTACTCGCTTTAGACTATAGCTGCATTACACTAAAATACACCTAATGCTTATCCACAGCCTCTCCCGCATAGAAGACACGTTGCTAGTCTTTCTCTGCTCTATGATAGATGCTCGAATGAGCTTCAATCTCTGACCTCTCCTCTGTAAAACATTCATATCCCAAACCTGGTGATACCAGATCAGGCTGCCCTGTGGCTCCCTGAGACGAAATTCACCTACATTGACGTTTTTTTTGTTTTGTTTTTTTGTTTGTAAAACTTAATTATGTTCTACAAAACCAAAAACAAAAACAACAGCCCCTCTCCCTTTCTCCCTCCCCTTTTTTATTTTTATTTTTCCTACCCTACTCCCGGTCCTGGATATGACCTTAAACTACATCCGATGGTGAGATCCGGCTTACGGACTTTGGGGAATGTGGAGCCTCCTCTTAATTACCATTGCTCCCAGGTCCACCCTGACCCGGAGTGGTAGTACCTGTTAGGGTCCCAACTATGGGTTAAATAGAAACAGATATTAAAAGGGGAAAGAAACAAAAAAAGAGAAGAAAACAAGACCAGATTCGGCATTAAATAACCCAAAAAGTGTTGATATGCCGTAAAACAAAACTACCAAACCAAAAACCCTGATTAAACATTTGAAGATATAAAGAACTTGAAGCATAAAAACTTTCACTATAATGACCAGATTCGGCATTAAATAACCCAAAAAGGGTTGATATGCCGTAAAACAAAACTACCAAACCAAAAACCCTGATTAAACATTTGAAGATATAAAGAACTTGAAGCATAAAAACTTTCACTATAATGACCAGATTCGGCATTAAATAACCCAAAAAGGGTTGATATGCCGTAAAACAAAACTACCAAACCAAAAACCCTGATTAAACATTTGAAGATATAAAGAACTTGAAGCATAAAAACTTTCACTATAATGACCAGATTCGGCATTAAATAACCCAAAAAGGGTTGATATGCCGTAAAACAAAACTACCAAACCAAAAACCCTGATTAAACATTTGAAGATATAAAGAACTTGAAGCATAAAAACTTTCACTATAATGACCAGATTCGGCATTAAATAACCCAAAAAGGGTTGATATGCCGTAAAACAAAACTACCAAACCAAACCATATCCCAAACTTGTCTAGCTAAAACCACCGTAAAAAGTTTTACTTTCTTCCTCTGTGTACTTAAAACTAAACAGAACCTCCAGAAGCAAAGATTTTTTTTCCAAATAACTAGACGCTTGTGGAACACAATACCACGGGGCTGCTCCCAGTTGACTACAACATAGCCGTTTTCAAATCAATGTTAACCAATTTTTGTTGAGCCGTCATCTAAAATAAACAAATTCTGCCCAGTTTAAACCATCGTCTCTAATCCTTAAGTTGTCTCACCGCCCACCTGCCAAACTTATTAACCCTTATCCTTGAGTGGCCTTTGGACCTTGGTAAGAGACGACTCATTAGTACGAAAGAAAGAAAACACCTACTGTTGGATACTGCTTCCCGTTGCGGGTGTAAAACATCATACACCAGTGCATCTTCTGTTGTAACCCGGGTTTCGTCGATGCTCGCACTGTTGGCTACTCTTCCTCGTTTGTTGATCGAGAACCTCGTGGACGCCTGTTTGGTTTTAAATAATTTTATTTTCAACATAAAAAAAAACAGAAATTAAATGCATGTGTACGAGAGTAAGAGCGCGACAGAGAGAGAGAGAAAGAAAGAGGGAGAGGGGGGGATGACTTGGAGAGAGATACTATTTACATCTACAGACAGGCTGACTTTTGGCCACTTGTGCCTCCTTCCTCTGCCGGGATGGCCGGAACCGCCGCGTTTCTCTGTCTGTTCAGGTTAGTGTCGGCAGGCTAAGAGATAGAATCGCTCTCCGACGGAAGTGACGTGACTTCTTAACTTCATCTTTTAGGCTCGCTCTACTTTTAGGGCGCCCCCTTTCGCTATCTAACACTACGGCGGGGCATTACACTTTTATTTAATTATCATGATAAGTATTCTTAATTGTATGTTATTTTGCACACTAATGCCACTTTATCTAAAATGTGGGTCAATTATACCCAATATAAGTAAAATAAAATATGACACAAAACAAACACCCATGGAATTCTTAATAAATTTCACAATCCTTTCTGTTATCCAGCCATATTTAGTACAAAATAATTCAGTCTACATCTGACTTGTCTCCCGAGTTATCCCTCATTTTTTTAAGTGCACAGTATATACATATGTAACGTGACTTTAATTTATTTCCGAAGTATATAACGTAACGTACGTTCCCCTTTTCGTAATGTAATATCGATTAAAATGTTTATGTGTGACGTTGCTTCTCATCGTTTTGTGTAACATAACAATTACTTTCGTTGAAAATACAGAAAATCTACACTTACTTGGAATTGTTCCGGCGGTTGATCGTCTAGTCATTTCGGGCAACATTTTCTCCAGCTAATAGACAAGTAAAACTCAAACACAAGTAAAACTAGGAACAAAAATAATTTACTGTTGTTTGACATTTATTGCTTATTTCCTCACTCATTCCTTTATATTCAACGAGCCCACTCGTTGAGCAAATCACATGACGTCTTCGTAAACACCGGACGTCAAGTAAGCCGTCACAGTTTCCAATGAGCTCAGCATATTTATCAAAAACTGTTTTTAATTTTACACATATCTTTTCTAAACAACGAAACACAAATGTTTATTTCAATAATTTATCTACCGAATTTTTTTAAAATTATAATAACGCGGCCTATTGTGACGAAATGTCATCCCACACATTACATTCGCTAACCTATATTTGGAGTAACCTACTTAAGTCATGTTAAATGGATTTTCATGTATATTATAATGTGTTCTTTTCAAGTTATCGTTTGACTCCGGAGTATGTTTCATATAGAAACCCTCTTAGAAATTTTTTATTATAGAGTTCCTTATTTTTACGGGGTGGCAGATTATTTAAGCTACGAATCCTATTTTAAAGTATTTTTTCTTAAATAAATAGATATAAATATAAATAGATAGATAGCTCTATATAGCTATGTAGGTAGATATCTGTCCGGGATTTTGTCAAACTTATCAAGAACCTTGATGCCACTCAAGGCAACTGGTTGCGACAATAGTCCAGTCATAGTACTTAAGGTTTAATCTTGTTAAGACTCTGCCCGTGTCTTTCAATCGTTATAACTCAGCTCGTGTCTTTTCTTCATGAGATTGTCATGGATGACCCTGTTCTTGAAGAGAAATCGACTCTGATACCTATTGGTCTTTCTGTCTCATCAAATATAGTTCATACATTAGATCCATTGCTCTCTCTGCTTCTCGTAAAGTCGGTTCGCTCTATCGTTCAAAACACTTTCTCCCGCCCGAGGCTAGAATTATCTCTCTAAGTCTACTATCATACATTGTATGGAATACTGTTCTCATATTTAGGCTGGTGAATCTTTGTCTCATTTAAGGGTTCTTGACGAGGTTCATGAACGTATTTGCAATTTGATTGGCACCACTTTTTCTACCCTGCACCCTCTTTCTCAGATACGCGATTCTGCTAGTCTCAGTCTTCTTTCTAAATACTATTATGGAATGTGTTCTTCAGAATTGTTTGATCTATTCCATGCTTTCTTTGTCCTAGCTCGTTTGACGACTCGTCGGTCTAGTGGTATCAATCAATTCAATGTTTTGATACCTCATTGTAATACAGCTTCTTATTCCAGTATATTATTTCCAATAACTGCAGGCTTGTGGAATTCTCTTCCTGCTGACTGTTTTCCACCATACCTATAACCTTGGTGTTTCCAATACTAAATCCAATAGGCATCATCTGGCTTTTGCAATAATCAACTTTTCGCACTTGTTAGCTCATAACATCAAGTGAATTCATGCCTTGTCTTGAGCGATTTTAATAATATATATATATATATATATATATATATATATATATATATATAACAGTTTTTCATGGTAAACAACTGATGATACCTTAAATAATGTTAAAGCTTTCGTAAATTCTTGGAAGCAAACTAAATATAGTGACTGCAAAAAGTAAATTCACTTACAAAAAAAGTGATTTTCCACCGAACAACTTGGGACTAAAATGTTTTTTTTTATATATATATAGTTCTAATGGTTGAGAAACTCCCGAGACTAAAGTATATATATATATATAATATATATATATATATATATATATATATATATATATATATATATATATATATATATATATATATATATATATATATATATATACAATGGGTGTGTTTGGCAAGAAACACATGTGTATATGGTATTATTTTGAAAATTACACCTATAAATAATTACTGAAAACTCTTGCAAGATTGAGAACTTTAAATTAAGTTTACAACAAGCTGTAATTCAGCGTAATGCATAACTCTAAGGCCCGCCTATTGAGTTCTTTTGACTGCTTGCTGGATAGCCGCCGTGTTTGCTATTTAGATGTTAATTTACTTCTCATTTCTAGACAATGCGTAGTTGAGCATTGGTACGTGCCTCGGTTACTGAGTCAAACATGACTTTCATAAAGGGGTTCAAATAATGTGACCGGCAGGGATTGTCTCCTCCCATACTGACGATTGCAGGTCTGGCATAAAACTCATGTGCATATAAGGTTTATTTATAAATAATTATATAGTTATTCTTATATATATATATATATATATATATATATATATATATATATATATATATATATATATATATACTTCCATTCCCTATTATATATATATATATATATATATATATATATATATATATATATAAAATACTAAAGCAAATTTAATTAACGTGTGTTTCCATAAGGCTTTTTTCACTATACTTCAATAACATAAAATATATTCGGAAATATTTGCAGTTCTGGTATTGAGTTATCTTTTAAACATCACTCGTTTTAATTGTTCTTATTAGCCGTAATTTGCAATGAACTCATCCAGTGTCCCATCTCGTACTTAACTTTCTATCTATCATTTTCACGTATTCTTCGTATACTATACATCGTTTATCACTGTTGCCATTGTTTGTCTGTTTGTCTGTATTTCTCCCTTTCATCTTCCATCCCACCTTTATCTATATTTACAGTCGAAGGTAATAAAGAAGGGAAAGAAATATAAATGGAAAAGTCCATTATAAACAAAAGGAAATATTACCACAACTGTAATAGTATTTAGTCCGTAGTTTGAGAGGGAAAAAGAAAGAGATATATTGTGTATGTGTGTGTGTGTGAGAGAGAGAGAGAGAGACAGACAGACAGACAGACAGAGTAGAAAGTAGCAGATTTTATTTTTGCATTTTCTTTTTAGATATCTAACTCACATTTACCTTATTCAAACAATTTCACTCGAACTCAATGAGTGACCCATTAGGTTCCATTTTTCCTCGTATATATGTATATAATAATTATCGGATCAGATAGATAGATCCTAAGATCTGAACATGCGTGGATAAATAAGTAGATAGATAGATGGATAGATAGATAGATAGATAGATAGATAAAAGGAGGAAATAGATAGATAGATAGATAGATAGATAGATAGATAGATAGATAGATAGATAGATAGATAGATAGATAGATAGATACAAGGGGGAAATAGATAGATAGATAGATTAAAAAGGGGAGATAGATAGATAGAAAAAAGGGAGATAAATAGATAGATAGATAGATGGAAAAAAGGGGGAATAGATACATAGATAGATGCAAAGGATAGATAGATAGATAGATAGATATTATAAAAAGGGGAAATAGATAGATAGATGGATAAATAGATAGATAGATAGATAGATAAATAAAAAGGGGAGATAGATAGATAGATAGTTAGATAGATGGGGAAAAAGGGGAAATAGATAGATAGATAGATAGATAGATAGATAGATGGAAAAAAGGGAGAATAGATAGATAGATAGATGAAAAGGATAGATAGATAGATAGATAAAAAGGGTAAATAGATAGATAGATAGATAGATATATAGATAGATAAAAAGGGGAAACAGATAGATAGATAGATAGATAGATAGATAGATAGATAGATAGATAGATAGATAGATAGATAGATAAATAGATAGATAGATAGAACAATCATATATAAAATACATAGATGGATAGGGATTTGCTGAGCTTGGTAAGCAGATTATTACGAATGAGTTTCGGTAGATAGAAATAAAAGTTTACTTAAAGACAAAGTAAATACGTCTCCGTATCCAGTGTTGATTGTCGGTCGGGATACGCTTTTTAAATTTCTTTTTTTTTTCATATATCCAAGTGACTGTCATAATAAGGGTTTGATGTATTTCGATTCATCATATCTGTTGGCGACCCACGGGAATATCGTCGTTCGGTGTAGGGGACATGAGTGACGCCACAAGTATTTCGGCGAGCACATGACATATCAATTAATACGGGCAAGAAATTTGTTTTTGTAGTCAACACACACTTTGCAGCGAACTAGAGAGCGAGAGAGACAGAGAGAGAGAGAGGGGAGATGGGGAGAGGGGGAGAGAGAAAGAGATGAGGAATAAGAGGGAGGAAGAGATAGATAGATAGATAGATAGATAGATAGATAGTAAGAGAATGCTTCGCCACACACCACGACTTACTATAGTTTTTTTTGTTCGCGAATAAACAGATAAAAAAACTTTGTGGAAAAAATGCGTTAATTATAAAGAATATATATATATATATATATATATATATATATATATATATATATATATATATAAATGCGCTGATGCGTGTCGGCCTCTAGGAAACCTCAGTACTAGTTTCCACAAAAGAAACTGCCACCCTAAGGGTTAGACACGCTTATATAAAATAAACAGATAACGAGCGGCGAGATAGAGAAAGAAAGAGAGAGAAAGAGAGAGAGAGAGAGAGAAGGAAGAAAGAGGGAAAAGAGAGAGAGAGAAGGAAGAAAAAGAAATGGAAGCTAAATTGATAACACAGATGAGAGAGAAGACAATGGGAGATAAGCACATGAACATTAAGATACAGAGAAAGAAAGATATAGAAAAAAAAGGGAGAGAGACAAGAAAATGAGGAAGTCAACATGACAAGGAAGCCTATAAGAGAGTAGAAAATAAGAAAGAGAGAGATAAAGTGAGATAGATAATTGAAACGGACAATGACAGACTGAGAAAGTGTGAGGCAGAGATAGAGTATATATATATATATATATATATATATATATATATATATATATTACTACCAGCCACAGTAGTCCTTGCTCACCCCCATCTTTCCACTTCTTCCCCACTCATTTTCATAAACATTCATTTTTCACTCCTCACCAAGTACAGACGTTCACCCAGTAGTGGCCATTATTTTCTTCCTTTTTCCCAATATGTAAACCCTACATGTGTTTGTGCTTGCATGACATTTTTCTCTATATTGTCATCCTGATGAAGTCTTATAAATAAAGACGAAACGTTGATGTACACATACAAAACATCCATTTTTGTTGTTTTTCTTTTTTCATTTTTCAATCACGTCGGATTACCTTCATCCTTCTCTTCCCATATATATATATATATATATATATATATATATATATATATATATATATATATGACAATTAAGCTACACAGAGTGAATCTTCAGGCTAAAATACATTATTTGTTTTTATATATACGGCTAGCTAGTTAACCAATCAGATTCTTTGTTGTTCTCTCAGCCAATCGTTGGGCTTCCTGCGAACAAAGGTGTTGTTGGTGTTACTTCCGATATCCTGTTCTATTGTTCCGTTTTCTATAGATTGGCCAATATACTGTTTCCTTTGTTGTATCAATATAATGGGTGAATTTATTTTAACATTTGGTTCCTGGTATTTCTATTTAAGGTTTTAATATTTAAATTGTTAAGTTTTTGTTTATTTTTTTGTTTTTCTTTTTTTAGTTATTTGTTTATTTATTTATTTACTTATCGTTAGCTTTAAGGTAACTTTATTTCTGTGTAAGCAGCTGTTTGCTATCTTACTTCTACAGTTTAATAGATTTCGAGGATCTTTAAAGTTTAGGATTTCAAATATTTCATTCAGACATAATCTACGCGGGTCGTCTAAATTTCTATATGTACTAGCCTGTCGCATTATTTTCCATTCTATTATCGATGAGCGCCCATATATATATATATATATATATATATATATATATATATATATATATATATATATATATATAAATGGTAGGTTGTGCACACATCATGTTCCTTAAAAACATTTAAATACTAAAAAAAACCTGAAATCTGTGGAATATTTATTAATTGATGTTTAATTTAAACAATTATTGATGAGCGCCCATATATATATATATATATATATATATATATATATATATATATATATATTTATTTATTAATTTATGTTTAATTTTAACTAAGGGCTTCGAACTCTCCTCTTACCCTCTTTGTATAAAACTAAATGAAACTAAATATAGACTACATTGGGACCCCGTACGTCTGTGGGGGGGGGGGGAATAAAGGATAAAAATGAACACGGTGTTTTAAACAAGTGCAGCAAGGAAACACATATAGGGAAAACCATGGTCTTCATTTCCCTACCGTATGGAAAACCGTCCTTGATGTCGGCGCAGATTCGATGTCGAATACGCAAACATGAGGAGGCAAGGTTTTAGCCTCCGTAATTTTTGGATGCACAAATCATTTTGTTCGTCGATTAACTTCAAACGGAAAAAAAACATCAATAGCGAATATTATATAGCATTAGTGGTGCGTTTGAAGGACGAAATCGACAAAAACGACCACAGATGGGGATGAAACATTTGAAGAGACTGAATGCAAAACGCGATAAACGCCATTTTCAAAATCAAGAAACTACCACTACAAAAAGCTGGGCATTTCAACACTCGACCACACCCCAACATCATGTTTTACATAATATGATACCGGCATCATTTCGTTTTGTTTTCAATTAAAATAAGCTTTTAGTCAAAGGCTGGATTTAATATGCTCGCCATTTTATTGTATCATGCATCAATTTAAACGAATTGGATTTATCGCGTTTTGCATTCGAACTCTTCATTTGCTGTTTCACCAAATCAATGCACCATGTCACAAGTGTATCGCAAGGATGGCATAACTACATGGACTGTACTTCCAATTACTTCCGCAGTCACGCGAGTTTCCAGATCTGACCTAACTAGTATTTCGTAACTTTTTCCCTTTCTGCTCTGTTCAATCCAGCACCATTAGGGACATTGACTTCAACTAGGGTTGCTACTTTCTCCCTTTTGTCTCATATTACGATGTCAGGTTATGTACGACATGAAAAGAAACTGGAAGCTTAGGAAAATCTCCATCATACCAGTAATTATAGGAGCAACAGGACTAATGAAAAAGAATTTCAAAAGCTATCTGGCGAGTATACCCGGTGAACCGAGTGCAAAAGAAATACCATTAATTGCACTTAAAGGGCCGGTTAGAATCTTAAAAAGATCTCTAGGCTGGAGTGTCTGAAATAGCCGGTGAATGTCTGGCATCCGGTAGAATGCCCCATCTCCAGCAGAAACAGAAAGATAAGACAAACCTAACTGGCTGTTTGCAGACCACAACAGAATGTTTCATGAAAATAGATGTGGCTCCAATGACAAAGTGATATTAGAAACCGATGCGTATTTTTAAACCAAAGACAAATCGTTCTACCTAAAACAGTATCGAAAAGTTCGAGAAGCGGTGGAAGTAGTGCACCACTCTATAAAAATGACTATGTAGATGAATAAAATAAGATGTTGCCTATAAGTTGTTGTTTTATTAGCTGGAATTATTTAGTGAAAGCCAGCCGACATCTTTTTTCGTTTTTTAATACTAAGACTCTTTCAGACAGACTTATGACCAGTTCACGAACAATACTTTGAGAGATTCCTTGTTTAACACAATAATCTCATAAGTTCTGATTTTGAAGAGTGTTGTTGATTCTTTTTCTTTCGAATGTTTCGCTAAAAGATGTGCGATAGGGTTCATATGAAGCGACTGACCTGGCCATGGTTATGTTTTTAGTCTCATTTTGAGTCAACTATACTTGTACGTTTCAAGCAGTGCGCCAAGGAGTCCCATGTTCCATAAATGAGTACACATATTTCATCATTATTTCTGCTAAATATTTTCTCAAGTGGTAAAATGATATAACATAAGTATTTATTTATGGAAGTTTGACTACTTGCCACACTGCTTAAATACACATCTAATAGGTGTCTATTAACTTATGACTTGCATGTATATATGACTGTAGTGGTGTATACTTACTTGTGGCATGCCTATATATATATATATATATATATACATATATATATATATATATATATATATATATATATATATATATATATATATATGTATAAATAACAATAATAATAATAATAATAATAATAATAATAATAATAATAATCCAGGTAAAACATCCACAGGGTAGTAGTGCAAAAGATTTCAACCCGGTTTATAATAGCTGTTGATCGATAACATCGACATGCCAGTGTCGCAGATTTGTATATGTCTGTGTAAATAAAAAATATCATATATATATATATATATATATATATATATATATATATATATATATATATATAGTTATATATATATATATATGTGTGTGTGTGTGTGTGTGTGTGTGTGTGTATACAGCGTTTTCTTACGAAATCTAGGTTTACTCTGTGGTAGGAGTTTGAATCGTGCGACCGTCCGAGATGATAAAAGCGAAAGCACGAAACGCTAGCGTTTGGTAAAAATAATTTAATATTATTTATTTAAAATTCCTATTATAAGCCCCTTTAATAACATTAAAGTTGAGTCCTGTTCGGGGAAGTTAAAAATAAACTGATACATTCAAAGTATTGCAGGGTTAGTTAATAAAATTTTATTAACTAACCCTGCAATACTTTGAAATTGAACGACAAACCCACATTTTTCAAGACAGTGAGCCAACGCTTCTTTCGTTCGACACTGGATTTGAATCATAACCGTCGATAACAACACTGCGGAGACATCGTACCAAAGATGTTTATTAAGTAGCAAAGAGATAAGTTTGTTTTATTCTTGTTTTTTGATGAAAAAAAAAATGACTCAATACTGGTCACCCCTGAAGAAGGAATTTTATCCGAAATCGATAGGATGAATGTAAAAAAAAAAATTAATTAATCCTGTATTGCTAATATGGCTTATATTTCAATTTTATTAACTAACCCTTCAATACTTTGAAATTGAACGACCGACCCACATTTTATATATATATATATATATATATATATATATATATATATATATATATATATATATATATATTATTTAGTTAAATTATATTATTGAGTTGGAAACAGCTATAAACAACGTAATTTGAAGTATGATTTGAAAACATTCAAATTTGTAAATACGTATATATATATATATATATATATATATATATATATATATATATATATAGCTAAACCCTTTTCATCCTGTTTAATTAATGTTGTTCCCTTTAACCTCTTTAATCTTGAAACCCATTTCCACTCCCTAATTCCTTTAGAAGACACATCATCAAAACCCAAAACAGTAACGGCCAAATATACGATGCTCATTATATTGGCTTACGGAATTTATATAGAAATATTTTTTTAATTTTCTTATATTTTTATATCTCTTTAAATCTTCTCCGGTTTAAATCGCAACTGTTACTCCCCCCCCTTTTAAAACCTTATTAAACCTTCCTTACACAAAATTTAAACAAACACTCTAAGCAAATAACGCGTCCAAACGAGAGTGACACGTGGCTTCACATTTCCGAAACAGATGACAACAGAAGCTGAAGAGAGCCGGATGGCTAAGTCCTTCTGTGCTTGAAACCGACGGTACGAACGTTGTACTAATTTTTATGTACCAAAATAAATAAATAAATAAATATATATATATATATATATATATATATATATATATATATATATATATATATATATATATATATATATATATCGTTTAGGTCAATTATATTATTGATTTGTATTAAGCATATTTACTTATTATTACATTTCAGTGAATTAAAACAATTGCACATAACTTATGGGATTATATTATGCATACGGACGTTATATTTCATATAGTGATGAAGAAAACAACAGTTTTTACCCTCGTATCGAAGACTGTTGAATCTAATATTTACTAAGATAACACAACAAAATGACGTAGTCTAATTAACATAATTATATTTGGTTCAATTAATCATTTAATAACTAAACGAAACTAATAATAAAATGTAACTTTTAATGATGAAATTTAGCACAGCTTCCAATGTTTACACGAGTTTAACGTGAGATGAAAGAAATAGAAACACTTGAGAATGAGAAGATTTCCCCGAAATATAGTAATATTCCGGCTTCACACATACAAGTCGAGTTAAAGAAGCGAAAACTGGGAATAAGTTGGGTTTTAAATAAAGAATCAAATAAAGTAAAATGCATTTTGCTTTACAGTATACCGCCCTATAAAACGATATATTCCCGCATTGTCGTTATATATATATATATATATACAAATATGTTTACAAAATTTTCATGTTTCAGTGTAAGACTAAACAACAGTACTGGCAAACAGCTGCAAACAACTATACTACATTTGTGTAGTCTTTATTTGGAAAATGATTTAAATGTTTAGAACACACACACACACACACACACACACACACACACACACACACACACACACACACACACACACATATATATATATATATATATATATATATATATATATATATATATATATAAAACACTTCAATATTACAAATACATTTATAGTTTATGCGCCTTTAAGATTTAATAGTCTTAATAGTAGAGCCCTGTTTGTAATTACAAGATTGTTGTAATCCTAGCGATATGCAAAGTTCCGATTGAGCGTTGAACACTATTGAAAACAGGACGCTTGCCTCCGCCTCCCGAGAAAGTGTATGTTAATTTCAATTACTGTCTGTGGCCATTTCTCGCGACCGTGTGGCCTTAGGCTCGTGATACTAAGCTGAATCTACGAACTGCGTCTGAACCTATGCGACCGCTTGCAACCGCTTGCAACCGCCACTCATGCACTGATGAGGTAGAACATTCGAAACGACGTCGTCTGTAGGTATAAAACACTTTAATATTTAAATAAAAAATATATATATATGGGAAAATGAAAAAGGAAAACAAAAAAAAAAATATATATATATATATATATATATATATATAAATTTGGGAAAGTTCATTTTCTTAAGCATCGTTAGAATTTTAAACATAAAGAAAGAGGCAAAATGCCTTCATAAAAACCATGTGTTAGATGCAGATATTTTTTTATTAAAATCAAAATATCAAATTGAAACATTTTTTTCGTTTTTTTCTTTTCTTCATCTTGACTTTTTTTATCTAATATTTCGCTTGATATAACAAGCCTCGAAAGATCTTTGGACAAATAAAAGTTATCAACCTTATTTTTTTTTTTCGTAATAATCCTTCCTGGTCTTCTAGAAGTCACGTCCGATGCTGTGTGGACTAACGGTGCAAATGTCTCTTAAAATCCATTGCATGATTAAGATTCTCGAGAAAGTTTAGAATTGAAGGCTTAAGCTTAAGGGGTGTTAAGAAGAAATTGAAATTCAGGGAATCTTGTTAAATTGGTCTCTAATGACTATAGACAAATTCGATGCATATCTCACATATTTGATATTTCGAATGAGACGTTGTGCTCATATTATGGACTAAATTCGATGCATATCTCACATATTTGATATTTCAAATGAGACGTTGTGCTCATATTATGGACCAAATTCGATGCATATCTCACATATTTGATATTTCGAATGAGACGTTGTGCTCATATTATGGACCAAATTCGATGCATATATCACATATTTGATATTTCGAATGAGACGTTGTGCTCATATTATGGACTAAATTCAGTGCATATTTCACATATTTGATATTTCGAATGAGACGTTGTGCTCATATTATGGACCAAATTCGATGCATATCTCACATATTTGATATTTCGAATGAGACGTTGTGCTCATATTATGGACCAAATTCGATGCATATCTCACATATTTGATATTTCAAATGAGACGTTGTGCTCATATTATGGACCAAATTCGATGCATATTTCACATATTTGATATTTCGAATGAGACGTTGTGCTCATATTATGGACCAAATTCGATGCATATCTCACATATGTGATATTTCGAATGAGACGTTGTGCTCATATTATGGACTAAATTCGATGCATATTTCACATATTTGATATTTCAAATGAGACGTTGTGCTCATATTATGGACTAAATTCGATGCATATCTCACATATTTGATATTTCAAATGAGACATTGTGCTCATATTATGGACCAAATTCGATGCATATCTCACATATTTGATATTTCGAATGAGACGTTGTGCTCATATTATGGACCAAATTCGATGCATATCTCACATATTTGATATTTCAAATGAGACGTTGTGCTCATATTATGGACCAAATTCGATGCATATTTCACATATTTGATATTTCGAATGAGACGTTGTGCTCATATTATGGACCAAATTCGATGCATATCTCACATATTTGATATTTCGAATGAGACGTTGTGCTCATATTATGGACCAAATTCGATGCATATCTCACATATTTGATATTTCAAATGAGACGTTGTGCTCATATTATGGACCAAATTCGATGCATATCTCACATATTTGATATTTCAAATGAGACATTGTGCTCATATTATCGACCAAATTCGATGCATATCTCACATATTTGATATTTCGAATGAGACGTTGTGCTCATATTATGGACCAAATTCGATGCATATCTCACATATTTGATATTTCAAATGAGACGTTGTGCTCATATTATGCATTTTAAAAACTCTTTAAAATACAACTGAGATTTACTAATTGATATCGAATACCTATTGTAAACATTTCACGAAAAAATTGTAATTATCTTAATTGTCACGAAAGGTTTTAACTTTTTTATGAAACTAAATATATCTCACATTACTAACAATTACGCATAGAAGTTGTATTCGAAATTTAAAATGATCTGTTAATTTCTTAATTGGACATAGCAGTATATACACATATACACATACCTCAAATTTATATACATGCACCCTCTAAATGTAAACAAAATTTAAAAAGAATAATGTGCATATATTATTCACCGTGTTGCTGAGAATATATGTTCCAAAATTCATAATTATCACTTCATTAGGTTAGAAGACTATCATGTACATATAAATATATAAATATATACACATCTCAAACTTTATAAAGAAAAAGATTACACATAACGCTTCAAACAAACTACATCACCCTCTGAATTCTTTTTTTTATAGGACGTCAATTGTGGAGTTTTTTATTATCCTTAATCACAAGTTCTGAGACTTTCAATTTCGTGAATTAAAAATGGCGTCTGAAAGGACCTTTTTTATTTTCCAAGAACCGTTTAAGAGTCGACTACCTTTCCGAACCCTGATTTCCTTAGGCGTAATAAATCCTACTAAACAGTCAAGTTTCTTGTTTTCAGGTCATTCCCAAAAGGTTTAAACGGACGTACAAAGGATTTGTGACTGTCATTATTGTTTTATTTTCACTCGGCGTGCTAGTACGATTCAATTTGATTCGCGAACATGTTTCGTCACCAAAACATCAAATGTTTCCCCCGAAACTAACGCTCTTCAGTTAAATAAACAAATAAACAAATAAGCAGTAAAAAAAACAAAAAAACCCCCCACACACACATACAAAGAACATGAAATCAGAATAACTATTTCTTAAGATACGTCGTTTTATATCAGCGCGATTAGTGATGGAAATGCTATTTCAAATTAAAAGCGTGCTTAACGGAAATGCTATTTCAAATTAAAAGCGTGCTTAACGGAAATGCTATTTCAGACAAAAATCAACGAAAATGATATCTAGAACTTGAGTTTGTCAGACAAATATAATGCAATTTCAAATTTAAGCGTGACAGACCGACCGACATACTACACATCTTATTGAGATATTTGCCCTCTATTTGATTTATAATAAGATACGTCCATTGGCTCTGCGCGTTACACGATTAAAATGATATTTGAAACCGAGGCGTGACACGCGGACGGAACGACAAATAAAGCCCCTTTTAAAGATGCTAGGAAGTATCAAAAAAACAAATAATAATAAAAAAAACAAAGAAACAAATAGCATTAAACCAAAGGCGATTAACCCCACCCTCGACCCCGCCCTCAACGGCAAAAGATTTCAATCAGCAGTTTTGGCGGAGACGTTGATCGGGTGCCCCCAGGAGAACATTGCCCACGGCGCCTTCGCAGCAGGCGGTCCATCGGCCTCGGCCAGACACATCGATCTATCTGTCTATAAAACTGTCCCCGACGGAGATATTTCGGCGTTTTAGAATCCTCCTCGCCGGGTCGCAGCCCTTGGTCCTTAGCAAGGGGGAAAGTGTTTTCGACACTTTACGAGAATTCTTCAAATGGTGCGATGTGGGCGTAGAAAGAATCTGCCTTGCTAAGTGGATGATCGAGGAGCATGTCCTAAGAAGAAAGAATCCCCAACCCATTACCCCCCCTAAAAAAACACACAACAGAAGTGAATAAGTAAATATTTAAAAATATTTACATTTTTGGAAAATTAAAAAAAAAAAATTCGAACTGTTCAAACCCTCTTTAATAACTCGGGAGGTGCGCTCAGAGCATCCATCCTTATCTGCCTTGACAGATTACAAAACCGACTTCGAAATCTGGTAGGCGATGTCTTCTTGTCCTCCCTACTACCTCTCTTTCACAGAAGAGACGTTGTTAGTCTTTCTCTACTCTATCGTTATTTTCATGGCAGGTACTTGGCTGAGCTTCAATCTATAGCCCCTATAAAGCATTCACATCAAAAACTCGTCTAGCTATAACCACTGTCTATCATTTCCCTTGCTCCCTATCTCCCTTTTCCTAAAACTAAACGAAACTTCCATGAGCAAAGTTTCTTTCATAGAAATGCCCGTCTGTGGAACACAATACCACGCGGCTGTTTCCAGGCTGACTACAACATTGTCGTCTTCAAGTCCAATGTAGACAAATTCTTTCTGAGCCGTCCACTTAAATAATAAATTCTGACTAGTTTACAATCCTCTCAATGTTTCACCGTCCATCTGTCAAAGTCAGTTAACACTTATCCTCGAGTGGCTTTTGGGCCTTGATAAGAGGTTACTCGTTTGTGAAAAAAAAAGCTGAAGACAGAATTAAGTAAAGTAAAATCGTAGGAATCAGTCCTGTATGATTGTTTTGACCAATTTAACGGCATTAGTTTCACAGATTATGTTTCGTATGAGATACTTACATGAGGAACTTAAATATATATATAATGGACTTACTGATTTGTTTTCAGACTAAACTGAATGAAGAAATGAAATTTATTCCTAAAACCCTTTGCAACAACAATAGCTATCCATTAGACATTGTTGAATCTACAAGAAAAAATAAAATTTCAAATTTGAACAAAATAAAAACAGCTTCTCTTCATAGATGTTCTATTTATCTCCGCCTTACTTGGTTAGGTAACATAAATGATTAATTCGTCAAACAAATCTCTTCGTTTCTACAACAATGTTACTTTGCCTTAACTACGCGTATTGTTTTTTCAACAAGACCCATCTTGATGTAGCTTCAAAAAGGTTTTCATCCCCCCACCATTAAAATTCTATTATTTATTCATTTAAATGTAATTGCCGTTTGCATTACGTTGGGAATACGTCGCAAAGATTGGACATCCGGATCAAACAACACGTGCCAACTAAAATTCGTCAGGCAAATTATTTTTGCATATTACATCTAATAAATAACCCTAACCTGTCCCTGCAATTTTAGTATTTATTTATTCTCCAGTCTCAGTAAGTGACCCCCCATATAATCTGAAGATTCTAGAAACTATTTAAATTAAGTCTTTGCAACCCTCTCGGACTTAATGCTGTTTCTATTTGATTAAAAAATGTTTCTCTCTTTCCCTCGCGAAAGTCTTCATAGCATATAGTTTTATTTTCTTAATCCTAATCTAGGTTTTAGCTCTGTTGAGCGAGGTTCGAAACCACCCATCTGCCCTTAAATTCTTTTTATTTTTTAATCCATCATGTTTAACAATACGTATGGTTTTATAAAGGTATGATAACATTTTGTACTACAAAAAATATTTAAATATTTATATGTATATATATATATATAAGTAACGAACATGGAAATAAAGATATGATGTATACATTTTAAGAAAACCTATCAAACAAATTGATTCTCGATATACGAGATAGAGCAATTATATAAACAAGGAAAAGATGTGAATGAAGATTGTATGAATTACAATATCTATTAAATCATCAGTTGTTTAAACATTTATTTATATTTATATATATATATATATATATATATATATATATATATAATAATCCACGTACAAGAGGTTTCAAAGAAGGAATAAAAAAATATTTTAAGCCCCTTGTTTTTAACAATTGATGATTCGATCGAAGAATCGAAAACGTTCGTGAAAACTGTGTACCCTATGGAGCATTTATTATTATTATTTTTTTAAATGCAAAAATACCATCAGAAAAATTGAAAAATAAATAAAATAGGTATAATTAAACAGACGAATTTTGTTATTTTAAAAAATGTTTGCACAAATGAGAAAATGCTTCCTAATACACACACACGATATATATATATATATATATATATATATATATATATATATATATATATATATATATATATATATATATATATATATATACATATATATATATAATAATCCACGTACAACATCCACAGGGTAGTAATTCAAAGAATTTCAACCGGGTTTATAAAAAGTGCTCAGTATCAAATAGAGCTTTTATATATGATTATTTTTATTTACACAGACATGTAAAAAATATGCGACACTGGCATGTCGATGTTATCGATCAAGAGTTTAAGCTCGGATTCTAACTCTGCCTGATGAGATCTCAGTTTATGATAGCTGTTGATCGATAACATCGACATGCTAGCGTCGCAGATTTTGTACATGTCTGTGTAAATAATAATAATCATATATATGTGTGCGTGTGTAAAATAAGTATAAATAAATAACTTTACATTATTCTAGATTCTTATATATATATATATATATATATATATATATATATATATATATACATGACTTCGTTCCGCTCATGCGCCTCTCATCGTCGTCTTTCCTTTACACTAACGGCCTGCTAATCCGTCTGACTCGCTAGATAAGCTATCAGCAAATTTGCCTGGAGTTGTTTTCCTTTTTCCTTTCTTCCTTCTCCTCAGATTTTAATGAATGTCGTTATTGTGACATGGCTAATTAAACACACACGCCAGCATTTCTTGGCGTTATTTTGCGTGTCGTTTGCGATCACAACGTATTCCGACTAAAATGTATTTATTAGAAACTAAGATATGGTTTCTATCTTTTTACGGATGTCCAAGCATTTTTATAAGAGCCTCCGTCGGTCGTTATCGAGGCTTAGGTTCGAGGTCGGTTTTTCGTCGTTCTGTTATGAAATTGATCTAAAGTTAGGCACAGATAAGCCGTTGGCCCATCCTTACTTTGTCAGGCGGAGTTATGCAGTCTCACGATTGGCATATATTCGTGCTATCTAATGAAACCGTTGCGTTTGTATCTAATGAAACCGTTGCGTTTGTATCTAATGAAACCGTTGCGTTTGTATCTAATGAAACCGTTGCGTTTGTATCTAATGAAACCGTTGCGTTTGTATCTAATGAAACCGTTGCGTTTGTATCTAATGAAACCGTTGCGTTTGTATCTAATGAAACCGTTGAGTGTGTATCTAATGAAACCGTTGCGTTTGTATCTAATGAAACCGTTGCGTTTGTATCTAATGAAACCGTTGAGTTTGTATCTAATGAAACCGTTGAGTTTGTATATAATAAAACCGTTTAGTTTGTATCTAATGAAACCGTTTAGTTTGTATCTAATCAAACCGTTGCGTTTGTATCTAATGAAACCGTTGCGTTTGTATCTAATGAAACCGTTGAGTGTGTATCTAATGAAACCGTTGAGTTTGTATCTAATTAAACCGTTGAGTTTGTATCTAATGAAACCGTTGAGTTTGTATCTAATGAAACCGTTGCGTTTGTATCTAATGAAACCGTTGAGTGTGTATCTAATGAAACCGTTGCGTTTGTATATAATGAAACCGTTGCGTTTGTATCTAATGAAACCGTTGAGTGTGTATCTAATGAAACCGTTGCGTTTGTATCTACTGAAACCGTTGCGTCTGTATCTAATGAAACATTGCAAATGGCGTCTTAATTCACTGGGTAAGCCACTATTTATTTACCACCAAAGGAGAGTCACTTTGGATTGGGACTAAAATGCAAATTGTCTCAGTCGAGAAGGATTTCTTCATTCACTGACGGAGGACAGAAAAGATGAAGTGTAGTATCAGAAGAGATACCGCACTTTGAACTTAGTCAAAAGTCGAAGGAGTATGCCTAAAATATAAGCCTAAAATGGAAGACTTTACGTCCGATCTGTTGCTAATGGCGCTAGCAAAATGGTTGGGTCCTTCTACGTTACCAGAAAGTACCTGACATTTGATGCAATTTTCTACTTATATAAAAGTCCGATCCGTCTTAAGATCGTGTATTTCTATCACATTTGGAGAGGCTTCGCTTTGCAGGGTTCAAAAGCAACTTAGCAATCTAGTGTGTCTTTATCTCTTTCGTTTCTTACAGTACCTTTCTCACGGAAAATTCCATGCTAGTATTTCTCTACTCTATCGTTATTTTCATGTGCTTGACTAAGATTCAATCTCTGGTTCCTCTTCTACGGTCCACAATGGCAAAACATTTTAATTTCCACATCCCTGTACCTAAAACTAAACAGAATTTATATTAATTCCGAGTAATTGCCATATGTGGAGCACAATATCTTGGGACTGTTTCCTTGCGGACTGCAACAGGATCGTCTTCAAGACCAATGTCAAGGTGTCGAGTCGTCTTCTTAAGTAATCAAATTCTGCCCATTCCATTCATCGTTTCAAATCCTCTCATATTATTTTTCATCATCCGACAGACAATCTTAATTATGCTTATCCTCGAATGGCTTTTGGTCTTGGTAAGTTGCGACTTATTAGTATAAAATATACATGAGCCAAAGATCCGTTATTGGCAAACAATCTGAACACCTAAAACTACTGGAAGCACCAGTCGGAATTAGGAATGGTCAAGCTCGGACCTAGAAGGTGCACCCTCCCAGGCATTATCTCCTCTTTGTGATGGAGGTTGGCTTATTACCGATCGCATGAGACGCTCTACTTGGGTATGCCGACGGATCAGTTCATGTTTTTTTTTCTAACTTCCCAGAGTACCCCCCAGCTAAATGACAAGCTTGCAATAGTATTTTCGATAGTTCGACATATTTCTATATGACGATCTGTCTTTCCGTTAGTCTGTCACGGATAAATTTGAAATGACCTTTTTTTGGTCTGTCATGTGTAATTTTAAACTAGCATTTTTATATGTGCCTATGCGTCTCTATATAATGATGTATCCGTTCAAAGATGTGTCACGCTTGAGTTTGGTCTGTTGGATTTAAGGTTAAAATAACATTTTAAATAGGTTCACGCAATGTGTTTTCTGTGGAAGAGTCCTGTCACTAATGCTAGAATGAGTTTTTTGCAACAAAATTAAAAAAAAAAAATTTGTTTCACTTAGTTCACCCCAAACAAGGTAAGTTGCAACTGAAAACGTAAGGGGCTACTAGGTATTAGGGTGGACATTTTCTGGGTCATCCGAAGTTAGGTGCTGTGCAGCGAGATGCTGGTTTCATATTAGTTTTAAATCTGTGCACGTCAGTACAGTCGGGGAAACAGGGAGCGGGAAGGGAGATCCAAAGGCCAGCAGCACGAGGAAAGAAGCTATTGGAGTAGAAGGCTCTCCGGCATCTGGGGACCTTCACAGTGAATTGATGGGATTTAGCTGATTGTCGGGTTTGTGGAGTGTATTTACGTCAAGGGGCCACCAGAGCAGCAAGTTCATCGGAGTACATTCCATTGAAGTACTTGTAAAACAAGCACAAGGAAACAACATTGCGGCGATGGGACAAGGGCTGGAGCTTGGTAAATAGTGAGAGACCTATTAGATTTGCGACTCTTTTTTTGGACTATGTCTAAGAGGAAGAGACTAGTTGAGTGTACACCAGCCCAGATGTGACAACAATACTATATGTATGGGCGGATGGTGGCTTTCTAGAGATATAAGATACTGTCAGGTGTGAGAAGTTTTCTAGATCGCTAGAGAGAGCCCACTTTCTTTGCAGCAGTTTTGGAAATGTCTTCAATGTATTTGTTCCAATTCATGTTACCTGTGAATGTTAGGCAAAGTAGTTTGAAAGTTGAACTCTAAGGTGGGGTGTTATTTGTCATGGCAATCGGTGGCTGAAGAGGCTTCTTGTAGTTGTTGAAAGAAAGGAGCTTTGTCTTAGTAGCATTAAATGTTACCATCCATTTATGACCCCATTCCACTACAGACTGGATGTCACTTTCTAAGGATTCAGCCATTTCCTCGGATATGTGCGCGCCCATTTTACCCACATGACGAGAGTAGAGCGTGGTGTCGTCAGCAAATATACCCATCTCAGACACAATATCATCAGGGAGGTCGTTCATGAAAATCAGGAACAATACAGGTCCAAGGATCGATCTCTAGGGTACACCTGCATTTATATCATTCTGTCTGGAAGAAACGGTCATCAAGGACTACTTGGATCTTTCTTTTAGATAGGAAAGATCTAATTATATTAAATACTCCTCCAGTAATACTATATAAATTAATTTTTATAAGAAGACCTTTATGCCAGACCTGGTCAAATGCTTTGGATATTTCAAGTGTTACCGCCCTTGTTTCACCTGCCTTGTCAGTATATGCGTTCAGAAATGGCCGTAAGGATATCCGCAGTTGATTGTGCTTGCCTAAATCCATACCGATGGTCGGACAGAAGTTTAGCATTAGATTGATGTAGGATTCCACGATTTTAGCGAAAAGCGAAGGTCGACTGGAATGACGATAACTCTGAGGGTCAGTTCTATCTCCAGAATCCTTGAAGACTGATACCACAGAGACAATTTTCTAGCTATCAAGGAAGCAAGATTCGGCAATGCATTTGTTGTAGAGTTTGGAGAGGACAGGGACCAGTTCAGCAAAGCATTTCTTTATTACTATTACTGGTATAAGATCAGGCCCACACGCTTTAGAGGTGTGAAAGTTTTTTATGATGTCTCGGACATAGGATATAGTCCATTAATCATGCACAGTGTGCGCATACGCCAATGTCCTACTTTGTGAGTCTTCACTAGATGTGCATCAGATTATGGTTAGTTTAAGGTTAGGGTTAGGGTTAGGATGAAGTTGTTACAGTTATGGTTAAGCTATACAAAATGAAAATACTAGCAATCAATATTTAAAAGAGTAGAACGTGGAACTTCCGGCAGCCTTGTAACTCTCGCTTCCCTCATTATTTTCTCTTTTAGTCCTCGTATTTCATGAGGTATGTTTCTGACAGATGGGGAATAATTACTGTTTTGTGGGTCGGAATCTATCCATCTAACGCTTATCGTTGGCTAGTTTTTGACCTTGAAGTGGTATTTGTTTAGCTCCTTACATCAAGTGGCGTCATGCCTTGTCTTGAGCGATTTCCATCAAAAGAATCTGAACAGGAGAAAGTCAATATTAACTAATACTATTTCTAATATTGTCGAAAAATATGTTTTAATGTAGTTGTGGTCTTGTTACGGACCCACAGTCTTCTTGGACCTACACCAAATGATAATGAGTTCACCTTCTCTTACTAAGAAAGGTTTAAGATCCATCGGTTCACAACATATTTTGTTGATGTTTAATTTATGGAACATTTATGAATATCAATGATTATGTCATAAATTTTGTATAACTTCCCTCTCTCTATATATAAAAAAAGGAAAAACAAGTTCAATATATATATATATATATATATATATATATATATATATATATATATATATATATATATATATATATATTGAACTTGTTTTTCCTTTTTTCTCTCTTTTATTCTTCTTAAATGATTTAAACTGAGTCAAACTCCTGTGAGGTATTGTCAGTTGTTGAGGTCAATATTTTAGATGTGTATCTCCCCTGATGAACTGCCTAGCAAGGTGCTTGCTAGGTAGCGAAACACCTGTAGGGAACTATAGCTTTACAAGATAAATAAGTAAATAAATAATAAAATAAACGATCTTTACGTTGTGATGAATCCTCTCTGGAAGAAAGGGAAAAATATTGTAGTAAACTCTCCAAATATATATATATATATATATATATATATATATATATATATATTTCAGAGGAAACATTTTTTTAATCAATGAAACAATTTTCCCCTCTCATATCTCATTAGATTTTCTTAGTTTTTAATTTATCATTTTGCCGTTTCCTCTTAGAGGGTTAGACGATAATGCCTTAAGGAAAATGTTAGCAATTTTCTTCTTTTTTTTCCACCCGCCCGTTTCATTTATTAAAAAATGTTTCCTCTGAAATTTATCCTATGATTTTGTTGTACGCGAAATTTACTTACATATATCATGGACGGCGGCATCGGGGGGCAGGGGGGGGGGCTGAAGCCCCCTCACTTTTTGACTTGCCCCCCCTCCCACTTTACGGTTATCAATAATTAAGTTGATATGCATGTGTTACTCCGGGCCCCCACGTTTTAGGAGAAACCCCCCCACTTTCATAACTGTCCCGCCGGCCCTTTATATATATATATATATATATATATATATATATATATATATATATATATATATATATATATATATATATATATAGTTATCCATGTAAAGTAAATATCCACGGGATAGGGATCCACAGAATTTCACCGGGCTTACAAAAAGTGCTCAATATCAAATAGAGCCGTATGTATATGATTGTTTGTATCAAAACAGACATGCACACAATCTGCAACTCTGACATGTCAATGTTATCGTTCTACAGTAGTTAAAAGCTGAAATCTCATCAGTCAGAATTAGGATTTGATACCCTCCTTAGATGGTATTTTTCCAAATCCTGATTGTTCCTGATGAGATCTCAGCGTTTAACTGCTGTAGATCGATAACATCGACATGCCAGTGTCGCACATTTTGTAATGTCTGTTTGAATAAAAACAATCACACACACACACACACACACACACACATATATATATATATATATATATATATATATATATATATATATATATCAGGAAGTGTTCAAACAATAGAATACAAATACAACTTATTAAATTTTAAATATTATGAAGAACGTTTTAAGAATGGTAAGAAATTAATTATTCACACACCAATAAACTACTTCTGTGACTCCTGTATTAACATGCTTCTGGTTAGGATTCGTAGGGGTTAATGTTAGAGTTAACCTGTAAACAAATTCAGAATAAACGCCACCGTTGAATGCCTAACATAATGGTGGACAGCTATCAGTGTGGGTTTATGTGGATAGAGAAATATAAGGGTAAGGCTTTGTTTATACTAATACCCAATAGTATTAATGGATTTCACTATTTTGGTACGTAAAATAACTTCTTTTTTTTTACTACAACTGTTTTTTTTAGATTGCGGGGTATTTTGTGGTGAGGTTGTTCTAAAAATAAAAGAACAGTGAAAAAGAGACAAATATTTTCATATCTGAAAAAGAAGTATTAGCTAAAAAAAATAATAAACATTTAAATTCTAGTATAAATTATTGAATAGCTTTGATTCGAACGTCGAAAGCTTAAGAAGAAACAAAGTTAGTTGGCTAACAAAGAGCTGATTCTAAGGGTAACTAATATTTAAACGGTACTGATATCGATCTTGACCCAGTTTTCGCGAGGTTCGACTCGGAAGCGTTCGGCTGTCCTACACAAACGCCCGAGAGTTGACGAGTCAATTTGTACTAGACGACAATTTTGATACGGTGTTGGGTCCTATAATAACATTGTTTTGCTTGTTTTGTTTTTTTTGTTGTTGTTAGGGTTAGGGTAAGGGTTTAGGGTTAGGGTAAGGGTTTAGGGTTAGGGTTAAAAATATTTATTTGATAACAGTAATTTCGCTCTGTTTTGCTGTTTTTATTTGTTTTGTTGTTTAAAAGATTTCTTGCAACAATAACTAAAAATTATAGGACGCAGCAATGTATCAAAATAACAAAAAATATTTATTTGATAACAGTAACTTCGCCATGTTTTGCTTGTTTTGTTTTTTGTTGTTGTTTCTTCTAGAAATTTTTTTGAAAATATAACTTACAATCACAGGACGCAGCACCGTATCAAAATTGTCGTCTGGTACCATTCGGCTCGTCAACATTCGGGCGTTTGCGTAGGACAGCCGAACGCTTCCGAGTCGAACCTCACGAAAACTGGGTCAGGATCGATATCAGTACCATTTAAACACAATTATGTAATTTATAATAATATAACAAAACATCATCCCGAATCCCACTGGGGCAGGGTGTGCCTTGTTATAAAAGTAACAATTGATAGAAACGGTTGCATGTGAAAAGCGATAGGAGGAATCCAGTCTGCCATAGTTCTAATATTACCTTTCTAATTGTGCTATCTATCCGGCCTGTAACTGAAGGCACTCGGTTGCCACACCGCAAAAAGATATACGAAAGAACGAAATAGCGAAATACAAAGGTTTTATGTACATGAAAATAAACTGGAACCGTAGCTAGATCGCCATAATTCCAGTAATTATAGGAGCAACAGGACTCATTAAAAATTATTAAAAAACATACCTGGTAAATATACCCGGTAAACCAAGTGCAAGAGAGATACAAACAATTACACAGGAACGGTTAGAATCTTAAAAAGATCTCTCTGTTGTGGTCTCTGAAATAGCGGGTGAATGCCTCATCAGCAGCAAAAGCAGAAAAATAAGAACATTGAAAAAAAAATGAAAGACATTTACTCTGTAAATGTGCAAATACAGCTAATAAAGAAATAATGTGCTGTGTTTGTTACTTCGTTACTGACAACATGCGTATATTATATTAACTTAACGATTATTATATGCTGGATAGTGCAATCTTATCTTATATATAATATAGAGCCAGTTTTCACTGCGTATCTTTGTGATGTATACCTTTCTCAATAGAAGGTAGATAATTAAATCTGTCTCGTCAGTCGTATATATGTCTGCGTTGTTAATAAATAAAAATGAAATTTCCAATCAATTTTAATATTTAATCCTGATCGATATGAGTAGTCATGTATAAAGTAAAGGGGGAGATTTTACCGTCACACTCAGAAGTTCTAACACCGCCACTAATAACACCGGCACACATTTAATAAGAAACATTTTTTTATATTCACCTGCAATAAAGAGAAGGAGAGAGCGAGAAAAGAGAACGAGAAAGTAAAGAGAGAGAGAGAGAGAGAGAGAGAGAGAGAGAGAGAGAGAGAGAGAGAGAGAGACGGGATTAATAGGACAAAAGATAGCCGCCTGTTCTTGGTTTATGTAGTTAATAGCGTCGCCTTTAACTACTTGCCGATTATTTCGCTGTGCTTACAAATCGAGTTCTTGAGTTCGAACCTCGCACGGGGCATAAGTATTTTTAGCTCGATTTTGTCCCAAAATTAACTTAAACATTTCAGATTATAAAATTTGGCAGTTTTTTTTTTTTAGTTTTTGCTTTTGTTTTGCATTTTGGTTGTAATCTACGGCAATTAGAAGCCCGGGCGAAGCCGGATAACACTGCTATTACTAAATAAAACAAAACAAAACCGGCGGTAAGTGATTTGGGTCTGCGACTAGTTGATTTTTTGAATTCAAAAAATGTTAAGAAAGTCTGGTTTTAATGTTTGATGTCTTTGAGGGGTGCATTATAATTGATTGCCTTAATTTCTCTTATTAAATAGATGGTCTTTCATTACAAGAAGAAGAAAACGAAGAACGAGAAGAAAAAGAAAAAGAAAATGAAGAAAAAGGAGATGAAGAAGAAGAAAAACAAGAATAATAAAAAAATAAGAACAAAAATGAGAAGAAAAAGAAGAAGAAGAAAAATGAGAAGAAGAAGAAGAAGGAAAAGAAAAAGAAAAAGAAAAAAGAATGAGAAAGCGTAGAAAAATGGTGATCAAAGTAATGTGGTCGGTTGCAATGCCGGTTGACACGGGCCTTGTCGCGTTGTTGGTCACATGTTGTTATTTAAAAGTCTTACGGCGTTAATTGAAAACATACAACCGGCATCAAATGATATTGGAGACCAATCACAATTCAGAATCACACCTACCATAAATCTCACCTCAAACTTTACACCATCCCTATTGACCCCCGGATTAAAACAAATTTTTCTCTCATTTAAGAGAGAAAAATATTTTTGTGTGTAATTTAATTATAATTTTACTATAAAGCGAACACAATTCAATGAGAAAGAGAAATAGATATACAGAGAGACTGAGAAACGGAGAGAGGGAGATGGAGAGGGATAGAGAGGACGTAAAATGAAAATCGTATTATAATGTAGACTTGGTGTCATTCTGTAAACGAAATTCCATAATATTTCTAAAAGATATTATGGCATCTTTCAAAGATTTTATAAACCTTTCAAATATAAATAATTTTTATTGTATTTTCAAATGTAACTATTTATTATACATTGTAAGACAACTTATTTTAATTAATCATCCTGTTTCAACCTTTAATAATTTAATCATCTCTCTCTATTTGTTATATATATATATATTGTTGTCAGAGATTAAGTGTTTAAACTCAATAGATATTAATTTATAATTCCAGAGCATTTATACATAGACAATGGAAAAAACAGATTAGAACGACTACATCTTTATTTATATATCTCAAGATTAGAGCATTTGATATTCTGTTTAATAAAGTTTAGCAACGCGTGCGTAAAGAAATTAAATTAATTATCCATACACGTGGAAGCTGCTAAGAATCGTCACGTATTTATTTATAATGGCGCACGTGACGGAAATTGAAAGACAGTTAAAAAAAACCGTCGGAACAAATACATTTCATTTGTTAATAATGTGTCTACGACATACTATAAAGACCATCAATAAAACAAGTAAGACACAAAATTATATTGCGCCCATACAATAAAAGAACGCACAAGTGCGAAACACGAAGGAAGAATTACATTTCATTTGTTAATAATGTGTCTACGACATACTATAAAGAACATCAATAAAACAAGTAAAACACAAAATTATATTGCGCCCATACAATAAAAGAACGCACAAGTGCGAAACACGAAAGGAAGAATTACATTTTCTCCTGACATCTTTTCTGTTATAGGACGTGCACAACGCCGGTATTGTCTGTACAGTGTAACATTAACAACCGATAACGAAATCTCGTATTTTATTTCGACTACATATGGTGCGAGAGTTCTCATGAAATCTCATCTTCACTTCGAGATTTGGGGTGTACTCGTTTTTACACAGAAAGCATAACTATCCTGAAAACAAACTTTCCCCTAAGGGAGATGAGTCAGTTTCCAACGAAAATTTTATCATAATATCAAGTAATAATATATACTAGCGGGACCCGTGTAAATTACACGAATTGATGTTTTCAATACTATATATATATATATATATAAATATATATATAGGTATATGTATATATATATGTATATATATATGTATATATATATGTATATATTGTATATATATATGTATATATATATATATATGTATATATATATATATGTATATATATATATATATATATATATATATATATATATATATATATATATATATATATATATATATATATATATATATATTCCCAAAGAACACTGTGATTTATTTTAAAACTAATGCCATATTGGTTTTTACCAGAGGAAATCAAAACACATTTTTCGACTATATCTACCTCTTTTGAAACAAAATGTACGGGGAATGTCTAGAACCCCCCCCCCCCAAAAAAAAACCCAAATAAAAACGAAAAAAAAACAAACTAATCATTGACCTAGAAAATTCAAAATATGTTAGGAAACCTTAACTGTCTTCAAAAACTCGAGAAACGGCCGTAAAAAAAAAATAATAATCTGTTCACTGAAAAATTAAAAATAAGAAGATCAAGACTGTACGACCAATGCCTTTAAAAAGATGGGTCGGCTCAGCAACGATAAGTGAAGGTTCTGCCGCACAGAAGTGAAGAATGATAGCCACCTTACATCCAGTTGTAAAGTTCTGCAGGGTGATGACTACTATACAATGCGACACACCGGAGCGTGCAAATACCTTAACTGAACCATCTGTAAAAAGTTGAATCTTCAGTGCAGAAGCAAGTCATAGGAGCATATACAAGAAAGAACAGTTGGAAAGAAGTCATACACCATCCACTATGACCATGCAATCCCTACAGCTACATATCTAGAAAACGGAACAGTTTAACCTGACATAGTGATATGGGATAATAGCAGGTGAATGTCTGGCATCCGGTAGAATGCCCCATCCCCAGCCAAAACAAAATGATAAAACACACACACACACTAACACACACACACTCATATATATATATATAATAATTGAATAAATATTCCCATCCCCAGCAAAAAAGAAAAGATAAAACACGCACGCACGCACACACACACACACACACACACACACACACACACATATATATATATATATATATATATATATATATATATATATATATATATATATATATATATAAATTTAATAAATATTCCGAATCTACTTTTTAAAAATATTTTTATTCATACAATTTTTCTGCCTATGTCAAATCACACATTTTTTTCTTTATTAATAATAAATTCAAGATATGTTTTCAAAAGGTTTTTCTCAGTGGATTTTTGTCTCCAATAAAAATTAAAAAAAACAGCCGTTAACTTCAATTTTTTTTTTCGTCATGTAACTTATTTGGTTCACAAAACATACAAAATGCTGCTTCTTTATATATGTAATTCTCCCAAAATAATATCAAAAGGCACTTGACATATGATTTTATGTTATTTAATAATGCCCTCAATTGTTTGTTTTTTATTAACAGATTAAACACAAAAAAAACTATGTATGCACGAAAAATAAAACTTATATATGTAAACCAGTTCTAGTAATTAGTATCGATCGCCTTTGGAATGGATATATACAAATGTATTACATGGTAATAAAACTAATCTGACCCTTTAGACACACACACACACACATAGGTATACTATCTCTCGCAATATATAATATCTCTCTCTATATATATAATATATGTCTCTCTCTCTCTCTCTCTATATATATATATATATATATATATATATATAATATCTCTCTCTATATATATTCTCTCTCTCTCTCTCTCTCTATATATATATATATATATATATAGATATATATACATATATATATATATAATCTCTCTCTATCTCTCTCTTTCCCTCTCTCTCTATATATATATGCATATATATATATATAATAATGGTAATAATCCAGGTGAAAAATATCCACAGGGTGGTAATCCAGAGAATTTTAACCGGGTTTATAAAAAGTGCTCAATATCAAAATAGAGCTTTATATATGATAATTTTCTTTACACAGACATGTACAAAATCTGCGACACTGGCATGTCGATGTTATCGATCAACAGTTACTATAAACTGAGATCTCATCAGGCAGAGTTAGAATCCGATCTTAACCTCAGATCATATTTGGAGAGAATATATATATATATATATATATATATATATATATATATATATATATATATATATATATATAAATGCTGTTGCACCAGAATCCGACATTTGACAAAACAAAAACGAAGTAGGCAATAAAGCAAAAGTTGTATATGCAGAGACCCGAAAGTTTATTTAGCAACAGTAAGAGTGGCATACTACATTATTTTTCAATGTAACCACAACCAGCGCAGACGATTATCTCTAGGCGTATGCGAGATTAGTCACACGCTTTGCCGACGATGTCCTTACCTATAGTGGCAAACACTCTCCCAATGACTGCCTTAAAAGAGTTGAGCATATATTGAGGGTGTAATCTTTGTTTTGGTCTCGATCACTGCTCAGGAGAAATAATTAATGTGGCTACAGTCGAGTGAGGGAGACGGCCATTAGTCCGGCGACAAGTGGTGAGATACCTGGGTCATCTCGACCTTGTGTGCAGCAGCGGTGTCTTACTAGCGCCCGAGCGCGATCTTGACCATCCAAGGCACCTGCTGGTTAATCTCGGCGGTGACTTTCCGGTCGTTGTTTGAACTAAATAACGAATGAATTATGTCTCGCTCACTGGGGATGACGCCAATGACCATGACGAAGAAGGGAAAGTTCGTATGCTTCACGGCAAGAATCTATTCCATGTCTTTGCAGATCCAGCTATCGTTCTGCCTGCTGCTCGTCTGGTCATGGTCGAATTTTTTTATTTTCATCAGAGAAAAACCTCAGCATTCCGGCGAACCCGCACTTAACCTCGTTCAGCAAAGCCGCTGTCTTGACCTTCCTCGACTTCTTCGGAAAGACTTGCGGTAGGAGGAGTGACCAATGTTCTTCTTGATTGTTCGGCAGTGACAGCCTATGTCAGCGGCGATCTTGACGTAGCTTTGACGTCGGATTTTGCTACAACTCTCCTTCTCCCTCCCTCTCTCTCTCACTCTCTCTCTCTCTCTCTCTCTCTCTCTCTCTCTCTCTATATATATATATATATATATATATATATATATATATATAGTCATTAACGACTCATCAGCGGATATCTACGTCGAGACTAGAAACTCGAACGCCAAGTAACATCAAAATGTTATCAGAAGTACAATCCATATATATATATATATATATATATATATATATATATATATATATATATATTATTTAATTTTATCTTATATTATTATATATTTTCAACGGTCTAAAATCTAACCATGTGACTTAAAAATTTTTTTTTTTTCTTTACTTTTCTCTCCCATTACATACTTTCCAAATATGATCTGAGGTAAGGATCGGATTTTAATTCTCCCTGATTAGATTTCAGTTTCTAACAACATCTTGATCGATAACATCGACATGCCAGTGTCGCAGATTTTGTACATGTCTTTATAATCAAAGATAATCATACACACACACACACACACACACATATATATATATATATATATATATATATATATATATATATATATATATATATAGCGTATAGTTATCATGGATGTAGGCGATATATTGACGACCTTGTTTGCATTAATGATAGCGAAATGTTTGCAAATACTAAACATTTAACATATCCTTAAGAGTTAAAATTAAACTCTGAACATGAGGGAACACGAGCTACTTTTCTTGATTTGGATATAAAAATTGAAAATAAAATATTTATTTATAAACTGTTTGATAAAAAAATTCATTTCCTTTTCGTATCGTGCGGATGCCACTTAAAAATAGTACCTGCCCTGTGTATATTTTTTTACGGGAGCATTATGTCTGAATTTCTGAGGATTGCTCGTGTTACCTTAAAATTGGTAGATTTTATGCCCCCCCCCCCCAATTTCTGACCTAATAATAAGAATGATTAAACAAGGTGGCGATCAGAATAAAATATTTAGACAATTAAATAAGGCAATTACTCGCCATCCTGATGCTATTAAGTCTTATCAAATTAATCAAAATAAATTGATAGAGCAAATCCAAAGCTATCTAAATATAAATAAAAATGATGTAGAATATGTATAATCGTATATATAACAAATATACTAATTATATAAAAAATAGTTACGTATAATAGACAGTAGAAAGGGATGAAGAAGGAAAGAAATGTTGAAAAAGTTAAAAAAAGAAGAAAAAAGAGAAAAAATCGACAGTTAGCTTATAACGCCGATTGGAAACGCTGTGAGTTTAAAAAAAGAAGCAGAAGAAGAAAGAGAGAAATGATGGACAGTTGGCTTATGAACGCCGGTTGGAGGCGCTGTGAGTTAAAAAAGAAGAAGAAAGAGAAAAAAATCGGCAGTTAAGCTTATGAACGCTGTGAGTTGACAAGGAGGATTAGTATTTATTTGAAATTGATGACAAGGAATTGAATAACAAAGAAGGAGGAGGCGGAGAAGAAAAAAAGGACTAAAAGTATATATATGTATATATATAATTAAAAATTTTTTTTTAATATTTGGATATGTTGATATTTTTTATATTTTTAATATAAAACTAAAACTAAAAATACATTAATCACCTAAAAAGTATTGTAATGGATTAGTCTACCCACTTTAAAATGCAGCAACATTTTTGTAAGTAACGGATAAATTTTATTAGACTGACGAACAACACAGGTAAGGAGGACTTTTAAAAAATATTTTTTTTTAATAACTAATATAAGTTAGCAAAACATTTATACGGAACACAACTTAGGTTTAGTATACGGAACGTTTATGTTTTTTTCTTTTAAGGGAAGTGGGGTCTGATCAACTCTGCTGGGAAGCCATGAAATTAAATACTGTCTTGTTTTTACATTCCCGAAACAGTTTTTCATGGTAAATCCCTTAAATAATGTTAGAAGCAAACTAATATAATAACTTTAAAAGTTAAATTGACTTACATGAGTGATTATCCACTGAACGACTTGGGACTAAAGGTTTTTCTTTTTATATAGTTTAAATGGTTGAGAAACTTCCAAGACTTTATATATATATATATATATATATATATATATATATATATATATATATATATATATATATATATATATATATATATATATTAAGGGATAGAGCGCTCTCGCGCCTCCCTTGATATATATATATATATATATATATATATATATATATATATATATATATATATATATATATATATATATCAAGGGAGGCGCGAGAGCGCTCTATCCCTTAATAGACTTCAAAAACAACCTATGCTAGAAATCTCATTTCTTTAATCAGTCATAACTCAAAAACCAATAAACCAAATTATTTGAAACTTTGCACAAAATTTTCATTTGATAGGTTCTATAAGTGTGTAGAATTTCAGCATCATTAGTCAAGGCAACCCAGAGATACAGAAAGGTCAGGGGTTATTTTGTGTTATTTGTGTGTACGTACGTACGTGTGTGCCACCCTGTATCTCATCAACTATTTGATGGATTCAGCTGATTATTGGCAGAGATAGAGGTTCTAGGGTCTAGTTGATGGCATTTTAATTTCAGTTTACCATATACCTTAGTTTTCCAGAAAATTCAAAAAAAACTTAAAAATTACCATTGTCTTGAGGCATAGTCTTTACAAAAGTAGTGACATTCCATGATAAATGTCAGTATACTAAAACCATATGCCCTTAATAGGGTTAAGATGAACATTCATATTCACTAAATGTACAAAAGCAAGGAAATTTTTAAATTGTTACACTTTTATTGTCATTAAGGGTATGACTACATATCAACCAAACCATTTCATTATCACATCACTACAGTATAAATCTCTATGCATTAGTGGATGAAGTGTGTAAGGTGCGCTGAAAAAAATTCCTACCAGTAAAATGCATAGCCCTGTTGTGCTCGCATACCCTTAATGGCAATAAAAGTGTAACAATTTGGGAATTTCCTTGCTTTTGTACATTTAGTGTATATGAATTTTCATCTTAACCTTATTAAGGGCACGTGATTTTAGTATACTGGCATTTATGATGGAATATATATATATATATATATATATATATATATATATATATATATATATATATATATATATACATACATATATATATATATATATATAGACTGAAATAAAAGAAACGGATATCCTGTTTATTTATCTCCAACTTACATAGCTCTATTATTGATATTGTGTACTCTTCCCATAAAACTATACGAACAAAAACAACAGTATAATTAAAATGGGTAATCATGCTCTAACGCCGGTACTCATTTTTTTTATTTTGATATTAGTTTTGTTTATTTCTAAAATAAAGTAAGACTTCAGGTTTTATGTTTTCAGATGTCGGTGCGAAGGATACTAATGTCAAACAAACTAATAAAAAATAATTCCACCATTGAATTTCTCGTTAAACATTACTCGAGAGATGTTGTGTTTTATCTCATTATAGGAATTTGCTCGATATTGAATCACTGACAAGTGACAATTGGGATCGTTAATTGAACCTGAGAAACGCCAGATAGAATTAGATAAAATACGAAAATACAGTAGAGGTGTCACCGTTATTTATAAACGCATACAAAAGTTTACATCTCCACTGTATTTCCGCATTTCTTATTTGATCGAAAAAGAAGAAAATGGGGAAATAAAAATACTATATATCTAACAATATACTGAACCATATATCTAAAAAATAGTAGACGGATTTAATAAACCGAGCTGTGAATTACACTTCTCGCGGCCGCGTGGGAATAGACGTTAGGACGGTGATTCTAGGCTCAAACTACGAACTGCGTTCGATTCCATGTGGCCACTTACAACCGCCACTCCTGCACTGATAAGGATAAACAACCCGAAACGATATCGTCTGTAGGTACAAAAACACTTTAATACTTTATATTATTTACAGTATATATATATATATATATATATATATATATATATATATAGATAGATAGTGCTTTTGTTTGCAGCGTCAGAAACAATACATGAGATAGCAGTTAAACGTAATAATCTGGAAACGATTAGCGTAATTCCAGGCGCTATGGGTTGTCTCTGATGGTGGGAAAGACCATCGCAGTCCCATTGGTTAAATACCGCCCCCTAAAGCTCGCCATAGTCTACCTGTTTTAATGGGGGCTTCGATCTAGAGAATAAGACCAACAAGCAGACTGAAAATCCTGCACCAAACATAGAAAACAAAACCACAAATCTTTCGATTAGCAAGCTGGAATGTAAGGAGAATGTGCCCTAACATCTATGGTGATCTACAACAGATCAATAACTCGTGAAGAAAAACCCAGCTATCATCGACCTGGAGCTTAGTACAGGAAAAAAAAGACTCGCATTAAACGGTCGCCTCAGAGAACAGAACTACAAGAAACCTGGGGAACTAAGACTGCATGGCGTTGGATTCGGAGTGAATAATTCTCTAATCCCCACTGTAGTACCGCCATCCAGTGGAACAGTCCGAGTCTTGTCTCTCTTTCAGCCGTTTCGGGCCAAGTGAACATCCTGAGCGTTTACGCTCCCACGCTATGCTCTCCAGCCGAGACCAAGGACCAGTTATATGAAGATCTTGATACAACCATCAGACACCCCTCTCATGGGAAAATGGTATATGCTCAGTGACTTCCATGCACGAGTGTGTTCCAACCATGACTCTTGGCCAAACCGCATCGGTCATTTTGATGTCAACAGTCTGTACGAGAACGGACAGAGGATCCTTCAGTTGTGCTCCTGCCACAACCTCTGCATATCCAACACATTCTTCGCCACCAAAAGCATCATCGAGTATACTGGCAACACCCAATATCTTATCACTGGCACCAGCTGGACCTTGTCATCACACGGATACCTTCACTGTACTGCGTTCTTACCACACGTATACACCACAGGGCTGGTTGTAACATCGACCAATCTATGTCTCGTCAAAGCGGGTCCATCGAATCAATCAGAAAAGCCGTTTGGTATTAACACCAGCAGTATGTCAATACAATACCTACGTGAGTACTTCGCCAACACCATCGAGGACGCCCTCAGATACTGCCCTTCTGGCAATGCTGAAGAGGGGTGAGTTCATATCAGTGCTGCCAGCCGTCAATACTAAAAGAGAAGTTATCGTTAACTACAAGAAGAAGCCTTCTGCGAAGATAATGGCTGCACTGAGGAAAGCCAGGAACGGCGCTCAACGGATCGCTCGGCGCGGTGCCAAGTATTACTTGCTAAACCATGTACGATGGTTTTAAGAAAACCTTTGGTCGAAGCATAAATAAGATCGAACTGCTAAGATCAAGTTCCGATGACATAATATTTAACCGAAGCAGGCAGATGGTGAGTTGGGTTGAGCACTACTAGGAACTTTACTCGGTAGAAAAAGTGAATGGGGCAGCCACCGTGAGCATCAGCAGCCTACCTCTGAAAGAAGAGTTTGATGCCCCCCCTCTGTAACAGAACTAAACAAGGTCATCGACTCTCTAACCTGAAGAAAATCTCCATGGAAATTATTGAATCCCACCTGAAATGTTTCAAGGTGGGAAAAAAGACATTTCTGTTCGACCACCTGCACCAGCTATTGAAGCAATGCCGGAAAAAAGATAAAAGTGTCCCAGTAGATGCATCTTCACTCTAATAATAAGGGTGACAGCTGCGACTGCACCAACTACCGTGAAATACCCCTCCTCAGTGTTGATGGGAAAGGTCTATTCCAGTCTCGTCATTAATGAGTTGCATTTGCTTGAAGAGCGTGTATACACACTATGATGTCATAGTAGGAATATCACTCATTCACCATCAACATTATCGTCTTCCTAGAAAAATGCCACGACATGTACATCGCCTTAATCGACCTAACCAAGGCCTTTGATCATGTAAGCAGAAAAAGACTTTTCACACTTTAGGTTTTCGAGGACTTCACATACCTCGGCTTAACCATCCCCAGCAATTTCTCCCTGGACGCAGAACTCCGCCTAAGTGGCAACGCCCATGGGTAGCTTGACGAAGAGATTCTGACCACATATACCAAGATGAAAGTGTGCCATGCCTTTGTACTCAGCAGGCTGCTCTACGTAAGTGATTATGTGCCCTCTACCCCCGACAGGAGAACACCTTCCACCTGCGCAACGTCAAGAAATTGATAGGAATCACCTGGCAGTATCTCAAACAAAAGCTTCATTGCTCAGGCAGACATTTAAAAAAATTCTTTTAACATGGTTCATCCCAAACAAGGCAGGCCGCCACTATAGTCGTAAGGAGCTACAGAGAAAAAGAAAAGGAGAGAAGGTTGAGGGGTCAGCCTAAATTAGGATCTGGGCAGCGATGTTTGTTTACATTAGTTTTAAATTTCTGCATGTCAGTACTGTCGGGGAAAAAGGGGGCAGGAAGGGAGTTCCAGAGGCCAGCAGCACGAGGAAAGAAGCTATTTGAGTAGAAGGCTCTCCGGCATCTGGGGACCTCCACAGTGAATGAATGAGATTTAGTTGATTTTCGAGTTAGTCTTGTGAATTTACGTCGATGGGGCACCAGAGTAGCCAACTCATCGGAGCATAATCCATTGAAGTATTTGTAAAACAAGCACAAGGATGCTACATTGCGGCGATGGGACAGGGACTGGAGCTTGGTTGACAGTGAGGGACCTATTAGGTTGGTGACTATTTTTTTGACCTTGTCAAGGAGGGAGAGACTAGTAGATGATGCACCAGCCCAGATGTGACAACAATACTCCATGCATGGGCGGATGGTGGCTTTGTAGAGATACAGGATAATGTCAGGTGTGAGGAGTTTACTAGCACGGTGGAGGGAGCCAACCTTCTTTGCAGCAGCCTTGGCAATGTCTTCAATGTATTTGTTCCAATTCATGTTACCTGTGAAGGTTAGGCCGAGGAGTTTAAATGATGAACTCTATTTGCCATGGCAATCGGTGGTTGGTGAGGCTTCTTGTAGTTGTTGAAGGAAAGGAGCTTAGTCTTTGCGGCATTAAAAGTTACCAACCATTTATGACCCCAATCCACTACCGCCTGGAGGTAATTTTCTAAAGATTCAGCCATTGCCTCGGATATGATCGCGTCTGTTTTGCCAACATGGCGAGAGTAAAGTGTGGTGTCATCAGCAAATAAACCAATCTCCGACTCTTTGTCATCAGGGAGATCGTTTATATAGATCAGGAACAACAAAGGTCCAAGGATATATTCCTGGGGTACACCAGCATTTATGTCATGTTGCTTGGATGAGCGGCCATCGAGGACAACCTGGAGTTTTCTTTTGTTTAGGAAGGATCTAATTATATTAAGTAGTTGCCCAGTAATACTGTATGAGCGTATTTTCAAGAGAAGCCCTTTATGCCATACCTTGTCAAAGGCCTTGGATATATCAAGCGCTACTGCCCTAGCTTCACCTGCCTTGTCGACTGTATGATACATGCGGTCAGTTGTGACCGTTAGGAAGTCTGCAGTAGATCGTGCTTGTCTAAATCCATACTGGCGCTCAGATAGAGGTTTAGCATTAACTAAGTGCCGTACTATCGCTAGATTGATTAAGGATTCAAAGATTTGGCAAAGATCGGCAGTAGACTGATTGGGCGGTAGTTCTGAGGGTCGGTTCTATTCCCAGAACTCTTGTAGACTGGTACCACAGAGGCAATTTTCCAGCTATCGGGGAAGCAAGATTCAGCTAGGCATTTATTGTAGAGTTTGGAGAGGACAGGGGCCAGTTCAGCAGAACATTTCTTTATTACTATTACAGGTATAAGATCAGGCCCACAAGCTTTAGAGGTGTCAAGGTTTTTTATGATGTCTCTGACCTGGGATGGGGTGATGACCAGGTGATCAAGTGTGACTTCGGTCCGCAAAGGAAATTCAGGGAGGGGGTGGTTATCTGAGTTTAAAGTAGAGTTAGAAACGAAACGCTGGGCAAGTAGTTCAGCCTTATCAGTGGCCGTGCAAACGACATCATTGTGGTTTGATAGTGGGGGAATTGTTGATTGACCATTATTCACTACACTATTGTAGATTTTCCAGATGTTCGCTCTGCCCACCCGACGACTACTCCGGTGGCTTGGCGAATGGACGATGGGAGGTCCTAAAGGATATTTTTTATGGGTAGTTCACAAACGGCTTCAGAACAGCAGGAAGACCTGACCTACGCTATAAGAATGTATGCAAACGATACATGAGGGCAGGTGACATCGACAAAACAGGCTTAGAGTTCGTGGCTGAAGACGGCAGCCGTTGGAGTTAAGCTGTAAATACATGCTCCAAGAAGAGTGAGGAGAGGAGAGATTATCAGTGGGGAGAGAAGAGAGATAGAGAGCAGAGGCGACAGAGGGCTATAACAGAGTGCTCGCAATAAGACACCACCTATATCTGTGGGACAGCAGTCGTTGCTGTACATATATATATATATATATATATATATATATATATATATATATATATATATATATATATATATATATTATCGCCACACGGATAAGTCGTAGACGACAAAACAGCTGTCTATAAAACATTATATATATATATATATATATATATATGCCGCGTATTATTAAGTTTACCTCTCCGATAATAACGGTTTCAAATTAGCGAAAAAGAAATACCTTTCTGTAAATAATAGATTTCTTTCGGTTGCTGAATAGTCTGATAAAATATATGTAAGCAATGTGAGTAATTTTGAGGCAGAATTCCTTCCACTGCAAGTATTAGGTTTGATGGCGGAGTAGTTTTCGGTGCTTGACTGCTGATCACATTCGGATGTTCAGGATTCGGATTTTGACGTGGATACACTTGCTAAGTCTAGCCACACTGCTGTAGATAACGATATATATATATATATATATATATATATATATGTATATATATATATATATATGTATAGATATACATACAATACGTTGTGTGTATATTTGTAAATGAACTATACTCACACACACATACGTACACATACACACACATACACACACATACACACACACCCACACCCACATATATATATAGCCTGAAGATTCCTCCCGGGGATGAAACGCGGAAGCCTCTGTGTGGCTTAAATTGGCATAAATATATTTTCCTAGCTTACTACCTAGCTCTACTGTCTACTGTTGAAGTAAATACTGAAAACTGATACATAAAAAAATATATCTCCTTATAAAATTTGATGTGGATAAATGAAATATATATATATATATATATATATATATATATATATATATATATATATAGAGAGAGAGAGAGAGAGAGAGAGAGAGAGGGGAGAGACAGGGGGTTATACGATCGGCCGAATAACGCGTGCCGAGCGTCAGGGGATCCAGCCCACTTTTATTACTTGACAATGTACATATATATATATATATATATATATATATATATATATATATATATATATATATATATATATATACATATATATATATTATATATATATATATATATATATATATATATATATATATATATTATATATATATATTATATATATATATATATATATATATATATATATATATATTCTTTCTTTAGCTCAGCTCATCTTACCTCCTCCACCGTTTCCATTCGTTTAAGGTCTTTGACTCTCTTCTAGGTCCTCATTCTATCGTTTTCTTCTTTCCTTTTCAAAATGGGTTTCTCTTTTTTGTAGGTCTTCTTTTTTTTTCACACTTTACTAATTTCTTCACCTGTTTTCCTATATAATATTTGTTCTACAGACACCCTCAGGCCACCCCACTCCACCGACAGCAAACCTCCGCTCCCCTATTCGATCCCTATCCCCGTACCCTTGCTCCCCACTCCCTTCACACGGCGCAAAAAAAATGTTTGATTCCATCAACTCAAGATGTTTATAACACGTGCGTAGCGTGGCTTTTACAAGAGCTTAGATGCTGCCTCCTCTGGGGAGTTTAACTGTATTATGAAGCTTTCTTAAGACGAGTGGGCTAAAATTTATGTAGTCATCGAGAATGAAAAAGAAAAGGAGAAAAAATGAAAAGGAAAGAAACAAATACTTTGTACACACGGACACTCATAGATGCACAACTATATATATATATATATATATATATATATATATATATATATATATATATATATATATATATATAAATCTCCATTCACCGGACAACTTATCAACGGATATTCACCATCTGGACAGACTCCATATTTTTTTACACGCATACTCTTACTCTCCATTACTTTTTATTTTTTCACATTTTGGATTTTGGCTTCTCCACTGCCAACTTATCGATCCATATAATTCCTCTGATGATAAGATTTTAATCTTTGAAAAGCCTTGGCTTAAGGAAAGAAAAATAAACATGTTTCTATCTATACACCTTGCATTGAACAATCGAAGTTGAAATAGATTTGTCATTCGTACATCTTTATCTCTCTTCCTTCATTTATCTTTAAATGCATACATACACACATATATATGTATATATATACATACATACATACACACACACATATATATATATATATATATGTATATATATATATATATGTATATATATATGCATTGCAGAAGATTGAAACCACATCGGTTCCGTCGGTTTCAAACCCCAACAAATGGGACCTATAGTTGGTGACCTATGCAGGCCTCTTTTCAGCTTCTCTTTATGTTTGTCTCCCGGAGAACGGCCGAGAATACGACATGGGAGACCAACCATAACTCCCTTTTGTTTTGCGGTACCGATGTTCTGTCATACATACATAAATAAATATTACGCTCTTATTTTTTTACTTTTCTCAATAATCGAGTAGTATGCTGGGATTCTCTCCCTTATATATATATATATATATATATATATATATTTATATACATATGTATATATATATATATATATATATATTTATATACATATATACATATATATTTATATATACACATGTATATATTTATATATATATATATATATATATATATATATATGCAAACATTGTTAAAAATAACAGAATTCGTCTGTCTAATAATACCTTTTATATTTATTTAATTTTTCTGATAGTTCTTTTTGTATTAAAATAAAAAAAATAGTAAATGTTCAATAGGCTTCATAGGTTTCACGTACGGTTTCGATTCTTCCTCGAATCATCTTCATGTGTCAAAAGTAATTTTAACAAAAAAGCTGGAGAAAGAAGAGAATTTTAAAAAGAAAGCGAAGAAACGTGCCGAGAACGTTTTCGCATTGTTTCAGGAAATCGTTGACGATTTAAATTCAGCAACGCTGAATGGCATAACAGAACAAAATCGCATTATGTTAAGAATTTTTAAATGTTACCACTGGTTTCGTATGTGATGTTATTCATTTTAGGTTGTTGTGTTTTAATGTAGATAGCTTCGAGTAATTTTAATTTTTAAAAATTGGTTTTGGAATGTATAATTTTAGTGTTATTAACTAGAATTTGTCTTATATTAGAGGAAGGGCAGTTATGTTCTTTTTAGATGTTGGTAAATTAAGGAAGAGTTTACAAGATGCATGGTTAGGCGGCGAGGTAGGGTAGTGCTTGTAAAGCCAATGTAGCTATTAGCTTTATGATTGTATATATATATATATATATATATATATATATATATATATATATATATATATATATATAACCTGGTCATCACCCCGTCTCAAGTTAGAGACATCATCTTATACCAGTAATAGTAATAAAGAAATGCTCTGCTGAGCTGGCCCCTGTCCTCTCCCAACTATATAACAAATGCCTTACTGAATCTTATTACCCTGATAGTTGCAAAATTGTCTCTGTGGTACGAGTGTTCAAGAATTCTGGAGATAGAACTAATCCTCTAAACTATCGCCCAATCTTTGCTAAAATCTTTGAATCATTAATCAATCTAGCGATAGTCAGGCACCTAGTTAATGCTAAAATAATTTCTGATCATCAATACGGATTCAGACAAGCACGATCTACTGCAGATATCATAACGGTCATCTGTGAACGCATATATCATACACTGGACAAGGCAGGTGAAGCTAGGGCGGTAGCGCTTGATATATCCAAGACCTTTGACAAGGTATGACATGAAGGGCTTCTCCTAAAACTGCACTCATATGGTATTACTGGAAAAATATTTAATATAATTAAATCCTTTCTAACAAAACTAAAGATCAAGGTTGTACTCGATGGCCGTTCTTCTAAGCAACATGGCATAAATGCTGGTGTACCCCAGGGATCTATTCTTGGACCTCCACTGTTCCTGATTTTCATAAATGACATCACTGATGCCATTGCGACTGAGATAAGAATATTTGCTGACGACACCACGCTCTACTCTCGTCATGTGGGCAAAACCGACGCGCACATATCTGAGGCAATGGCTAAGTCCTTAGAAAATGACCTCCAGTCTGTAGTGGAATAGGGTAAAAAATGGATAGAAACTTTTAATGCCGTAAAGACAAAGGTACTTTCCTTCAATAACTGCAAGGAACCTCTTCAACCACCGATTGCCATGGCAAATAGCACCCTGCCTGAGAGTTCATCATTCAAACTCCTCGGTCTAACTTTCACAGATAACATGAATTTGAATAAATACATTGAAAACAGTGCCAGGGCTGCTGCAAAGAAGGTAGGTTCTCACTACTGTGTCAGTAAACTTCTCACACCTGACATTATCCTATATCTCTACAAAGCCACCATCCGCCCATGCATGGAGTATTGAGGCTGGTGCATCATCCGCTAGTCTCTCCCTCTTAGACAAGGTCCAAAAAAGAGTTGCCAACTTGATAGGTCCTTCACTATCCACCAAGCTCCAGCCCCTGTCCCATCGCCGCAATGTTGCTTCCTTGTGCCAGTTTTACAAGTATTTCAATCGATTGTGCTCTGATGAGCTTGCTGCTCTGGATCCCCCACGACGTAAATTCACTAGACCAATCGGACAATCTGTCAAATCTCATCAATACACTGTGCAGGCCCCCAGATGCCGAAAAGCTTTCTAATCCCAAAGCCTCTTTCCTTGTGCTGCTGGACTCTAGAACTCCCTCCCTGCTCCCTGTTCCTGACGTTACTGACATGCAGAAATTTAAAACTAATGTAAACAGACATCTCGCTGCGCCGCTCCTAGTTTAGGTTGACCCCCCCTCCAAAAAAAAACCGTCACCCTTTTTTCTCAGTAGCCCCTTACGTCTACAGTGGCGGCCTGCCTTGTTTGGGTGAACTATGATATATATATATATATATATATATATATATATATATATATATATAATGAAAAGTCACATTTGGAAGCGCTGATGAAATGGCAATAATAAGGAGACTATTTACAAAAAATATTTTGAAAGCCTGGACGACGCATTTATTTAGTGTTTCTAAAATAAATCATTTGTTTACTTTAAAAACTTGAGTACTTTCGGTGATATACACCATTGTCAAAATTATAAGCATATTTTGTCCTCGTCTTGATGTTGATATGCAGCTGTGTGTAGCACGCGTTCAAAATATGGTTCTCATTATTGCAATTTCATCAGCGCTTCCAAGTGTCACTTTATGCGTTGTCCAGGTTTTCAAAATATTTTTCAAAATATTCTCGTTATATATATATATATATATATATATATATATATATATATATATATATATATATATATATAGGGTGGGCCGAAATAAGGGTCCTATCTTTAAATTTGAATAACTTGAATTTGAATAACTTCCACAAAATAAAAGTTAAACTCACCAAACGTTATGTGTGTGTAGACTGACCCTTCCGAGATTTTTTGAAATAAACAAAACAAATTTTAGCCGAAAAACACTTCTTAAAACTTACAAAAACTAAAGTATTGTTTTTTACACTGTTTTGAGTTTTTTAAGCAAAAATAATGTTTTCTAAATGAGGGTACGTTCCTTAGGGCTAATACGGCCCATGCTTGCTTCGGAAGGGGTCCTTTACTTATTCTAAAAAAAAAAATTTTTTTAAATCAATAAATAAAAAAGTTATGAATTTTAAAAAATAGGACCCTTATTTTTGCCCACCCTGTATATATATATATATATATATATATATATATATATTGGTAATAAAAAAATTAGTACAACATTAGTACCGTCGGTTTCAAGCTCAGAAGGACTTAGCAATCCGGCTCTCTTCCGCTTATGTTGTCATCTGTTTAGGAAATGTGAAGTCACGTGTCACTCTCGTGTTGACGCGTTATTTGCTTAGAGTGTCATGTACATTTGCTTAAATTTAGTGTAAGGGAAGGTTTAATAAAGTTTGAAAAAAATGGGGAGGTGAAAAGTAACAGTTAGGATTTAAAGATGGAAAATATTAAAAAATATGAAAAAATAAAAAAAAAATTAAAAAATAGAAAATATTAAAAATATTTCCATATAAATCCCGTGAGTCAATGTTTACAAGTAGCGCATATTTGGCCGTTACTGTTTTGAGGTTTAATAATGTGTCTTCTAAAGAAAAATAGGGAGAGTAAATGGGTTTCATGATTATACTTATGAAGAGATAAAAAGGTTAAAAAACACACATTAAATTCAAGTTGTACTAATTTTTCTGTACAAAAAAAAAAAAAATATTACGCCCGTAATTTTATTTTTAATTCTCAATTAATCGAGCACTCTGCTGGGATTTTTCCTGCTATATTACAAAAGAAGTTGTGGTGCTTCACTACTAAAAAGAATAACTATCTAGAAAAGAACTTATTGTATTTCTAACAGGATTTTACAAACACTGCGGCTGTTTTTAGCAATAAATTGATGGAGTCGTTCCGAAAGTTCGCCGTGTCATCTCAGGTGGAATTGATTTATTCCTCCTTAATCCTATCATTCAAGAAGCAAATTTGACAGGTCTTAAACCTGGTGATATGTCGGCTACTCGACGTCTCCATCTAAAATGAGCAAACACACAGGTAACTTTGCCATCAACATCCCATGCTCATTGATGAAGAAATCGTTAAAATAATTGATGAAGAATATGAAAATGGCATAGCTTAGCCGACTGAGTCCCGAGCTCAATATCATGTACATACTTTTATAAATTGAACTGAGTAACAATAGTAATATATCAACGTATTTAGAAAGAAATATCGCAAATCATCAACAATAAACGAGTTAACAAGTGAAAGGTATATAAGATGCTCGTGGCAATATCCCATGATGAGTTAATAATCGTCAGAAACACCTAAATGATTTAATGAAAGCAATATACATAAATAAATAATTAATATATATATATATATATATATTTATATTTGTCGCTCCTCGTAAAATAAGTAGAGCACTCTAAATGGTAGTACAAACACAGCATGACGTCACTTGCTTTATATGCATCATTCCTTCTTTAATAGAAGTAGAATGTCTGGATATCGTGCCGCTTTTAAATGTGTTAAAATTATCATTGTTTATCGGCTATTCAAATATTGGCCGCGGGGTTAACGACGTTGGATTTGAGTCGAAAAATACTTGTAATCCAGGGTTTCGAATCGTACGACCAGTAGTGAATAGTAATATTTCTATGCTGATATGTCCTGATTGAAATGGGACGAAACTTATACGTACATAGATAATAAACAATAACATATATATATATATATATATATATATATATATATATATATATAAAGATTATGACATTAAGAACGTTTTTAAGTTAACATCTATTTAGTATTACGTAGTAATAGTGAAGACATGTTTTAATACCTTTTTCTTCTTGAGCGATACAATAAAAACATGGCGTCATATTTACACATTTCAAACGTTTTTCTAAAGATTTCATGCGTTCTACTAAATAGATTATAAGTCGGAATGGTTCCTCATTAAATATTATTTAAAAAAGCAAAAACATAAAACAATTGTTATCCTTATACACATTTTTTTTTATCGCATTATTTTTACCCCTTCGAACTCATCATTAACTACTTTGACTAATTCTATGTATTCTGCGCACCCGAGTTTGTCTTGAACCATACTACACATTGCTCCTTCTCTTAAGATCAAACCATTTCTTAGCGGGTTTATTCAAAAGGCTTTAATGAACACGATTCCTAAAGCATAGAAACGCAATTTAATAACATTTCTTTGAATACCACTGGGTTCTGGGCCTTCGGATCTTCATTTACGCGGGTCTATCGGTTGTCCGCCCTGTGCAGTTCTAGGAGGTGCACCCTCCCAGGCTTTTTCAAATCCCCCTTTCCCGACATTGTGTCACATCTTACCTTGTGGGAGGAAAATAAATAGAACCACTGGGTACAATAAAACACATCTGATAAATATATACTTTAATTTTTTTTTGTTGTAATATTATTTTAAATTGTAAAGACACAATAGTACTGTCATGTTATTGCGTATTAATTACAAATAAAAAAACAACCTAATAGTTCAAATTTAGCAGGATAAAAACTCCACGACACTTATAGCGTTATCTTTTAACTTACTGGTGCGTGTATAAACGATTATACATCCATGTCGTCGTCGGGAAAACATGTTTTTTATCGCTTGCTAACAACTACTCGGACGCCGATGTTTAATTTTTTAAATGAAGGTTCATTACAAAAGTAAAAAGACTAGTCGATTGCTGACGCGTGAGAGAGAAAGAGAGAAATACAGACAAATAGATAGACGAATAGTTTGTCCCGCTACACCTAGTAACAGTGTGCGTGTCCGCACCCATTGGGGACAGTACCCTTGACACGTCTTCCCACCTTATTGTATCGCCAGACAAGAAACAGAAAATCTCCGTTGGACGTCACGTGGTTTAGTCGACTTATGTTCTTGGCGTACCTCTCACCCTTAAGGTGCCACTCACACTTTTTATTCAAACAACGCTTTTCTGTTATGTAACAATGGTGATGGCGTAGTGACTGAATAAAGATGAAGGAAACGGTTTTAACGATTACAAAACTGGAACTCCAATCAAAATAAATACATTCAAATTCAAATTGATTGCTATTTGGTTGTTACAAAAATAATGGCCGCCTGGTTTTAAAAGGTCAGAATTTGTAGTTTATTTCTAGTAAATTTTAACATATATTATAATTAATGTATTCTCGATAAAAATTATGTTATGTTCTTTTCAGATAGAAAGTATTTTTGAAGCATAAAATACCCTCAATGATGAACATGCTAAAACATGACCTTCGCCTTCTTATGATGCATGAGTTGAAACTTAGGCAAAATGCCTCCGAAACTTCTGCAAATGTCAATAAAGAATGGGGGAGATTGATCCATAAGCGGTCGGACAGTACGAAGGTGCTTCCGGAAATTCCGTAGTAGAGATGAGAGTCTTGAAGATGAATAAGGTAGAGGACGGCCATGTTATCTTGGCAATCAACAATTGCAAGCACGTGTTGAGCAAAATACACGTCAAAGTGTCAAAGAACACGAAGGAAACAGTTTTAACGATTACACAACTGGAATTACAATAAAAATAAATGAATTCGAATTCAAGTTGAATACTGAATCAAAACGAAGAGCAACAAGACATGTGAAAAGACAGTTACATTTATATACAGTACTAGCGGAACCCGTCCCCCGGGCTTGTACGGAAGAAAGTACTACCTATTGCATGACGTCGAATAAAAAAGAAACGGCCTATTGTCCCCCCCCCTCTACTGTGATGGCGAATGTGTTAAATTAAAAAAAAAAAAGAAAAAAGTAGAATGGGATCGAACGCTTAAACTGGCGATCATAAAACCTGCCTTCGTAACGACTGTGCCACGGTTTCGAGTTAAAAATACATGTGAAAATAGGCGAATTAAGCTAACCTGGATTATTGGCATGCGTGTTATGTTAAGATTTATCTTCTGCCGACCAAATGTAAAGCTCAACAATGACACGGTTTAGGTCATTTGTATTTGATGAAATGAATGAATTGGGGCAAGTTTTCTATAATATGCGTGTTAAAGGCGTATGATTTTGAAAATGTAAATGTATCGGGGTCTACCAGTATCTTGGCGCTTATTGAATTAAATAGGAAGTCGATCTGATCAAGAAATTGTAGCCGCCATGTTGAATGAATAAATGTTGCAGGAACTGTATTCGTCAATTTCATTCGCTTAATTCCGGAATGAATATAAATATAGAAGTCATAGGCAGAATTAGAAATAACGTAATCTGATATTCGCAGAAAATCATCGGAGTGAACCGGAGCGGTCATTAACTCTTTGCATATTGCTTTATATTATAAAGTAAATTAATACCAGACAAATAATAAATAAGAACGGAGTCTTTTGTGAAAATTAAACTGTGTTTATTAGTTCCCGGTGTCGATGAGTGGAGTGACAGTACATACTTGTAAGGGAGAAAAGTTCTTGCTACCACCTATATGGAGTTAGTTTGGCGGAGAGTCGTGGATGGTGGCCACAATGTAATATTTAGTATTAGCTGGAAAAAAATAATAACGAATTTACTAAAACACGCTCGAGTGAATAAGTGTAATATAGAGGTGAGTTTAGTAGCTTGTGATGCATGTGGTTATTTTCATATTCTCCTAGAAGATACAGGGGAAAAATCGTCTTAACTTTATATATTAGATAAATGTCTATCTGAAACTATTTTGAACCTGTGTCCGGTAAGCATCGCCAAGACCACGCCTGGCAGGTTGTTCAACACAGCAGAAACATCGACATAAGAATTATCAAGCGAGTTGGATTCTGTAGCATTGGAAGTCGCAGTATATACGAGCTTCCCACTGCACCAACATTTAACACAAGATCGTTTAATGTGGGTAAAACCAGCTTCCTACAAAAGGTGACACTCTGGAAGGTAAAAAATACCCGCGAAAGAACTCGTCGACATTCCCATGGTATACCGCCTCAGGCGACAGCAATAAACTAAACCCCCTCTAACAAAAGAGGTTACTCATGAGAAGAAGGTTGCTTAGGACAGAAGAGAAACATACCACACTTCGCCAAAGAAAAACATAATGCTTTAAGTCAGCTCTTAGGTTACCAAAATGATGCGAAGGTGTCGCTCGGCTGGTATGAAGAGAAACCGAAGTTGCTCTTGATGCAAAATATGTCAACGCGGTTAAAGAACTATACACAGACTACAATGTGAGCTATATAATCATTATTTTGCTATAATGAATACTGAGTAAAGCGTCCAAGATTAGAGAGAACCTACAATGTGAGCTATATAATCATTATTTTGATATAATGAATACTGAGAAAAGCGTCAAAGATAAGAGCCAACCTACAATGTGAGCTATATAATCATTATTTTGATATAATTAATATTGAGTAAAGCGTCAAAGATTATGGAGAACCTACAATGTGAGCTATATAATCATTATTTTGATATAATTAATACTGAGGCCAGCGTCAAAGATTAGAGAGAACCTACAATGTGAGCTATATAATCATTATTTTTATATAATGAATACTGAGTAAAGCGTCAAAGATTAGAGAGAACCTACAATGTGAGCTATATAATCATTATTTTGATATAATTAATACTGAGTAAAGCGTCAAAGATTAGAGAGAACCTACAACGTGAGCTATATAATCATTATTTTGATATAATGAAGACTGAGTAAAGCGTCAAAGATTAGAGAGAACCTACAATGTGAGCTATATAATCATTATTTTGATATAATGAATACTGAGAAAAGCGTCAAAGATTGGAGAGAACCTACAATGTGAGCTATATAATCATTATTTTGATATAATGAATACTAAGTAAAGCGTCAAAGATTAGAGAGAACCTACAATGTGAGCTATATAATCATTATTTTGATATAATGAAGACTGAGAAAAGCGTCAAAGATTAGAGAGAACCTACAATGTGAGCTATGTAATCATTATTTTGATATAATGAATACTGAGAAAAGCGTCAAAGATTAGAGAGAACCTACAATGTGAGCTATATAATCATTATTTTGATATCATGAATACTGAGAAAAGCGTCAAAGATTAGAGAGAACCTACAATGTGAGCTATATAATCATTATTTTGATATAATGAATACTGAGAAAAGCGTCAAAGATAAGAGAGAACCTACAATGTGAGCTATATAATCATTATTTTGATGTCATGAATACTTGGAAAAAGCGTCAAAGATTAGAGAGAACCTACAATGTGAGCTATATAATCATTATTTTGATATAATGAATACTGAGTAAAGCGTCACAGATTAGAGAGAACCTACAATGTGAGCTATATAATCATTATTTTGATATAATGAATACTGAGAAAAGCGTCAAAGATTATGGAGAACCTACAATGTGAGCTATATAATCATTATTTTGATGTCATGAATACTTGGAAAAAGCGTCAAAGATTAGAGAGAACCTACAATGTGAGCTATATAATCATTATTTTGATATAATGAATACTGAGAAAAGCGTCAAAGATTAGAGAGAACCTACAATGTGAGCTATATAATCATTATTTTGATATAATGAAGACTGAGTAAAGCGTCACAGATTAGAGAGAACCTACAATGTGAGCTATATAATCATTATTTTGATATAATGAATACTGAGAAAAGCGTCAAAGATTAGAGAGAACCTACAATGTGAGCTATATAATCATTATTTTGATGTCATGAATACTTGGAAAAAGCGTCAAAGATTAGAGAGAACCTACAATGTGAGCTATATAATCATTATTTTGATATAATTAATACTGAGTAAAGCGTCAAAGATTATGGAGAACCTACAATGTGAGCTATATAATCATTATTTTGATATAATGAATACTGAGAAAAGCGTCAAAGATTGGAGAGAACCTACAATGTGAGCTATATAATCATTATTTTGATATAATGAATACTAAGTAAAGCGTCAAAGATTAGAGAGAACCTAAATGTGAGCTATATAATCATTATTTTGATATAATGAAGACTGAGAAAAGCGTCAAAGATTAGAGAGAACCTACAATGTGAGCTATATAATCATTATTTTGATATAATGAATACTGAGAAAAGCGTCAAAGATTAGAGAGAACCTACAATGTGAGCTATATAATCATTATTTTGATAAAATGAATACTGAGAAAAGCGTCAAAGATTATGGAGAACCTACAATGTGAGCTATATAATCATTATTTTGATATAATGAATACTAAGTAGCGTCAAAGATTAGAGAGAACCTACAATGTGAGCTATATAATCATTATTTTGATATAATGAATACTGAGAAAAGCGTCAAAGATTAGAGAGAACCTACAATGTTAGCTATATAATCATTATTTTGATAAAATTTATACTGAGTAAAGCGTCAAAGATTAGAGAGAACCTACAATGTGAGCTATATAATCATTATTTTGATATAATGAATACTAAGTAGCGTCAAAGATTAGAGAGAACCTACAATGTGAGCTATATAATCATTATTTTGATATAATGAATACTAAGTAGCGTCAAAGATTAGAGAGAACCTACAATGTGAGCTATATAATCATTATTTTGATATAATGAATACTAAGTAGCGTCAAAGATTAGAGAGAACCTACAATGTGAGCTATATAATCATTATTTTGATATAATGAATACTAAGTAGCGTCAAAGATTAGAGAGAACCTACAATGTGAGCTATATAATCATTATTTTGATATAATGAATACTAAGTAGCGTCAAAGATTAGAGAGAACCTACAATGTGAGCTATATAATCATTATTTTGATATAATGAATACTGAGAAAAGCGTTAAAGATTAGAGAGAACCTACAATGTGAGCTATATAATCATTATTTTGATATAATGAATACTGAGAAAAGCGTTAAAGATTAGAGAGAACCTACAATGTGAGCTATATAATCATTATTTTGATATAATGAATACTGAGAAAAGCGTTAAAGATTAGAGAGAACCTACAATGTGAGCTATATAATCATTATTTTTATATAATGAATACTGAGAAAAGCGTAAAAACTTAGAGAGAACCTACAATGTGAGCTATATAATCATTATTTTTATATAATGAATACTGAGAAAAGCGTAAAAACTTAGAGAGAACCTACAATGTGAGCTATATAATCATTATTTTGATATTATAGAATACTAAGTAGCGTCAAAGATTAGAGAGAACCCATACAATGTGAGCTATATAATCATTATTTTGATATAATGAATACTGAGAAAAGCGTCAAAGATTTAAGAGAACCTACAATGTGAGCTATATAATCATTGTTTTGATATAATGAATACTGAGAAAAGCGTTAAAGATTAGAGAGAACCTACAATGTGAGCTATATAATCATTATTTTGATATAATGAATACTGAGTAAAGCGTCAAAGATTAGAGAGAACCTACAATGTGAGCTATATAATCATTATTTTGATATAATGAATACTGAGTAAAGCGTCAAAGATTAGAGAGAACCTACAATGTGAGCTATATAATCATTATTTTGATATAATGAATACTGAGTAAAGCGTCAAGGATTATGGAGAACCTACAATGTGAGCTATATAATCATTATTTTGAAATAATGAATACTGAGAAAAGCGTCAAAGATTAGAGAGTACCTACAATGTGAGCTATATAATCATTATTTTGATATAATAGAATACTAAGTAGCGTCAAAGATTAGAGAGAACCTACAATGTGAGCTATATAATCATTATTTTGATATAATGAATACTGAGAAAAGCGTCAAAGATTTAAGAGAACCTACAATGTGAGCTATATAATCATTATTTTGATATAATGAATACTGAGTAAAGCGTGAAAGATTAGAGAGAACCTACAATGTGAGCTATATAATCATTATTTTGATATAATGAATACTGAGTAAAGCGTCAAGGATTATGGAGAACCTACAATGTGAGCTATATAATCATTATTTTGATATAATGAATACTGAATAAAGCGTCAAAGATTAGAGAGAACCTACAATGTGAGCTATATAATCATTGTTTTGATATAATGAATACTGAATAAAGCGTCAAAGATTAGAGAGAACTTACAATGTGAGCTATATAATCATTATTTTGATATAATGAATACTGAGTAAAGCGTCAAAGATTAGAGAGAACCTACAATGTGAGCTATATAATCATTATTTTGATATAATGAATACTGAGAAAAGCGTCAAAGATAAGAGAGAACCTACAATGTTAGCTATATAATCATTATTTTGATATAATGAATACTGAGTAAAGCGTGAAAGATTAGAGAGAACCTACAATGTGAGCTATATAATCATTATTTTGATATAATGAATACTGAGAAAAGCGTCAAAGATAAGAGAGAACCTACAATGTGAGCTATATAATCATTATTTTGATATAATGAATACTGAGAAAAGCGTTAAAGATAAGAGAGAACCTACAATGTGAGCTATATAATCATTATTTTGATATAATGAATACTGAGAAAAGCGTCAAAGATTAGAGAGAACCTACAATGTGAGCTATATAATCATTATTTTGATATAATGAATACTGAGTAAAGCGTCAAAGATTAGAGAGAACCTACAATGTGAGCTATATGATGATTATTTTGCTATAATGAATACTGAGTAAAGCGTCAAAGATTAGAAAGAACCTACAATGTGAGCTATATGATCATTATTTTGATATAATGAATACTGAGTAAAGCGTCAAAGATTAGAGAAAACCTACAATGGAGCTATATGATCATTATTTTGATATAATGAATACTGAGAACAGCGTCAAAGATTAGAGAGAACCTACAATGTGAGCTATATAAACATTATTTTGATATAATGAATACTGAGTAAAGCGTCAAAGATTAGAGAGAACCTACAATGTGAGCTATATAATCATTATTTTGATATAATGAATACTGAGTAAAGCGTCAAAGATTAGAGAGAACCTACAATGTGAGCTATATAATCATTATTTTGATATAATGAATACTGAGAACAGCGTCAAAGATTAGAGAGAACCTACAATGTGAGCTATATAATCATTATTTTGATATAATAGATACTGAGAACAGCGTCAAAGATTAGAGAGAACCTACAATGTGAGCTATATAATCATTATTTTGATATAATGAATACTGACTAAAGCGTCAAAGATTAGAGAGAACCTACAATGTGAGCTATATAATCATTATTTTGATATAATGAATACTGAGAACAGCGTCAAAGATTAGAGAGAACCTACAATGTGAGCTATATAATCATTATTTTGATATAATGAATACTGAGAACAGCGTCAAAGATTAGAGAGAACCTACAATGTGAGCTATATAATCATTATTTTGATATAATGAATACTGAGAACAGCGTCAAAGATTAGAGAGAACCTACAATGTGAGCTATATAATCATTATTTTGATATAATGAATACTGAGAACAGCGTCAAAGATTAGAGAGAACCTACAATGTGAGCTATATAATTATTATTTTGATATAATGAATACTGAGAACAGCGTCAAAGATTAGAGAGAACCTACAATGTGAGCTATATAATTATTATTTTGATATAATGAATACTGAGAACAGCGTCAAAGATTAGAGAGAACCTACAATGTGAGCTATATGATCATTATTTTGATATAATAAATACTGAGTAAAGCGTCAAAGATTAGAGAGAACCTACAATGTGAGCTATATAATCATTATTTTGATATAATTAATACTAAGTAAAGCGTCAAAGATCAGAGAGAACCTACAATGTGAGCTATATAATCATTATTTTGATATAATTAATACTAAGTAAAGCGTCAAAGATTAGGGAGAACCTACAATGTGAGCTATATAATCATTATTTTGATATAATGAATACTGAGTAAAGCGTCAAAGATTAGAGAGAACCTACAATGTGAGCTATATAATCATTATTTTGATATAATTAATACTAAGTAAAGCGTCAAAGATTAGAGAGAACCTACAATGTGAGCAATATAATCATTATTTTGATATAATGAATACTGAGTAAAGCGTCAAAAATTAAAGAGAACCTACAATGTGAGCTATATAATCATTATTTTGATATAATTAATACTGAGTAAATCGTCAAAGATTAGAGAGAACCTACAATGTGAGCTATATAATCATTATTTTGATATAATGAATACTGAGTAAAGCGTCAAAGATTAGAGAGAACCTTCCGCCTGATCTGTCTCATCTTTCATTATGGTAACGACAGAACTTACCGTCTACAAAATATTAGGTATCTCTTAAAAGACTGTTAATCTCAAACACATAAACATTTTCGCCAAGACGAGAGAGAAAAAGACACAGCGGTTTAATAGAAGAAACAGAAGAGGTTCCTTTTTATGTCATTTAGTTCGCAGCATTTTTCTCTCCCTATTCATTCTGTCTCCCCTTTATAAGCGTGTATACCATCTCTCTCTCTCTCTCTCTCGAATGTCAGCAGCAGTTAGATCTTGTTTTAAGTGTTCCCTCAGTAAAATATGCTGTTAGCAGAATCTTCATTTGTCTGTCTCCTTTGTCTAAAAGCTTGAATCTCATTTCTCTTAAATTTGGTAGCAATTAGAATTATTTTAAACGCGAGTAAATAGAAGAACGAACAGAAAAAAAGTCAATGTTTAAAGATTTCTTGAAATCTATCGCATATACAACATTCAAAATGGTGGCATAGCATTGCTTATTCATATATTTAAATAATGGTATTTTTAATACCTTAGTAGAAGTTAGTTGTTGTATGGAATTTTCCCTCTCTCTTACATACACACACACACACACACACACACACACACACACACACACACATATATATATATATATATATATATATATAGAAATAGGCAGCATCTTCTCCTGCAGGCAAGTATTGTTTAATATAACAGACAACTTATGTCTGGATATGCTTTGGTAGATCCTTTCAATACTTTGAATCAGGATCTTAGTTTCGGGATGAGGGGGATTCGCCGATGAATCTGCCATAGTTTTTATTTGTGTCCCAACTACTTTCAGACCCATATATATATATATATATATATATATATATATATATATATATATATATATATATATATATAGTTAGTCAAAATGCACGTAAATGTATATTGGAAACCAGACTTGAGCTAGTCAAATTGTATTATAAGAATAATGTAAATGCCGCTGCAACAATAAGAGCATACAGAAACTAAAAGCCATGCGAAATAATCCATTTTCATTTATCCATTTTGACACGATTGATAACAAAATTCGAGAGCACAAAAACACTCCATGATTTACCATCAAGCGGCAGACCGTAACTGAAGGAAAATGTTGTAGAGACCTTCACAGCTTAGATCAATTTCGGCCTAACAATCTTAATGAGCTAAAAGATTGCATCATTTCAGAGGTAAATAAAGTTTCCTGTGATGAACTTGGGCGTGCTGTGAACAATTTGATGAAACGTGCAGAGCTGGTGATTGAAGAAGACATATCTCTTCTTTTCTCTAGAGCATTCTCTTAACATTTTAGTATATGCTAGTGGTCGGCGAGGGTCGGCGAGGGTCGGCGAGGGCCGGCTTCAGAGAATATGGTAGTACGGAAGCAATTCATGTAGTTTTGCTATCATTATGGCGACTTGTGACACGATGCATTTTATTGGTGAACATTTTTCTGTTTCATTCATGTCCGTTTTCGAGATTTATCCCTTCAAACGCACTAATAATGCTATATAATATTCGCTAATCGATGGGCAAAATACCTTGCGTATCTCAAAATACGGCGGCCAAAACCTTGCCTGCTGATGTTTGTTACTTTTGGTCGCTTTTTAAGGGTTTATACCTACTGCTGCTCACTCAGCTGACTGCCGATTACACTCCGGGGTGAAGTGGTGGATTCATGTTTAATCCATTGTCACATATTGACGCAAACACTCCATTTTTGTTGTGTTGAAATAGTTGCAAACAACGATCTAAATCGTTAACGCGTTGTTGATTTTCATCGATTGTCAGCAAACGCGGCACCCACTTTGAAAAAAAAACCTTTCTTATTGACAAATATTAATGCAAAATGGTGTATACACTGGTTTTTGATAGTTTCAACTCATCAACTATCTCACCCAACTTTAAAAGGAGGTTGTAGATTTTTTTTTATTTCCCGCGGAAACGGCTGAATTTGAACGACCTGAGTCTTTATCAATATTGGTGTATGTACGACCGCGCTTAAAGCAAGCATATCACCTCTTAACTGTTTTTTTCCGACGAAGCAGAGTCCGAATTATACTTATTAAGTCATTTATTTGCTTGAACAGTATTTTTCCCATCAGAAAGCAATACACGAAATTAAAAATTGTCTATTGTTTTGAAAGTTTGCAACAGTAGCTTTACTTAGATAACTGTAATTTGTAAACAAATAATCCGATTAGGTTTTAATTTTGTACACGTGCCATGTTAATATCAGTGCTTTATAAAAATTATATAAGTTTGTTTTATTATTGGTTCCATCTATATGTCAGGCCCGGAACTTATTAAGTTATGTGTTCTTTTTTTCTTTCTTTTTCTTTCATATTTCTTTCTTTATATAGTTCTCTCTTTTTCTTTCATCTACTTTACTTCTTTTAAGTTATGTTCTTTTCCCGCATTGTTTTACTATGTTCGCCCCGGCTTTGCTCCCACTTTCTTTCCATCAATATTTGTCCCTTTTTTTCATCCTTTCTTCTTTATTAGAATCTTCTTTCTTAACTTAAAAAAAAACTTTTTCTTTTCTTCTTACTCTATTATTTATAAGTATTCCCCCTTCCTTCCACCATCCGCCCTTTCTTCCTTTTTTCTCTTTATTTCTTCTTTTCTTCTATATTAACATCTGTTTTATTAACACCTTCTTTGTTAAGTTCCTTCTTCGTTCAGTCTTTCTTTATTTCTCTCTTTATATACCATTCTTCCCATCTTCCTTCAACCGTCCCTTCTTTTTCTTTTTCTTTCTTTCCTTATTTCTTTTTTCCATATCCTTTCTTAACCCCCGCTTTTTCTTTCATTCTTTATTTCTTTACTACTTTCCCCTCTTCGTTCCATACTCCTCTTATGTTTTCATTTAAGATATTCCTTCTTAACTTTCTTTCTTTTCACCTTTCTCTCATTCCTTCGTTTCTTTACTACTTTCCTCTTCCCTTCTTTCTTTCTTTTTTTGTTTCTTGTTTTTAGACCAAATTTAATGTTTTCGATCAAAAGAAGTGAAACCCTCCTAGACTCAAAATTGTTTTTATCATAGTTCCAATATTGTTTACTTTTTCGTGAATCTGAATTCCTTACATAAAACCGACCTTGTGTCTAACTTTGCGTTCGTGTGTAGGCAAGTAATAGCGACACCATCACTTTCCTTTTATCGATTAGCATGGATTTGTATAATAAAAGTGATTTAATCAATGTTTGTTTCTCTAAGGCTTTTCTCATATATATTTTAATCACACACAATACATGTTAAAATATTCTTCATTTATTATGTAAAAAAAACCCTTAAATTTTAATTCTTTTAATTAGCCAAAATTTGCAATTAACTCAAAATGACCCATTTCTGTCTTACTGTTTATCGTTTGACCAAGGCTCGTAATTTGTAAGCTGTCTGCAACTCTCGCTTTTGTTTCTTTTTTTTATTATTAATTTACAGTCAAGGATAATTAATTTTCCTTTGTCGGCCCTTCCCTTAAACTTCTTCTCCTTCTTTCCTCCTTTTCTATATTAACGACGAGAGACAGCGAGAATAGCAGTAATACTATTAATACTCCATAGATGGAGAGCGAAAGAGAGATGAAGAGAAAGGGAGAGGGCAGAGATAGCGAGCAGCTATAGAGTCATTTAGAGATTTTTTTTCTTTTCTCTTTAAAAAATTTAACTTGTTTTGTAAACTCACGTTTTTCTAGTCCAAACAATCTAACCCAAGCGCATCATAATAATCATCATCATAAACAACAACAATAATAATAATAATAATAATAATAATAATAATAATAAGAAGAAGAAGAAGAAGAAGAAGAAGAAGAGGAAGAACACGTCTTTATTAAATTGTTTTCTAAATACAAAAATATACAAATGTTAACAAGAACAGGGAAGTGACCCCCACGTGCCACTTTTTTTTCTGGTTTCTTTATATAACTTTATTTACTGTGAAGGGTTATGATTTTCCCTCTTAAACTTATTCTCCTTCTTCCCTCTCTTTCTATATTTACGACGAGAGACAGCGAGAATGGTAGTAATACTATTAAACCCGTAGATAGAGAGAAAGAAAGAGAGAAAGAGAGAAAGAAAGAGAGAAAGAGAGAGAGAAAGAGAGAAAGAGAGAAAGAAAGAGAGAAAGAGAGAGAGAGAAAGAGAGAGAGAAAGAGAGAGAGAAAGAGAGAGAGAAAGAGAGAGAGAGAAACAGGATATAGACAGATATATAGATAGATAGAGAGAGAGAGAGAGAGAGAAACAGGATATAGACAGATATATAGATAGATATATAGAGAGAAACAGGATATAGACAGATATATAGATAGAGGGAGAGAGAGAGAGAGGGAGAGAGAGATAGAGGGGGAGAGAGAGAGAGTTCTAGAGGGAGATAGCGAACAGAAATAGACTAATTAAGAGATTTTTCTTCTGTTTCATTTAAACATTTAACTGGTTTTGTATACACACTTTTTCCTGATTCAATCGTCATCATCATCATCATCATCATCATCATCATCATCATCATCATCATCATCATCATCATCATCATCATCATCATCATCATCATCATCATCAACGACAATAATAATAATAATAATAATAATAATAATAATAATAATAATAATAATAATAATAATAATAACTAGCGGGACCCGTGTACATTACACACAATGATGTTTTCAATACTAATTATCTTGTTCCTTACCTATACATGTTTGAATAAAATATGATACGATGTGACTTGTATACTTATTTCTCCCTACCCCCCCCCCCTTCGATGTAAAAAAACATCTTAGAAGTTGGTTGGGATTGAACTATAAACCAGTCGGGCCGACGTCAAAATCCAACGTCGCTAACCGTTGCGCCAAAGGGAAATACTTGAAAATATTACGAAAATTAGGTTACTTGAATGCTTTTCCGAATCTAGGTGTGGCACGCATGCGCATAGCTTTTGATGTAAGCGTGACACACGAACACACACGCTATCGTATTAATATATAGATAATAATAATAATAAGTAATAGTTAAAAGCATAAACTTCTAGAAATTGAAGAAGGAACGGAAACAGAAATTAATGAAGAAACTATTAAGACAACATAAAAAAATATACAAATGTTAACGAGAGAAGGCAAGTGACCCAACGGGTCACTTTTTTCTGGTCTCTTTATATAACTATCTGTATATCAATCTACGGTCATTTTGTCTTTCTAATATACTTTTCCTCATAACGTTTTTCTTTATTCTTAGTTTATTGCACTCGTTGCTTTGCCTGTCATTCTATAACGCTCTCTCCCTCTTCCTTTCCCTCTTCTTTTCCCTCTTCTTTTCCCTTTTCTTTTCCCTCTTCTTTTCCCTCTTCTTCTCCCTCTTCTTTTCCCTTTTCTGAAAACGAGGCTGACACATACCCCGCACTAATTCATCACGCCAAATGTTTTTATTTCGGATTGTCGCATTTCTTTGTAAACAAAATGACTCCATTAACAACTAAAAAATGAACGAAATCACCCGCACTTCCTCTCTACACCTCCTCATTCCACCTGTTTTATTTCCACCCACCTCTTCCCCTCGTCTGTATCTCTACTCTATCCCCCATTTTCTATCTCTCATCTTATTCCTTCCATCTCTTTCGCATTTGATTTTATTTCCTTGTTGCTCAAACTTTCGGAGAATATTGTAATTTAATCCGAACGTTATCATTTATACAATTTTTAAATGTGTAGTAGAAATCCTGCGCTCAACAGTAGCGTTAATTCTTCGTTTATTCTGAATTTTGTACAGCCTAACACTAACTCTATCTGACGCTCTCTAGACAGAACTAACACAATAAAGTTTTAAGTTCCACCAGTCATGCGCAGTGCGGTCGAACTATATATTTTTTGTAAAACTTATTTTTCCATTAAGGCGGTTTTTTTTTTAATACAAGAGTAACCTTCAGTACCAACACTGAATAGAAAACTCCAACACCGATAAAAATCTTTATTTTCCGTGTACACACAATGCCCATAGAAAGGAATTTTCTTTCTTACAAATAGTATTGGCATTCCGTGCATAAATTGATCAACTCTTACCTTGCAACTGTGTTGATACGTTTTCTCTTTGATTTCTTGTTTGCGCTGAGCGACCGAAACGAGCCAAAATATCGTTCAACGACTTCCAACGTTCCGCGATCAGAGAACCCCATGTGGAACGGAATCGTGTGAATTCTTAGCAAGACGAAACCCCGAACAAAAACAAGCACGTGAAATAGAAATGAGAGAATGTTACAATAGTCTTTTCGCCGCGAAATACAGAAATGGAAGGGACACATCTTTTTAATAGCCGTTCTTATTTTTTTCTTTTGTTTGTTTGTTTCGTACTTACTTATACTTCACTGTATTGTTTACTTCTTTCTATTGGGCAATAGCCCTATTTCTGAAGGTGCATGATCTGGCTAATGGATGCCGTCGAAAACTATATCATCGGCTAGGTCGAGTTAAAATCTTATTGTATATATTGCAAAATGTATGCCCTAAAACCAAGTTGCCTCGTTTTAAACTACTCATATTCAATTAATTATTTTTTGGGAGGTGACGGTAGTTAAGTGGATAACGACATGGACTGAAGTCCTGGGTGTTCCAAGTTCGAATCCAGTCGATTCCACAGTACCACTTTCACTGGTTGACAACCATTCTCATGGTCCTTCCCGTAAGTACTCGATGTCTTTCCAGAAAGATTTCTGGCTAGAAAAACATCGGGGAAACTTATTCCAATACCAAAATCATCTGATTAACACGAAAGAAGAAGATTGATTTCTTTTAGCCGTGTTTCGGCATTGAATGGTCCAAAATATAACGATATGCTGTAAATCAAAGAAAATCTCAAATTTGTTTCAATAAGTTAAATCTTTGATACGATTTAATCGTTTTTTTTCTTTAATGTTCTTTTTTTTTATTATAATAGTTTACTTTATTCTACGTTCTTTTCTTTTGTTTAATTATAATTCCTTAATTATACTAGCAAATATACGCTCCCTCCGGTCGCATATTTTTGCTAGGCTGCCGCGTCAGAAATGACGCTAGTATGTAATTTGGGTAGAGATTTTTATCACTACAATTAATTTAAATAATATATTGCACATGATAAGTAACATCATTGATAAAAAGATAAATTAAGTTTGCATTATTTTTGTTTGCAGCAACCGTAAACAGTTTTTGCATTAAAAATAAATGTAAATAAAATAAAAAATTTAAATAAAAATTGAATGTAGTATTTATGATAGTGTAGTAGTAGTAACGAATGAAAGTTAATAAGAGAAGAAAAAGAAGAAATAATTGCTACCTTATATACGATTCTAAAAACAGTTATTTACTTGCCCAGTAAAAGGTGTCGTCTGCTCGCATTTCTTTACACACAATCGTTTTACGACAAATCCAGGTCAGAATATAATAAGTAATATTTTATGTCTTTCAAAGCGAGAAAAAAGGTGTACGTACTGGCTGTTTAATCAGTTGCGCCATATTAAATTAACAGAGGGAGGGATGGGAACCACTGATTAAACAGCCAGCGTTAATCCATTCGTCATAGTTATATTAACTACGTAACACATTTCATGTATGTACGATCATGTAAGTACGATTATTAGCGAGCAAAATAGCGTAAATACATGTTGAAATATGAAGAGAACAATCATGAGTGTATATTTGCGAATACTAATTTATTAGAAGTTCAAAAGCAATTGATTATGTAAATTGGGAAATGCGCATAGTGTTTATAGCGTTTTTTTTAATAGTATATAATGAAGCTGGCGGACTCAAATAGTCATAGTACTCTGATGGAGTTTCGGCTTCAAGCAGACAGATACATAAACTCCACTATTAATAGATTTACCATTGGAAAAGTATCGTTTTGATGAATTTTTATTCATTGGCCTTTTCTGAAATACACAACTGTTTGCCTTTCCTGAATGTTTGTATAAGCGTCGCTCTAGATTAGTCACTTGAGCTAAAAAGAACAAAAAATGACAAACACAAATACAGGAGCTGCCTATTGACCTTAGTCTTAAAAGGACCAATGCCATAGATAGGAGTAAATCTGCAGTTCTTGGTTTGGTAGTTTGGTTTGGTAGTTTTGTTTTACGGCATATCAACCCTTTTTGGGGTATTTAATGCCGAATCTGGTCTTGTTTTCTTCTCTTTTTTGTTTCTTTCCCCTTTTAATATCTGTTTCTATTTAACCCATAGTTGGGACCCTAACAGGTACTACCACTCCGGGTCAGGGTGGACCTGGGAGCAATGGTAATTAAGAGGAGGCTCCACATTCCCCAAAGTCCGTAAGCCGGATCTCACCATCGGATGTAGTTTAAGGTCATATCCAGGACCGGGAGTAGGGTAGGAAAAATAAAAATAAAAAAGGGGAGGGAGAAAGGGAGAGGTGCTGTTGTTTTTGTTTTTGGTTTTGTAGGACATAATTAAGTTTTACAAAAAAAAACAAAAAAAAAACGTCTATGTAGGTGAATTTCGTCTCAGGGAGCTACAGGGCAGCCTGATCTGGTATCACCAGGCAGTTCTTGGAAATAAGAGAATTCTACCGCTTAATTATACCTCTTAATTTGTTTTTCAGTTTTTCTGATTGTCCTTTTTTATATTACAATACTAAAAAAAAGTATATGTTCTATATTTTTGTTTATTTGAATTTGTTACCTGAAGATGATTCGACGAAAAATCGAAAACGTTCGTGATACATATGGTACATACATTATAAAAAAATTTTAACACAAAAAGATCATGAGAAAAATTGAAAAAATAAAAATGTATAATTAAGCGGAAAGAATCCTGTTATTTTAACCAATGTTTGCTTACATTCGTGGGTAATAAAATAAAATAAACAGTTAATATAATGTGAACAGAACTGAATATAAATAAATGCTTTCGTCCGTATTTAATAGTTAGATTCGTTTAAAGTTTTTAGAATTCATCAAATTTATGAAGCTTTGCTGCATTTCAACCTACAACGGTGGTTCATCTTTGTGTAAGACGTTCTTCTGAATCAAAACTTTAGCCATCATAGTCCTCGAGTTCGACTGATTAACGACAACGCCATTTTTGTTTTTAGATCTTTAACGAGATAAAAATGAGTTTTTATTTTCTCATCCTCTGTCAAGAATCTTATATGCCTAAAAAAACAGGGCCCGGTTGATGGTTTGATAAGGAACAAAATGACGCAATATCCGTTTCGCACAAGATAGTCAATTCGAAAAAAAAATGTTCTCAGGGATAGCGGGACGAAGATGGCAGCAAAAAGTGGGATTTCTTATGAAATATGCGGGGGGGGGCGAAATGGGAAGATATAAATAAATAAATCAAAATAAAATAAAATTATGTATGCAATTTGCCTTGGGATTTTTTTGGTTGGAAATATTTTGATTCGGTTTGTTGAGTGAGAAAGCTAAGATGGCGGTTCGTGTGTCAGTAATGACGGTGAGAATTGTTGCTGATTTTGTCGGTTAGAAGATGGAAGAGTCGAAGGTGGATTAAACAGCATCACCCCGAGAAACAGGAGGAGGATAAAGAGTAGAAACATGAAAAGAGAATATTATGGAAGAAGATCGAGGAGGAGAAGGAGAAGGAGGAGGAGGAGGAGGAGGAAGGGAGGAAATAAAAGGACTATATAATATAAGGAGGGTGGAGAAGGGTAAATAAAAAGTAGTGAAAAAGAAAAATATGAAGAAGGAGGGTGATGTTGAGGAGAAGGTGAACAATTAGAAAAAAATATAGGGTGGGCCAAAATAAGGGTCCTATCTTTAAATTTGAATAACTTGAATTTGAATAACTTCCACAAAATAAAAGTTAAACTCACCAAACTTTATGTGTGTGTAGACTGACCCTTCCGAGATTTTTGGAAATAAACAAAACAAATTTTAGCCGAAAAACACTTCTTAAAACTTACAAAAACTAAAGTATTGTTTTTTACACTGTTTTGAGTTTTTTAAGCAAAAATAATGTTTTCTAAATGAGGGTACGTTCCTTAGGGCTAATACGGCTCATGCTTGCTTCGGAAAGGGGTCCTTTACTTATTCTAAAAAAAAAAAATTGAAAAATCAATAAATAAAAAAGTTATGAATTTTTAAAAATAGGACCCTTATTTTTGCCCACCCTGTATAACAAAAGTGGAGGGGAGGGGGACATAAAGAAAATAATGTAATATAAAAAGGCAGATACAAAGCGTATAAAAGAAGAACAAGAAGGAATAGGTGGAAGAGAAACATGTGAACAATATGACAAAAAAAAAAGAGAGAAAATTTAAAAAAGAATATAAAAAAAGAATAAGATGGACGAAGAGGAGGAGGAGAAAGAGGACGTGGAAGGAGGAGAAAGAGAAAGTGAAGGTGAAGATGAAGATGAGAAAATGGAAATAAAAAGCGTATAAAAAAAGAATACAAAGAAAAGAAGGAGGAAGAATAGGAGGAAGATAGAAACTTTTATGGCACTAGCTGATACCACCCCAAATTAGGGTCAAGGAAGATGGTAAGATCGAGGGGTGACAGCACTAACCAGACCTCCATTGGAAGGGTGCGGAGAGTACTAGGACCTTAAAGATACTTATTGCCACCAAAATTGCAGAGAAGACCAATGGTCGTTACACTAGAAAGGGCCTATAGCGATTACGCTAAAGCATTTAAAATGGTCGTCGAAAGAGGTGGAGAGGACTGGGCATCTGGTAAGACTTGTTGTCACTCAGACTCCAGGGAGAACCATCACTTTTTCTCAGTGAACAATTACTGATAATACCCAGTCTGAAAACTCCTTGTAAGTAATTGATAATATATATATATATATATATATATATATATATATATATATATATATATATATATACAATTATTTATAAATAATATTTTCAATATATTAACCCATATACACATGTGTTTTATGCCAATCCTGCAATCATCAGCATGAGAGAAAACAATAGTTGCCGGTCACACGGATAGAACCCCAATACGAAAGTCATATTTGACTTAGTAGTCGGAATGCGTAGCGATGTGCCCACCACGCATTATATATATATATATATATATATATATATATATATATATATATATATATATATATATATATATATATATATATATATATATATATATATATATATATATATATATATATATATATATCACAACGAAAAGATCTTTTATTTTACTATTTATTTAATTTGTAAGGCTATAGTCCCCTACACATGTTTCGCTACCTAGCAAGTACCTTGTTAAGCAGTTTATCAGGGGAGATACAAACCTTATATATTGACCTCAACAATCGACAATATCCCACAGGCGATTGACCCAGTTGAAATGACCTGAGAAGGAAACAAGGAAAACAAGTGAAAAAGACAGCTCAAACAACATAAAATCTTGAGATTTGAGAATACTCGCTGATAGGAATATTTAAAGTTAAACGTCGAGATATTTTGATAAAAGATCTAGCTTAACAGGACCTGTATTATGATGGACATGACACTGTCTACTAATAAAAAACATATCAACTAGAATTTTAAAAATGGTTGTTGTTTTTGAATCATCATTTTAACACGGCGCGACAAATTTCTTTCTCAATATTCCTTCCACACTTTTAGTTCAAGTTCTACTTCAACATACCCGTGGTTTGCTGGCGTCATCTGATTATGTAGGCTAGTTTCTGCACTCGAAGATTTTCCTTAATATTTCACTTTTCTTTTCGTACGTGTTGTGCATTGTATGGTTTCAGTGCTCTCTTTGATTCAAATTTCTTCTGCTAATCATCATCATCATCATCATCATCATCATCATCATCATCATCATCATCATCATCATCATCATCAGCAGCAGCAGCAGCAGCAGCAGCAGCAGAAGCAGCAGAAGCAGCAGAAGCAGCAGCAGCATCGTTTTTCACCGTTTTCTGTTGGAATCAGATATGCTCATAAATTTATGTACAAATCACACAAGAAATAAAAAGGGGGCAGAAAAACTAAGAAAATACATGGAACTTGCCAGAAAACTAAAAATCAATCAATTTTACCATGTATTACACAAGGTGTGTCATAGATAGTTTAAAATTATACTAATTTCACTACAGTGTGACCCAAATCTTATGTCACCCACACATCGAATCGTTAATAAAAATCACAATCGTGTCTGAAATCCAATAATATTTGGCACCAATAAACTTCAGTCTGTATTTTTTAATTTCTTAAATTTTATTTATGGAACTCGCTCCAGCTAAAAAAATACTACGTCAACGTCAAAAACTAACAAACGATAAATGCTAGATGGATACATTCTGGCCCAGTAAACAGCAATTATTCCCCCTTTGTCAGAAACAGCTCATGAATGTGAGAACTAAAAGGACAAAATAAGGGAAGCGAGAGTTACGAGGCTACCGATTTGAAACAATTATGCAAAGAGACAGAGAATGTTGAGAAATGTGGGTTGACTTATAAGTCAGTAAGACCCCAAGACACTTCACTTATTTTTCCCAGTGAGCAATCTCTGATAATTATTTGTGTGAAAACTCCTAGTGAGAAAATAATAGTAGGGAGCTCGGTAAATGGCCGCAGAGAGTCCGACAGAATGGAATGAGGAAAGTGGGGTACCGACATTCAAATCTCGACCGGAAGTTAATAGCCTTAGAATATTTCATGGAAACTCAGCGACATTAATTAGTAAAAAAAATAACTGACTAACAGTTGGTGCGAGTACACCAAGTCAGTTACAATAATACTGGAACAGAAATAAGATTACTGGAATCCTGGACAGGCTTGCTAGCACTTAGATTCAAGGGCAAAATAATTCGTAAAAACTAGTGTTAGAACTCAAAGTGAGTTACAATAATTACGTGAACGAGAAGGGTAGAGTGAGAACGAAAGGGGAGGACAGTAAGAATAAGGAGCCGATTTGAATGAAGATTAGAGAAAGTTTGGGAATAGAAGACAAAAGAGACGACCATGTTTGTGGTTAGCGAAGGCAAAGAAAATCTAATCTCTCGTGAACATGACAGGTTTTTTAGTAGAGAAAAAATAAGGTTAATTCGAATGCATATAAAAAAGAAAAGAAATTAAAGTGACAAAAATAAATTTAAAAAACCTAAAAAACTAATGTTACTGAAGATTTACTAAACAATCGTAAAAAACAAACAAACATGGCTGGATATTCTTACTATACGTCCATTCAATCTGCGCGATTAGCGATGGAAATTATATTTCAAAACTGAATTTGAAAAACAATGCAAACTCTATTTCAATCTTAGGTGTGACGAACAAACGAAAATGCTATTTCAAACCAAAACTTGATAGAGTACAGAAAATGCTATCTGAAACTTAAGTGTGATAGAGAACAGAAAATGCTATCTCAAACTTAAGTTTGATAGAGAACAGAAACTGCTATCTCAAACTTAAGTTGGATAGAGAACAGAACATGTATTCTCAAACTTAAGTTTGATAGAGTACAGAAAATGCTATCTTAAACTTAAGTTTGATAGAGTACAGAACATGTATTCTCAAACTTAAGTTTGATAGAGTACAGAAACTGCTATCTCAAACTTGAGTTTGATAGAGTACAGAAAATGCTATCTTATACTTAAGTTTGATAGAGTACAAAACATGCTATCTCAAACTTAAGTTTGATAGAGTACAGATAATGCTATCTGAAACTTAAGTGTAATAAAGAACAGAAAATGCTATTTCAAACTTAAGTTTGATAGAGAACAGAAAATGCTATCTCAAACTTAAGTTGGATAGAGAACAGAAAATGCTATCTCAAACTTAAGTTTGATAGAGAACAGAAAATGCTATCTCAAACTTAAGTTTGATAGAGTACAGAACATGTATTCTCAAACTTAAGTTTGATAGAGTACAGAAAATGCTATCTTAAACTTAAGATCACCAAAAATGATGTTTAAAGCCTGAGTTTTCATACTAAGGCTGGACAGACTCTAGAAATACTATCTCAAACACAATTGACAGACCATAAAAATGTTACTTCATACGTAAGTGCGACATACCAAACCAAAATCTTACAGAATATAGAACATGCTATTTCAAACTAAAGTTTGACTGAGAAAAGACAATTCTATTTAAACCTAATCTTGACAGGCTAAGTAAAAGCTAATTCAAACTCATGACAAACAAATTAGTATTTAACACTTAACTTTTACAGACCAAAAAAAAAATGAAACGTAAATTTGATGGAAAATGTAGATTTTATTGCAAACCTAACCTTATAATAAAATAAATAAATAAATAATAAAAAAAAAATATATTTAATTTTTATATATTTTTAATATGAAACTAAATATAATAAAATAATAAAAATAAAAATACATAAAACTATAAATCACCTGAAAAGTAGTGTAATGGATACGTCCGAATACTTTAAAATACAGCAACATTTTTTGTAAATAACGGATAAATTTTCTTAGACACAGACGAACAACACAGGTAAGGAGGACATTTTTTAATAACAAAATAAGTTAGCAAAACATTAATCTGGAACAAAACTTAGATCTAATATACGGAACGTTTTTGTTCTTGTATTTTAAGGGAAGTGGGGTCTGATCGACTTTGCTGGGAAGCCATGAACTAAAATACTGTTTTGTTTTTAAATTCCCCAAACAGTTTTTCATGGTAAACAACTGATGACCCCTCAAATAATGTTAAGACTAGCGTAAATTCTTGGAAGTAAACTAATATAATGACTGTAAAGAGTAAATTGACTTACAAAAAAGTGATTTTCCACCAAACTACTTGGGATTATGTTTTTGTGTTTTTCATATAGTTTTAATGGTTAATAAACTTACGAGACTATATGTATATATATATATATATATATATATATATATATATATATATATATATATATATATATATATATATATATATATATATAGTCTAAAGAAGCTTTGAATCATTTTAACCAAAGAAAGAAAATGCAGTTTAAATTCCCAGAGAAACTTACTAAACCCAAGATATCGAAGACTTAGCACTTGCATAAGCCGACCCATCGTTTGAAAATTCATACATAAAAAAGGGGGTTCAAGTATCTAACAGTGAAACAAAAATGGACCCTTAACTTGAGCGTGAAATATTAAAACGGGGATCATCAGCTGTTTACCATGTAACTGTTTCGGAGATTTAAAAACAGGACAGTTATAATATTCATGGCTCTCTAATGGTACTGATCAAACGACCACTTCCCGAATAATCAAATGTAGAAATACTTCAGCTTTAATTTCACTAGTATATACATAAATGAATAATAACAATAATGATAATATTAATAATAATAATAATAATAATAATATATTACCGTTACAACTACAGTGTGATATGCTAATTTGCATATAAAATACCATTAATTATAACAATAACAATAATAATTATACTATGCAAACACTACATATATATATATATATATATATATATATATATATATATATATATATAATAAGTAATAGGTAAAATAAATACCTTTTGAAGCATAAAAGATGCGATATCAATTTAAAAAAAATTAAAAAAATAAAATCGAAACCGATTTTTTTTTATTATAAACTTCCATTTTTTTTTTGTTAGTTTAAAGTGATACAGATATTTCGCCAAAAACTTGGCATCATCGGTGTGTAATATATCCTGATGTCATCGGATTTGTATTTTTTTCTTACCGGCTTTTGTTGTTGCAGCCGGGTCAAAGGGGTTTGTTGTTGTTTCCCACTTTCAAATATGAGATCGTGAATGCGCACGTGATCGGTATAACGTGTTTTAAGGTTCATATATTTAAAAAAAAATTTTTTTTTTAAGAAGCATCTATTGTTAAATTTAATAAGGAATAGGTAAAATAAATACCTTTTGAAGCATTAAAGATGCGATATCAATTTAAAAAAAAAAAGAAAAAGAAATCGAAACCGATTTTTTAAATTTTTTTATAATAAACTTCGGCTTTTGTTGTTGCAGCCGGGCCAAAGGGGTTAGCTGTTGTTTCCCACTTTCAAATATGAGATCGTGAATGCGCACGTGATGACCGATGATGCCAAGTTTTTGGCGAAATATCTGTATCACTTTAAACTAACAAAAAAAATGGAAGTTTATAATAAAAAAGAAAAAAAATCGGTTTCGATTTATTTTTATTTTTATTTTAAAATTGATATCGCATCTTTAATGCTTCAAAAGGTATTTATTTTACCTATTCCTTATTAAATTTAACAATAGATGCTTCTTTAAAGAAATGAACTTTAAAACACTATATATATATATATATATATATATATATATATATATATATATATATATATATATATATATGTATATATATAAAGATAGATGGACGAAGAGTGATATACATGCACGAATGTCCAAATTTATATCAAACTTCGATTGTTGAATGCAAGGTATATTCTGTAATAAAATTATGTTTATTATTCTTTCCTTAAGCCAAGGCTTTTCAAAGATCGAGATCTTATCATCAGAGGAATTATACAGATAGATAAGTTGGCAATAGAAAAGCCAAAATTCAACATTTGAAAAATATTTTATTGGCTTAAGGAAAGAATGATCAACATAATTTTATTACATAATAACCTTGCATTGAACAATCGAAGTTTTATATAAATTTGGACATTCGTGCATGTTTATCACTCTTCGTTCATCTATCTTTATAATTGCTCTATCTCGTATATTGAGCTTTTACCATTTCACTATATGTTCTTTCTACTAAAAGTTTACTTTTAGTTTCATATTTATTATATATATATATATATATATTTATATAATTCATTGTATGATGAATTTGTAAATGTACGTTTTATCGATTGAATATGAGAAATTTGAACAAGTAAAACTAAGATCATGAACACAATACAACATGAACGATTATATACAAAAAAAATCGAGTTAAATAAGGTTTTTCTTTGAATTTTGAGTGAAAAGTAAATATGTATAAATTTCATAAATATTGGATGCATTTAAAATTTTAAGCCTGAACTGAATTTTTTAGAAACTGTTGAAACCCTTCTTATTCATTGACATTTTTTATTTCATGAAAATATACGTTCTTGAAATGGGCAGAAACAACTGTCTGTAAATAAAGTGTATTTTAAAGAAAGTATGGAATGTTTCTCTGGATAACAAAGTTTATATAATGTTATACACACACACACACACACACACACACATATATATATATATATATATATATATATATATATATATGATTGTTTTTATTTACACAGACATGTACAAAATCTGCGACACTTGCATGTCGATGTAATCGATCAACAGCTTTTATAAACTGAGATCTCATCAGGTAGAGATAAAATCCGATCTTAACCTAAGATCATATTTAAAAATAAAATTAAAATAATCATATATATAAAAGCTCTTTTTGATATAGAGCACTTTTTTATAAAACCAGTTGAAATCCATTGGATTAATATCCTGTGGATGTTTACCTTGCCTGGATTATTACTATTATATATATATATATATATATATATATATATATATATATATATATATTTATTATTTATTTTATACGTACATAAAAGTAATCCATGGACACGTGTTTCTGGCTCACAGCTGTCATCCGCATGGCTAAATTACGTATAAAATAAATAAAAAAATATATATTAACGAAAAATACGTCCTATAAAGTTAAGGGCGACTAATAACGCAATTTTCTACATCTTAATCACTTTGGAAGTGAGACAATCGAAATAATAGTAAGCAAAATAAGAACGAACGCTGAAATCACCAATAAAAATAATTACATAAATATATATATATATATATGTATATATATATATATATATATATATATAACTTAAAATCTCTTGAATTATTCCAACCCCAATTTTCAGCATTAAATAACCCAAAAAGGGTTGATATGCCGTAAAACAAAACTACCAAACTACCAAACCGACCCCAATTTAAGGCACACATTCATGACGATTGTCACAACTGACACACCAATTTCTATAAGGTCTAAGAGTCGATTTTGTTTTTATATCATGTTTTATTGAGAAAAGAAAACAAATGTCAGTGTGACAGACTGACTGGAGATGCAAGGACGTAAGTAAACAAAATGGAGGCACATTCGGAACGTTGAATGTTCGCATTAATCTAATTCTGTTTCAAGAAGTCGACTGGTATCATATTCTGTCTACGTATATTCAACACGCGTGCACTTCTAAGATTAGTGGAGTAGCCAGGTCCCCTGGGGGTGAGCGAAAAAGAGAAGGAAACACACACACACACACACACATATATATATATATATATATATATATATATATATATATATATATATAAGTATCATTAAAAATAACGAACATCTTTTGTCTGGTTATTTTTTCTAAGATCCTTTCCGTTTTTCTGATTAGGTTCTTAGTTTCAGACGGAAACTGGCTGATAAAATTGCCATAGCTTCCCAAAGCGCTTTCGGACCCTTACAGGTCCATCGTCAGTGGCGCAATGTTAACCAGGGTTACAAATACATGTGAAAATAGGCCAATTAACCTAAGCTTGATTATTGGCATGCGTGTTAAATTAATACCAGGCAAATAATAAATAAGAACCGGTGTTTTGTGTAAATTAAACTGTGTGTATTAGTTCCCGGTGTCGATGAGTAGAGTGACAGTACAGAATTGTTAGAGAGGAAAGTTTTTTTCTACGACCTATATGGAGTTGGGTTTTCGGAGAGACGTGGATGGTGGGTCAAATGTAATATTAAGTGGTGGCTAGAAAAAAAATGATAACAATTTTACTAAAACACGCTCGAGTGAATAAGTGTAGTATAGTGGTGAGTTTAGTAGCCTGTGATGCATGAGGTTATTTTCCTATACTCCGAGAAGGTAAAGGGGAAAAATCGTCTCTACTTTATATATATATACGCTTTTAAATTATATGAAATAAATCAAAAGAAATTGATAAAAGAAATCCAAAACTCTACTATAAAAATGTATAACATATGTAAATAGTCCATGATAAAATAAATAAATAAATGTATATATATATATATGTATATATGAAATATTTTTATAAATATATATTTTTAATTTTAAAACATTTGTAGACAAAGAAAATAACCAAGGGAAAAAAGGGGGGTTATTATAATGGAATCATCTAACTCTATAAAATAGATGTTCTGTAAAATAGTAAATACCCACTTTGAAAGGAACAACACAGGTAAGGAAACTATATTTTAATACTTTAGAAAAACAAATCTGGAGGCAAAACTAAATTAAATATTTGTAAACTTTTTAAATTAAAAAATAATTATTAAATAGGGAGGTGGTGTCTGATCAACACTGCTGGGATGCCATGATAAAGAAATACTGTTTTGTTTTTAAAATCCCGAAACAGTTTTCATGGTAAACAACTGACGATCCCTTATATATAAAAACATATATAAAAATATATTTATATTAGAGTATATTCTTGGAAGTAAACTAAAATAGTGATTGCAGTAAATTGATTGACTTACTAGACTAAAATCTTTCAACAAAATTTTTTTTTTTTTTTTTTTTTTCTTCCCAGTTTTGAAGGTTAAAAGAACTTCCGAGACTATATATATATATATATATATATATATATATATATATATATATATATATATATATTGGTAGATAAAAGGATAAAACAATCCGACGGGATAAAATTAAAAATGGAACAGTGGAAGACTCATGAGCTCAACGTTTCGCCGGATGTGATGTGGGCTTTTTCAAGAGCGAATGAAAAGTGCGCTAAAAATGATAAAAGACGGGAAGGTCATATAATTGGGAATATATATAGTGGTAGGGTTTGAATGGAGAGAAATATATGCAAATATGTAAAGTGTCAGAAATTACTGTGCAAAATGTCAGCATATAATTATACATACATATATATATATATATATATATATATATATATATATACTAGGAGGAAGACCAGACGTTGCTCGGGATTTAATGACGATCACTACTATGTATGTTTTTATTATACGCCCAACCCCATACTACTTTCGTTGTTTTTACTGAACGCCTTCTCCCGTTTCGCGATCTAATATAATCGGAACAAGATAAAGAGTTGCAAAACTCTCTTAGTTTGGTTTCTCATAAAACATGGTTTAAATTTAATTTAAATCAGATATACGTATTTGAAGTTTTAAGAAGGTTCTCTCCCGATTGCCCACTTACAGGCGAATTGGCAGATAGATATTCAGAGCATAGAAGGTGACGTACTGATTGAAGACCACTTCCATTATCGTCCCCGGAAAATTGTATACGCATGATATAAATTTTATCAACAAAAGATGTATTTAAAATTTTCAACTAGGTTCGACCCTTATAGCCTGTTTCAGGGCACTTAGAGATTCAGGACCACTTCCGTTGTCTTCCTAAAAAAATGTTAAACATATGATTTAAATTTCATAATAATAGGATATATTTGAAGTTTTAATGGAGTTATGCGCTCATAGCCTCTTCAGAGCTACACCTAAAGGATTCGGAGATTGTTCTATTGTCTTCGTCGATAAATTTAACATGAGCTACATGTTTAGATTTTATGTAGATTCTCCAAACTATCTGTCTATAGAGAACAGACAAACATCACAGACACATATGCACAGACATTGAGTTTCTTATGTGTAAATATATTCCATGATAAATGCCAGTATACTGAAATCATATGCCCTTAATAGGGTTAAAATGAACATTCATATACACTAAATGTACCAAAGCAAGGAAGTTCCCAAATTTTTACACTTTTATTGTCAATAAGGGTATGCGAGCACAACAAGGCTATGTATTTTACTGGTAGAAATTTTTCTTCAGCGCACCTCACACACTTCATCCACTCATGCATAGAGATTTATACTGTAGTGAGGTGATAATAAAATGGTTTGGTTGATATGTAGTCATACCCTTAATGACAATAAAAGTGTAAAAAATTGGGAATTTCCTTGCTTTTGTACATTTAGTGTATATGAATTTTCATCTTAACCTTATTAAGGGCATATGATTTCAGTATACTGGCATTTTCATGGAATGTCACTACTTTTGTAAAGGCTATGCCTCAATACAATGCATTCTCATAAGGTTTTTTGGAATTTTCTTGAAAACTAAGGTATATGGTACACTGAAATTAAAATGGTATCAACTAGACCCTAGAACCTCTATCTCTTCCAAAAATCAGCTGAATCCATCAAATAGTTGATGAGATACAGTGTGGCACATACGTACGTACGTACGTACGTACGTATGTACACACGGATAACATGATTTCATGATTGAACTTTCTGGATCTCTGGGTTGCCTTGACTAATGATGCTGAAATTCTACACACTTATAGAACCTATACACTAAATATTTTGTGCAAAGTTTTAACTAATTTGGTTTATTGGTTTTTGAGTTATGATTGATCAAAGAATTAGATTTCCAGCATAGGCCATTCATAACCTCTACAAAGGGATAGAGCGCTCTCGCGCCTCCCTTGATTTATATCTTTAACTCTATAATAAACACTAATTTGTGTTTTATTATATATATATCGTGTGTATTTAAACAGCATATTTTCATTAAGACAAACGTTACTAGACAACACGTAATGCTTAATAAGTCTTTTTTTTTAATTTCGTATTTTTCGGACAGTTCATCGAGTATTTTTTATCAAATTGTCGTATGTAGGATCCGTATATGCTATGCTCCATTATATGCAAGTAATTTTAATTGATTCATTCAATCGTATTCAGACGAGGAATTTGTCTGGTGTGTGCATATTATCTGAGTTCGGCTAACGGCGGAGTTATGTATGTTCTTTTTTTTTTTTAAATGTACGCATGAGTGATGAGAGACTGTAATGCGGGACGCGATCGCCCGAAAAGCGCGAGACTAATTTAGCATTTAAGAAATTAAAAAGGTTAAATGTATGTTTTAAAGTCAATTACGAAGATAGACATTTTAAAATATTGTGGCTAGACTCGTAATTGATCTTTGTTGATAGTTAGTTTTCTAGTTTTATATAGAGTGTTTCAAGAATCTTTATGTATATCTCCCGTTAATAGTAATAATAAAATCAGATTTATCAATTATTATAAGAAATTCAAAACCTCTAACTACATAATTTACCTCCTTACATCAAGTAGCTTCATACCTTTTCTGGAGTGATTTCCATAAAAAAACAAAACAAATTATCTAGAACACTTCTCAGTCCAAAGACCAAACAAGGTAATATATCAGTTCGAATGCCCCTTGGGAGAATGTGTCTCCAACAATATTAACAATTATTGTTACATTTGGTTGGCTACACCACGACTACACTTTCCCGAAGGCTCACATTACATCTAACTGACTCTAGTTTATTCTATCAACACTTGAAGAGAACATAACTTCCTCCATATACAGTTCAGACATCTTTTAGTCGACAACACAAAAATTATACATCACGAACCCAATGTAAAAATACTAAAAATTCTTGAAGCACTGTATATGAAAACTAGAAACCTTACAATCAACAGTATGAATTACGAGTCTAGACACACTATTTTAAAGTACCTAGCTAAGTAATTGTTTTCAACATATTCTTAGCAGATAAAAAAATAAAACAAACTGCCGGCTGCGCACCTCGAACCCCAGATGCCAATCACCAGTGGCTGTTAAGATCCAACGTTTAAATAGATGCGCCCACCGAGCCAACTACAGGTATGAGAAGAAAATATATCATATTTATCTTTATACATACTAAGCTTCTTTAGAAGATGCAATTTCAATGGAAATAACTCATCATCATCGTTAGAAAGAAACTTTATATTCCCCATCAGCGTAACTAGTATAATAATTATTTAATTAAGAGTATTTATATCCGCAGAAATGCAGGTTTTGTTATCATTGTAGCCAGACAAAAACATTATATATACATATATATATATATATATATATATATATATATATAAATATATATATATATATATGATATATGTATATATATATATATATATATATATATATATATATATATATATATATATAAAGTTTTCAGGTTCGATTATTTTTGATAGGATTTCGAATCAGAGAGCTCTATGTCCGTTCAAACAGAGCATGAATAAGTTATGAGGTTTAAAAAGACTAAATATACATTCGGATTGTACACATTATAAGTTATTTCGACCTTATGAATGAATGGTTTGAATCGTGATTGGAAACACATCCGAGGAGACCTAGTTAAGGTCGAAATAACTTATAATGTGTACAATCCGAATGTATATTTAGTCTTTTTAAACCTCATAACTTATTCATGCTCTGTTTGAACGGACATAGAGCTCTCTGATTCGAAATCCTATCGAAAATAATCGAACCTGAAAACTATATATATATATATATATATATATATATATATATATATATATATATATATATATATATATATATATATATGCAGAAAGAGAGAAAGATACAATACGTAAGAGGGAAAACTAAAGGGAGAGGAAGAGAGAGTAAGAGAGAAAACGAAAGAGTTTGAGCTATCGAAGGTAGTGACAATGCGATATCAGGTTAAAACGTTGCTTTCTTGGTAGTAAACTATACAAAAAAAGATAGATAATATAGTATAGTCTTTAAAAGTAGATAACATAGCATACTATTTAAAATAAGATAGTATAGTATAGTATAGTCTTTAAACGTAGATAATATAGTGTAGTGTTTAAACTTAAATTTTCAAGTTAAATAATATTGTATCGTCTTTAAAGTTAAATAACATATTATAGTTTTTACAAGTAGATAACATAGTATAGTCTTTAAAGTTTGAAACTATAGTATAGTTTGAAAGGTAGATTATATAGTATAGTTATTGAAAGTAGATTACAGTATACTCTTTAAAGTAAATTATATTGTATAGTCTTTAAAAGTAAATTATATAGTATAGTCTTTAAAAGTAAATTATATAGTATAGTCTTTAAAAGTAGATACCATAATATAGTCTTTAGCAGTAGATAACATAGTATAGTCTTTAAAAGTAGATAACATAGTATAGTCTTTACATATACATTATATAGTATGGTCTTTAAAGGTAGATAACATAATATATTCTTTAATGGTAGATTATATAGTATAGTAGTTAGGTAGTTTTGGTTTGGTAGTTTTGTTTTACGGCATATGAACCCTTTTTGGGTTATTTAATGCCAAATCTGGTCTTGTTTTCTTCTCTTTTTTGTCTCTTTCCCCTTTTAATATCTGTTTCTATTTAACCCATAGTTGGGACCCTAACAGGTACTACCACTCCGGGTCAGGGTGGACCTGAGAGCAATGGTAATTAAGAGGAGGCTCCACATTCCCCAAAGTCCGTAAGCCGGATCTCACCATCGGATGTAGTTTAAGGTCATATCCAGGACCGGGAGTAGGGTAGGAAAAATAAAAATAAAAAAGGGGAGGGAGAAAGAGAGAGGGGCTGTTGTTTTTGTTTTTAGTTTTGTAGAACATAATTAAGTTTTACAAACAAAAAAAAAAAAAAAAAAAAAAGTCAATGTAGGTGAATTTCGTCTCAGAGAGCCACAGGGCAGCCTGATCTGGTATCACCAGAGTATAGTAGTTAAAAGTATATAAAATAGTATAGCTTTGAAAGGTAGGTTATATAGTATAATTTTTAAAAGTAAATAACATTATATAGTCTTTAAACCGAGGATACTATGATAGTCATTACAAGTAGATTATATAGTATAGTAAATGTAGATTAAACGTACATAACATACTATAGTCTTTAAATGTAGATAACATAGTATAGTCTTTAAAATTAGATTACATAGTATCATCTTTAACAGTAGATAACATAGTATAGTCTTTATAGGTAGATAACATAGTATAGTCTTTCATGTTATATAATATGGTATAGTTTTGAAAGGTTGATTGTATAGTAGATTCTTTAAAAGTATATAACATAGTATAGGCTTTAAAAGCAGATCACATAGTATAGTCTCTAAAGATAACTTATATAGTATAGTCTTTAAAGGAAGATTATATAGTATAGGCTTTAAAAGTAGATAGCATAGCATAGTCTTTAAATGTAGATGATATAGTATTGTATTTTAAGTTAGATAATATAATATAGTATTTAAAGGTATATTATACAGCATGGTATTTAAAGGTAGATAATATAGTATAGGAGCCGAGGCGCATACCAATGCATTTTCTTAAAATAGGAAGTAAATGAACATCTAAATAGCAAACACGGCGGCTATCTAGCAAGCAGTCGATGGAGAACTCAATAAGCGTGGTCCAGTGTTATGCATTGCGCAGAATGACGGCTTTTTGTCAACTGAATTTTGAGTTCTCTATATGATGAGAGCTTTAAATAATTATATATATATATATATAGAGAGAGAGAGAGAGAGAGGGAGAGAGAGAGAGAAAGAGAGAGAGAAAGAGAGAGAGAGAGAGTAAGAGAGAGTCAGAGACAGAGACAGAGACAGAGAGAGAGGGGAATATTTTAAGATATCGAAGTCAGCGTCAGTGTGATATCAGGTTGAAGACATTTGGGTTGGCTGATAAAAAAACTATACGAGGTAAAGGTAGATATATAACATAATATTCAATGTAAGTAATACAGTCTATATAGTCTCGTATTGTTATTACCTTTAAATCTACCTTTACTATGTATAGTTCTCTCTCCTAACCAAACAGTGTCTTCAACCTGATATAAACTGTCAGTCAATCATATATATATATATATATATATATATATATATATATATATATATATATATATCTTCCTCCACTCTCTCTCTGCCATCCACTTTACCCCTGCTCATCCCCCACCTCTTTCTCTTACCACCAGCCACAGTAGTCCCATTTTTTCCCCACTCACTCTTTTCCACATTCATTTCTATTTCTCCAACAAATACGGACGTCCACCGAGCAGTGGCCACTATTTCATTCTATTTTTCCTCCCAATATGTCTACCCTACATGTATCTGCACTTGCATGACATTTTTTCTCTATTTTATCATCCTGATGAAGTCTTATAAATAAAGACGAAACGTTGATGTACACATAAAAAACATCCATTTTTTGGTTTTCCTTTTTCATTTTCCCATCACGTCGGATTACTTTCATCCTTCTCTTCCCATATATATATATATATATATATATATATATATATATATATATATGTGTGTGTGTGTGTATATATATATACAATAATATTGTAAATAAAGTATGAATTGATAAAATATAAGATACAAAACAAAAATATTATTCAAAACTGAACATAGTTATTTGTTTATTTTCTCATTATGACCAACGAAGAGTCTTTTTTCCTTAAAAAATAGGCATTTCGAAAAGAATTATGTTCCTACTAGTGAGGTGACATCCTGTGATATAATGAAAGAATGCTTCAAATATTTTTTCATATAAGTTTAAAAGATTGAAAAAACCTACAGATAGCTTTTGAAACAAATATTTTTTTCATACAACAAAACTAAAAAAAACCTTTAAAATAAGTTTATGTTTCTATAGTGTAACGTTAAAGTTACAGACTTATACGATATTACGCACGATGAACAGAGGACCGGCAGGGCTTTGAAAAGTCATGGTTTAAGGGGGGACATCCCTGATGATCATGGTGAGAAAATAAAAAATAACACTGTACAGGTTTGCTTAATAGTTTTGTTTTGCCACTGATATTCCCCCCTCTCTCTCTCTCCCTCTCTCTCTGTCCCCCCTCTCTCTCTCTCTCTCTCTCTCTCTCTCTCTATATATATATATATATATATATATATATATATATATATATAACTAGATAAAGTGAAAGAATAAAATAAGGTGTGACTCAAATGTTATTTGCATTTAATGTTCAAGCAAATCCTTTAAAGTCCTTAACTCATGAGTTTTCAAAGAAAATCTTCTCCTCAGAGGACCATTACCGCAATGACATTACTGCAGGTAATAAAATTAAACTTTGGAAATATATGAAAAATTTTACATAAAAATACATAAAATTATATAAAACATCAAATATATCAGCCCAAAACATACTTTTTTGCTAAACTTATACAGTTCATCCAAGTCATAAAGTTTAAAACAGCTTCAAGAAAGATATCAAAGAGGTTGATTAAAAACAATCCAGGTGGTGAATGGTATTCCAAAAACGAAAAAGTTATCCAGGCGGGAAATTTGTTTGCTATCGATGCAGTATATGACAGTTAAAAGTGTATCCAAGGTGTATGCAAATTAATAAAACGATAGAAACAACCAAATCATATGAAAAGTTCAGAAAAAAACTCACTTGGTGTTGAATATTATAATGCCCAAATTCAGGGTCCTTATGAGTTGATAGGAGTTGTGCAAACCATAACTTCCTGGTTAGATGCAGGCTCCGCTAAAACCAATTCGAATAAAATTAAACTGATTCGAATATATATATATATATATATATATATATATATATATATATATATATATATATATATATATATATATATTAAACGAATTGCAAAATAGATATTTTATTTTTATGAATTTGACATCTTCTATTCTTCATTCAAACCCTGTGAGAACCACAAACACATGACAGGAGTAAAATACAATTTATCGCTTCGTATTAACTAGAAATGAATCTCGCCCTGTGGGTGGTAATGTTTCTGCTAGTATATGTCTTATATATCTTAACTGATATCAATAAATACACCAAGCAAGCTTGTCCTGACGTCATCGCCTCTCGGGATCGGATTAGGCTGTAGTGTGTGCACAGATCGTCATCAGGAGATTGTAAGCTAAGTAACTTATCAATTGTTGTATCAGCAAAGAAGTCGAAGTGGTGATAAGAAGTCTGTGGGGTTGTCAGGGGCAGATAATCCGCCTAATTGCTCCCGGTGCGCCCGGCGATGACTTGAGATGCCAAATAATCAGCAGCAAAAACAAAAGAAGAAGAAAAAGAATTACGAGGAAACAAATTGCAAAGAATGATAGAAATACAATAATATATATATATATATATATATATATATATATATATATATATATAAATATATATATATATTAGTATTTCATGTATCTACATATACATACATATATATATATACATACATACATATATATATATACATACATATATATATATATATACATATATATATACATACATATATATACATACATATATACATACATACATATATATATATACATACATATATATACATACATATATAGGGTGGGCCAAAATAAGGGTCCTATCTTTAAATTTGAATAACTTGAATTTGAATAACTTCCACAAAATAAAAGTTAAACTCACCAAACTTTATGTGTGTGTAGACTGACCCTTCCGAGATTTTTTGAAATAAACAAAACAAATTTTAGCCGACAAACACTTCTTAAAACTTACAAAAACAAAAGTATTGTTTTTTACACTGTTTTGAGTTTTTTAAGCAAAAATAATGTTTTCTAAATAAGGGTACGTTCCTTAGGGCTAATACGGCGCATGCTTGCTTCGGAAGGGGTCCTTTACTTATTCTAAAAAAAAATTAAAAAAATCAATAAATAAAAAAGTTATGAATTTTTAAAAATAGGACCCTTATTTTGGCCCACCCTGTATATATATATATATATATATATATATATAGAGAGTGAGAGAGAGAGAGAGAGAGCGAGAGAGAGAGAGAGAGAGAGAGAGAGAGAGCGAGAGAGAGAGAGAGGTTCGAATCGTGAAACCGGCAGGGATTGTCTCCTCCCATACTGATGATTGCAGGATGGCATGTAACACATGTATATAAATAGGTTTTATCTGTCGTTGATTTGCCAATTTGTTGATTACGGCCGTGTGGGCTAAGACGTCTGAATTTAAGTTTGAAACATTACTTGTGCTCCGGGGTTCTCTACACCGACGATTCCCGAAAAGATGAAACGTATACGTATTTAGATGAAAACAAATATTTATAATTACATATATATATATATATATATATATATATATATATATATATATAGTGTAAATATTGTTTTAAGATTAAAGTGTTTTCGTATCTACAGAAGAAATCGTTTCCGGCGTTTTACCCTCATCAGTGCAGGAGTGGTGGTTGCAGTGTGTTGCATGGTATCAAACGCAGTTCGTAGATTTAGCCTAGAATAACTATTTCATGTATATGCACATATAAAATAATAATGTAATATATATAATATATATATATATATATATATATATATATATATATATATATATATATTCAGTATTTACTCCAACTGTATTCAATATTTGAGTAGGGTTTTGTAGTAGTATAAACATATGTTTATGGCAAGCAAGCTACAAAAAAACGCTTTCTATTTTATTCCCGGGGAAATAATCAGGCTAATTATGTGGATTTATATTTAACAGCGGCTTTATATATAGCTAATGCTTATTCAAGCTACTAACCAATCAGAGTCGTTATTTTGTTTTTTATCCCATATCTACCTATTTATTTCCATCAGCCAATGGATGTCACTCCTTATGTTTAAGAGTGATTTGGACGTGCTCTTATTTTAAATTGGTTAAATGAACAAATGATGACTTTACTCTGACAAGTGAGAAGTAAAACATTTATCTATCATTAAGCATTTGAAAGTATCTAGCGACCCAAGACCAAGTCTACATTTTGAGCCATTACTCTCTCTCATTATCTATCTATCTATCTATCTATCTATCTATCTATCTATCTATCTATCTATCTATCTATCTATCTATCTATCTATCTATCTATCTCTCTCTCTCTCTCTCTCTCTCTCTCTCTCTATATATATATATATATATATATATATATATATATATGTATATTTATTTATTAAGTAGAATTTTTATTTATACATGCACGTTTTAGCTACAGCCTGCTATTATGTTCAGCTACTTCATCCCAATTTCTTAAAATTGAACTGCAAATAGGATTTTGTTAATTTCAGCCTGTAGCTGTAATATATATGCACATATGCAGCCAACTATGTTTGCATATATGTATATATTTTTTATTAAATAACTATATCGTCTCACTTGGGCACTATTATATAAACATTGAAAGATTAACAAGATGTTTTATTAAATTCTAATAGAAATAATTTCGCTGGAAATAGATGTACAAGTAGCCTGTTTCGCTTAATCACAGCGTTTCAGTGTGACTAGAAATCTTAGATTGTAACCAATCGTTTTTCGATGGTTTGAAATTATATGTACTGCGCCATCGGCATAAATGAGAAAGGGAAATCTAACGGTTTATATTCACAACACCAATACGGATCGATTGTGTATATAACCTACCTTTGTCAACAATGGGTAACTTCATTTAACTATTAGAACCAATGTCAATATCTCGCCATAAAGATAAGGTACTACCTGCAATTTATACCAACAACACACAGAACGTGAAATAAAGATGTGAGTGTATTATAGTTATTTACACAATCAAACAATTGAATATTTTAAAGTGTAAATGAGAATTCTAAGCCTGTCTTCTATGGTATATGTTGTTGGATTACACCACAAGTAGTACCCGCTCCATACAACGAAACATCTAGCAAAGCATATCACAATCGCGCCGTGTCATGCGAGAAGCAATGGTCAGGCAGAACTGTTCGTAGATACGTTTAAAAGAAAGCGAGGGTACATCTACTGAAAACGCCATTGAGTAATTTGTACAAGTATATAGGATAACCCCGAATAACAATGTTCCATCTTCCATGACGCCAGCAAAAACAATGTTTGCAAGGAAAATAAAAACGTTTTTTATAGACTATTACCAACCCATAAAAACAGGACTTGAAAAAAATGTCACGAAGTGACGTTTTAAACTTAGGCAAAAAAGTTTTTTCCGAATGTTGCGGAGCAACACATCCTACTGGGAAACAGGTATAGTTGATACAATGATTGAGAACATGGCTTACATGGTAAAAGGACCCAAATTCTCCCACAAAATTCATTTGAATCAAATATATCTATATGTTGTGGGAAACAATACTCCACCCATTTTAATTTCCTATCCCACAAATAGTTTCTGAAAAACGAACATTAAAAATACGGACTCCATTTAAATTCACCCGAAAAAAGAAGGCATTTACTCCATACCAAGCAAAGGCTAAAAAGTGTGTGTTATAGTGTTGTGTTTATCTACCCTATTTCGGGAGAAGATGGACTCTTCCAGAAAGAAATGAATAGAGTTGCGACGAGGTGTGGTAGCAGCCATTAGTGTCAGTCATAGACTTAGTATCGGACACAGAGTTTCTCTAACGTGAATTTAGAAAAGAGAAGTAAAAAAAATCAGTCGGATATGACGTTTGTGAAACAACAAATTTGGATGGAGTGGCTGAATTATTAAGACGAGGTTAATATGGTCTAACGAAATGGTGATAATTAAGTCAATGTGAGTGGGAGCTTAATTCAGATTAGGCGATAATAATTAAGGAATGGACTTCACACATTATTGACTGTCTCTCGTTCACTCTCTTACACATTTGTTACTTTTATTTTCTTTTGTAATCCCCTTTCTTTCACAACACTATACATGACTTTATTCTACCTCTTATTAAGCATGCTAGCAATGAACTTATTTCTTTCGATTATATATATATATATATATATATATATATATATATATATATATATATATATATATATATATAAACACGACTCGTCATCCGGCGGATATTTATCCAGCTCTAAATATTCTTTTTAAATATATAACTTGTATAACATATATAGTTTTTTTTAATCTAATAGTTTTTACTTAAATTATGAAAATAAATAAACATGATGTTTTCTAAAAAAGTTTTGATAATTTTACAGTTTTTTTAAGTTTTTAAAATTACTGCTAATATCAACGCAACTGTAGCATAAATATGAGAAATAGGAAAATAAAAATGTAACATTACAAATTTATAACAGCAAATATAAATTTATTATGAATTAAATCTTTTTATGCAAATTAGGCATGCAAATAACTGTGTTTGATTTGCTCTCTACTAGAAATTTAGATTATATCTAAATGAAAATTTTTAAATATCCCCGAAATCTATTAAACTGTAGAAGTGAGATAGCAAACAGCTGCTTACACAAAAATAAATTTACCTTAAGCTAACGTTAAATAAATAAATAAATAAACAAATAAGTAAAAAACAAAACTAAACAAAAACTTAACAGTTTAAAAATTAAAACCTAAAATAAAAATACAAGGAACCACGTGTTAAAATAAATTCACCCATTATATTGATACAGCTAAGAAAACAGGATATAGGCAAATCTATAGAAAACAGAACAATAGAACAGGATATAGGAAGTAACACTAACAGGAACTTTTGTTCGCGGGAAGCCCAACGATTGGCTGAGAGAACAACGAAGAATCTGATTGGTTAACTAGCTAGCCGTGTATATAAAAACACCCGGCAAAAATAATGCATTTTAGCCTTAAGATTCACTCTGTGTAGCTTAATTGGCATAAATATATTTTCATATATATATATATATATATATATATATATATATAAACACCAGGCAAAAATAAATCCATGCATTTTAGCCTGAAGATTCACCCGGAGATGAAACGCGGGAGGGTCTTTGTAGTAATTGCCACGAGTATATTTTCATAGCTGACTACCTAGCTCTACTTACGTATCGAGCACTGTTGAAGTAAATACTGAAAATTGATACATAAAAAATTATATCTCCTTATAAAATTTTATGTGGATACATGAAATACTAATATTATATATATATATATATATATATATATATATATGAAGAAGAGAGATAAAGATGTACGAATGACACATGTATTTCATGTTCGCTTGTTCGATGCAAGGTGTATTCGATTTTCATCGAGTACACCTTGCATTGAACAATCGAACACGAAATAGATTTGTCATTCGTACATCTTTATCTCTCTTCCTTTATTTATCTATTATCTTTATAATTGGTCTCTCTCGTATATTGAGATCAAAAGATGAAAAGATCAAATAATCCGACGGTATGAGTTTAAATGTAAACAGCGGAAGACCTGAGAACTCAACGTTTCGCCCAACTGTTGCGTGGGCTTTATCAAGGGCGAAAGATTCGCGTTGTTCGCCACTTCTCGCATTTTTAGCTATTGATGAAGCCAACGTAACAGTTCTTCCGCTGTTTCCTTTTAAACTCATATATATATATATATATATATATATATATATATATATATATATATATATATATATATAAATATATATATATATATATATATATATATATATACATATATATGGGAAAATGAAAAAAGAAAACCAAAAAAATTGATGTTTTTTATGTGTACACTAAAGTTTCGTCTTTATTTATAAGACTTCATCAGGATGATAATATAGAGAAAAATGTCATGCAAGTACAAACACATGCGGGGTTGACATATTGGGGAAAAAGGAAGAAAATAATGGCCACTACTGGAGAAAACAGTAGGGTGGACGTCCGTACTTGGTGAGGACTGAAAAAGGAAGTTTTATGAAAATGAGTGGGGAAGAAGTGGAAAGATGGGGGTGAGCAAGGACTACTGTGGTTGGTAGTAAGAGAAAGAGGTGGGGATGAGCAGGAATAATGTGGATGGCAATGAGGGAGTGGAGAAGAGGGAGGAAGGAGGTATTTGAACAGGTGGCTGCGGTCAAGACTGAAGGGGAAAAAAGTAAGTTGGAATATTTGTGTGGGGTGTATGCAGAGAAATTGAGGGTGGGTAGAGAAGGAGGGGGGCTGTGATTTTGGTGGATGGGCGAAAGTTATGGTCTTAGAGAGGGTTTTGAGAAAATGAGGGGATTTAAGAAGGGGGTATGGAAGAGTGAAGGTACGAAAGAAGTAGTTGAGAGGGGGTATGGGTGAGGGGGAGAGGGAACATTTGTTGTGATAGGGTATGAAATATTTGAAATATTTGGAAAATGATGGGAATGAGTGAGGGAGTGGAGGGGTTTATATATATATATAGTTGAATTAATATGGCCTGAAGATGCTGAAAAATGTATGCGCATATGTAGCCAACATTGTATATATATATAGAAATATACTATATATATATATATATATATATATATATATATATATGTGTGTGTGTGTGTGTGTGTGTGTGTGTATGTGTGTGTGTGCGTGCATTAGAATATGTAATGTTTTAAAAAGATACATTAAAAAGAGTATTTCACTTTTTTTTCTAACGTTGTTCCATTGCCACCCCGTACATATTCTGTCTGGCTATGCATCCTTAAACCCGAGAACCACACGACCCGTACATATTAATTTGATTTCACATTTTTTTTCGGATTTTAATCAAAATTGCTGCTTGTCTCATTTGTTCTCTTCCTTCTCTTTTTCGCTCTCTTTCTCTCTGCCACTCGGGAGTAACGCCGCAGGTTGTGGCTACCACGGCGCTTTCTTCTCAATGTTTTCACTGATCTAAAGATTTACGACCGAATAATGCGACACATTGGAATGTACCCAATGCTGTTTCTTATTCACCCGGTATCAACGGTCTGTCTGCAAAATATACGCTTTGTCTGCTGCGTCAACTCTGAAAGAAACCGGCTATACTGCCGGCGATGCAGGATGCAACACATTGACATTTCTCTATCTAAAATTGGGTCTCTCTCTCTCTCTCTCTCTCTCTCTCTCTCTCTCTCCCTATATATATATATATATATATATGGCCAAGATCAAAGTGTAGTATCTGTTCCGATGGATACTGCACCCCATAGACTGGTATTGTCGTGGCCTTCGGGGCTTGATTTACGTCGGTCTATGGGTCTGTCCTGTGCAGTTCTAGTAAGTACACCCTCCCAGGCTTTGCCTCCCCTCTTTGGGGAGGAGTAAGTTTATTGCTTACTGCCTGAGGCACCCCTACCGTGGAATGGCGACGGGGCTGCCTAGGCATTTTTTAATGGCCAGAGTGCACACCTTCTCGGGCGCTGGCTTTTCTAATCCCACTTTCCCGACCTTGTGTCAAATCTTACTTTGTGGGAGGAAGATAAATAAAATATACAAGGCGGGTCTAAAAGATATCCTAACTTAGGCCAGAACAAAATATTTCAAATACCTGACCGGGTTGGAACCCTAATCCTCTTAAAGTAGGCCCCTTGTGCTTGCACACACTTTGCCCACTGATCCATCCACTACCGGAAACACATTTGGAAGTCTTTTTTTGAAATGGTGTTCATCTCCGCCGTCGCGTTCCACATTATCTCTTCTCTAGTCTCAAAGCAGGAAAGTGGCGTCCTCAATTTTCGAAACAATCAGAAGTCGCAAATAGCCATGTCTAGAGATAGGGAGGTTGATGAACAATTGGAATTTTATGTTTTGCCAAGAAATGTTGGATCAATTGGGATGAATGTGCCGGAGCGTTGTCGTGATGCAGTTGGTAGTTTTTCGGCGTTCACATGTCTTCTCTTTTGCGCCGAACTGCGCCACGGAGGCGCCGGAGAACATCTTGATAGTACTCCTTTGTCACTGTTTGTCCTTCCGGTGCGTATCCATAATGCACAATTCATCGGATATAAAATAAAACAGTCAGCATCACCTTGATTTCACTTCGCACCTGTCGCGCTTTCTTTGGCCTTGGAGACTCGGTATGCTTCCATTGCAACGACTGTCTTTTTGTTTCTGGGTCGTACCCGTACACCTATGACTCATCTTCAGAAACCCAAGATAAGTGTTAGCGGTTTCCAGAAGGTCCTGTGCAACTTGAAAACGGAGGTCTTTTTGTCTCTGCAACAACAACTTTGGCACAAATTTCGCAGCAACTCATCCCACAAAATACATGATCGGAATCTTTTCCCTCTCTAACCTCTTGGGCGACCGGTTGAACGACGATATTCCATCATCAAATTTCGCAACCTCTCAAAAATAGCTACACTCCAAGCAGTTTAGGGCCTGCCAGAACACTGGTCACTCTCCACTGATGTTCGGCCATTTTTGACTCGGTTGAACCACTCCTTAATTTGTGTGACACCCATCGCATCTTCTCCAAACACCCGCTGAATCTTACTAATTGTTTTTCTTTGAGGATCACCAAGCTTTTGATAAAATTTGATGCAGTACCTTTGTTCAGTCATCTTGAGAGAATCGGTAATCTGACGAACACGTTGCACAGCACTTCACTCAGCAACCGACAGGCAGCGACTAACCCGCGGGAATACGGTGATAAAATTCACACATGCGGATGAAGTTGTCTTCCTATACTGTGTAGAGTGGCGTCGCCATATCATCTCTGTTTCGCACGGAAAAGATAAAGGTCGGATACTTTTTAGACAGGCCTCGTATGTGTGTGTGTACAAGATTATCTCCTAAACAAATGAACATATAATTATGGATTTTGGAATATATATTGTAGGTAACACGGTGGGTAACAAGGTCACATCAATTATATTTTTAAATGTTTACATTTTGAGGGTCCATATATATTAAAAAATAATAATTTTTATTAAATTTTTTTATAAACCGATAATTATGAATTTTTAGAATATATGTTCCTGGCAAGCCGCTAGATAACATGGACACATTATATTTTGTGTTATCATTTATGGGGGTGCGCACACTCAAACTAGCACTGCATCCCCTCAAAATCTTATATAATAAGTAAGATGCAAAAAAATATTGAGTAGCACATTTTAAAAAGGATAAGTGTGCATCAATAATATTATGTGCTTTGCAAAATCAGAAACTATTGAATTTATAATTATGAATTATGGAATATATATTCTAGGCAACAGGGTGAGTAACGTGCGCAGATTAGTTATATTTTGTAAACTTTACCATTGAGTGTTAGGATGCAACACAAACGGTTATGACACAACAATTGTGCCCTTTTGGGGGAGCTGCAATTCCTACATTTAAAAGCCTTGCTCCTGAAAGCTATTGCCCTCGCAGTGAGCCACGGAGAATCCAAGAGGTATTATTGTTATATTAAAACATAGGCGCAGGCTCGCTGCCTTCGTCAACTTCGTTGACAGCTTGTTGACGACTTCAAGGTTAAAGGTTAAGTCAACGTTTGCTAACACTGGCATTGCTAAAAGGTTTAAAATCGGAACAGTGTGTTAAATAATGACGAAATTGTGTTTTACTATGTTTCTTATTTTTTCATGCCTATTGCATTTCTTTCACACTCACCCCCCCTATCTCTCTCACTCCCCCACTCTATCTCTTTCTTTCTCTCTCTCGTTGATGACAACGAGGGAAGAGACGTTTGGATTTTCGACTCGTGCGAGTCGGGTGTTACTCTCCAACTCATCCGCTTTTCGGGTTTCTGTTATCATATTTCTTCGAAAATGAATAAATATATGTTTGATATATAAAATATGTTGTCGCTTCTTTATACATCATTCAATTGCAGCACAGCGGTCTCAGCCAGATTGTTAATTCTAAGGAGAGAATTAATGACGCCTAATAAAGCCTATTAACGCCGCCGTAATTTTCATCAAATCCCCGACCTGGTATAATAAACCCTCTTATTAAGGGAATGTGCCTATCATTTGCAACTCGGAAAGCTGGTACGTCGTGCCCAAGTCGAAACAGCCCGTCAAGAAAAGTCCTAAGGGCGCGGACTACCGACTTCGCACAAGAAAAACAGTTAAAGCGGTGTTCAGCCTTTCTATACTGTGGATTATATATTTAAACAAATATTTTTGCTGTGCCATCTCCACAGTCTTCTATTCTTACAAGTTCTCATTCCTGTTGTTTTTTTTTACATAGAGTTGACCAGAAGCCACCCTGCGGGTGTAGTGCATAGCGCATGGTCATTAATTTCTTAAGTACTTGGTCCAGGTGCCGGAAAACTTCATTTTTCCAGCTTATGAAGGGCCCAGAATAACTTACTAGAGACACTGTACAGGTATTTTCCTTTTATTAAATTATATAATTTGTTTTCATGAGGTTATTATTAATTATTATTTGTACTAACTGGGATTTCTCACACAGATCATCGTCAGTGATTGCTCACCGACAACAACCAGTGGTATTTCCTGGAGTCTGAGTGACAAGAAGCCTCCCCAGATTTCCAGTATTCTTCACCTCTTTTCGATAACGATGCGGTATCGCAACAGCCTCTTACCATTGATTTCTCGCTGGTAAGGACAATTGGTCTTCTCTGGGATTTGGGTGGCAATAAGCCTCCCCAAGGTCCCAGCCTTCTCTGCACTTTTCCAGTGATGGTCTGGTTTGTGCTGTCCCTCCTCGGTCTTCTCATCCTCCTCGACCCTCTACAAATATTTTGTCTGGTGTCAGCCAAGGCCGGCACCATTAAAAAAAAATTATACACACACATATATATATATATATATATATATATATATATATATATATATATATATATATATATATATATATATATATATGTGTGTGTATAATTTTTTTTTAATGGTGCCGGCCTTGGCTGACACCAGACAAAATATATATATATATATATATATATATATATATATATATATATATATATATATATATATATATATAAATGAATAAATAAATAAAATAAATTAAATTAAAAAAAATAAAAGATAAAATTTTTTTAAAAATCCTTAATTTTTTCCTTTTCTCTTTCCTTATTTAAAAAAATAATTTTAATTCTTTTTATTTTTTTTGTGGGGGGGGGGGGAGAGGGAGGAGCTTATAGTGTTTCTTGTAATTTCTGTTTCTTTGGTTTATTTTTCTGTAGTGATAGTTGAGGCCGGTGTCATTTATTGGGGCGATTATGAAGTGCTGTTTCTTGCAGTTTCTGTTCCTTGGTTCTTGTTGTGGTGTTCTTCGTGTGGTTTTGTTTTCTCCCTGTTGTAAATTCCTTGTGACTGCTTAGCCTTTGTAGCTTATGCGTGTTTGTTTCCGCATTCGAGGATTTTCCTTAAGATTGCAGCTGTTTTGATCATTGCCGTCCTTTGTATGGTTTCGATGATCCCTTTGATTCCAATTTCTCCCAGTCTTTTCTCCAGGTTTTTTTGGATTGTTCCTAGTGCTCCTACGATTATTGGTATTATACTAACTTTCTTCATGCTCGATATTACTTTCAGTTCTCTGGCTAGTTCTGTGTATTTACTTTGTTTTTCTGTGTCTTTGATCTTCACTCTGTGGGCTGCTGGAACGGCGAAGTCTACGATTTTACAAGATTTTTCCTTTTTGTCTATTATAATAACATCAGGTCTCCTTGCTTTTATGAGTTTATCTGTTTGTATATCCATATCCAAGATAATTTTGTGTTTTTCGTTTTCCAGTACTGGGTCTGGCTTATGTTTGTACCATTTGTCTGCATATTCGAAATTCAATTGTTTGCACAGTTCCCAGTGTATTACTTTCCAAACACAGTCATGTCTGTTCTGGTATTATGGTAGCAAGTTTGCTACATTCACTTATTATATGATTTATTTTTTCGTCTCTTTGTCCACACAGTCTGCATTTATTGTTTTCCTGGGTTTTTATCTATTTTAGCTTTAATATAGTTTGTACTAATCGCATTGTTCTGTGCAGCCATCAGTAAAGATTATTATTATTATTATTATTATTATTATTATTATTATTATTATTATTATTATTATTATTATTATTAGAAAATACATGCTCCCTTCCGTTGCATATTTTTTCTAGCCCGGGAGGATGGTATCATAACGAACGAAGATATACTACACTGTCGTCCTAAGGAAATAGGTAATTCCTGGAAGGATGGTATCATGACCAACGGACGTATACTACACTAAAACCCAAGGAGGATGTACTCCATGGGAGGATGGTCCTATGACAACGGAACATATACGACATTATCCCACCTATCAAAATGAAGGATGTAATGTCTGGGTGGATGGTATTGTGACGACAAAACATGTACAACACTACCCACGTCTGAATTGCGCATTGAAAGATAGTACATTAGTCTGAAATAGTATCGGAAACTCAATTGTGCATTCTAATATAATAATAGTATAGTTTCGGCTTCAGACAGACACATACCAAATTATTGTTGCACTTTTGCACCCTCAATGTAAATACTTCCGACCAACCCGTCAATTATGAAAACCCACCCCTTCACCGCGGAGGTTCCCAGATGACGGAAAGCTTTCTACTCTAATGGTTTATTTCCTCGAATTACTTGCCCTTGGAATTTGCTCCCTTCTCCCTTTTTTCCCGACGGTGCCAACATGTAGAAATTCAAATGTACTGTAAACAAACATCTCATTGCACAACTCCCTACTTAGGATGCCCTTATAAATGTGTCCCCATAATTCTTACTAGCCTCATTACGTCTCATTGTTTGGGCTGAATTTAAGTAATAAAAAAAGAAGTAATAGTATAGTTTTGGCTTCAGACAGACATATACTAAATCTCTATTAGTAATATATTAGTAATATATTATTATGATTAGTATTACTAGTATTATTATAAGTAGTAATAATAGTAGTAGTAGTATTAATAATACTAGTAGTAGTAATAATAGTAGTAGTAGTAGTAATAATTGTAGTAGTAATAATAATAGTAGTAGTAATAATAATAGTAGTAGTAATAATAGTAGTAGTAATAATAATAGTAGTAGTAATAATAGTAGTAATAGTAATAATAGTAGCAGTAGTAGTAGTAATAATTGTTGTAGTATTAATAATAGTAATAGTAGTAATAATAATAGTAGTAGTAGTAATAGTAGTAGTAGTAATAATTGTAGTAGTAGTAATAATAGCAGTAGTAGTAATAATAGTAGTAGTAATAATAGTAGTAGTAATAATAGTAGTAGTATTAGTAGTAATAATAGTAGTTGTAGTAGTAGTAGGTATAATAGTAGTAGTAGTAATAATAGTAGTAGTAGTAGTAGTAGTAGTAGTAGTAGTAGTAGTAGTAGTAGTAGTAGTAGTAAAAGTATTCATATTATTTGGCCTCTGTCAAGGCTGAAAAGGCAGGATTATTCAAACAGAATCGTGAAGGCGGGCTTGCGAGATAAACAGCATATCAAGACAACATGTGTTAAACTCTTTACGCAATTCATTGCAAAACATTTATGGCTCACAACAACCTTGAAGTACTGCGAATTGCTTTCCAGAAAGCAGTCCCAGCAAAAGCAGAAAAAAACCCGTACCCGAACGATACTGCGTACCACGTCTAGCTACCGTTTTCTCTCAAGATGATGATATGATATGTTAGATGTTCTTTATGTGGTGGGTCGACAAGTTGAGAGTCGAAAACCCGACAAAAGAAACAACAACAACAAAAGAAGAATTAATAATAAAAACAAGTAGTGGTTTGTTTTAAGTGAATTTTGTTTTTAAAATGTCACGCAAATGCGGTCAATAGAAAATAATAGGATTCATGTTTATTATTTTTTTTATATAAAATAACTAGCTGTCCCGACCAGGAGTTGCCCAGTAGTGTTGTATTTGATTGCAATTTATTTTGCTTTTCTTTTTTAAACTATGTCATTTTTATCGAAATATTATTTTTACGTTTCTATCAAAAGGAAGTAAGACTGTATGGACGAAAACAGAGCAACGTCGGTTTGTTCAAGATAGCCACAATTTGAAAATAATTCCGACCCGGACAAAGTATTTACCAAAAAGTATTTAACCGAAATAACAACTGATATATATATATATATATATATATATATATATATATATATATATATATATATATGTGTGTGTGTGTGTGTGTGTGTGTGTGTGTGTTTGTGTGTGTGTGAACTAACTATACATATATGAGTTTTCTAGTTGTATTTAATTGCAATTTGTTTTATTTTATTTTTTGAAAACTATGCCATTTTTTCCAACTTATCAATTGTTGTTCCTTCACTTTGATCAAAAGTAATTCTCTATGGAAACATACCGGATAACAGCACCTTTTTATAAGATGGTGGACATTTGAAGACAATTCACACCGGACAAGGTATTTTCTAGAAGGAACTAAATTGAATTACATTTTATTATTCTTAATAACATGGTGCAATGATCTACAAAAGAAAACTGACTAACCGGAATCAAATGTTGCTTTTGCAGGAAGAAAACTACTGATTACAAAGAAACTATAAAGCGACTTATTTTAGTTTATATATTAGATATACTATTTTTATTAGAGCTATGAAAAGTTTCGCACTAAGAAAGAAACAATGTGCTGACGTCGAATTGCACATTTGAGAATGTTTTTTTTTTCATTCGCAAATTTATTTGTCTTTACATGTGCTTATTACTTGTAGGTTGAGCACTCTAGTAAGGTAGCTAACTGTTTTCACTTAGCGTCTGTTCGGGGAAGTAAACAATAGACTGGCACGTAGCAATAAGGCATATTCCGACAACGTTCGTTGAATACTCTGGTTAGTCTTCTATGTGTGCCTCCGTTCGAATAAATAGAACGTAAATTCCCTCCTTGATGTTGTAATGCCTTGTGTCCGTATGGTTATGACGCTTGCTTGCAGATTCTAGTTTGATTCTGTAGTAGGGGTTCGAACCCTACGACCATCTGTCATCCCATACACTAATGAGAGCGAAAGCTTCAAACGCTGACGTATGACTGTAAAAATATTTTAATATTATTTATTGATAATTAACATATATATATATATATATATATATATATATATATATATATATATATATATATATATAATAATGGTAATAATCCAGGTGAAAAATATCCACAGGGTGGTAATCCAGAGCATTTTAACCGGGTTTATAAAAAGTGCTCAATATCAAAATAGAGCTTTATATATGATAATTTTATTTACACAGACATGTACAAAATCTGCGACACTGGCATGTCGATGTTATCGTTCAACAGTTACTATAAACTGAGATCTCATCAGGCAGAGTTAGAATCCGATCTTAACCTCAGAGGCTATATATATATATATATATATATATATATATATATATATATATATATATATATATATATATAGATAGATAGATATATATAGATATATATAGCCTATATATATACATATAATTGTTTTTACACAATCAAATATAGCACTCTACTCTATCAACACTATGCCAGCCATAGAATGGAAGTCCTACACTCGAGTTGAGCTAACCATTGCACGCTCAAATATGACACATCAAGACTCAGGATTCGAAACACGAACTATTTATTTGCGGGACGGATACTCTGCAACTTGAGTCAAAACGTAGCAATCAGGTGATGCGCTCATTCAACTTGCCAGATTCCAAGCTGATATCTTACAGCAGAGTTTTTCACTGAATATGACGATGCTATTAAGCCCCTCCCCCACCAAAAAACAGTGAGCTAACTAAATAGTGAATGTGCGGCGTGGTATGACTTGTGTTTCGAGTCCTGATTCCGGATGTGTCCTATTAAATCGTGCAATGCTGAGCTAAACTCTTTAGGACAGTTGAGCGTGTGTTTGTGAACTGCAGTGTTATGCCTAATTGTGGAAAAATACATTTATAATATAATTCATATTTAATTCAATCTGTTTGTGATGTGAATAGACACAGTAAATTAGATGACGTCGACGAAAAAATAGAATAGTACTCTTTCTTTAAATGCTTACATATACATTAAGAAATATTAGATAATGGTTGAAATTACAGCTAATTTGAACAATAAACACAGAATATATTTCCAAATATAACTCAATCCTAGAACTGTGTTGTGTTATTCAAGTACATCGAATAAAGCCTAATAAAGCTAGTATAATAATAATAATAATAATAATAATAATAATAATAATAATATATATATATATATATATATATATATATATATATATATATATATATGTTGCATTACCCGTTCTTTCGGGGTACCTGGTAAGCTCCAACAATAATGACAAAGAACAGAACGTATATGGAAAAACTTTGGTTTTCTTTATTTCCCATCACCGGATGGTTTACGCCGGCTGCGCACACACATATAAAAAAAAATCTTTTGACATACTTTTATCTCATTAAAGTTCTTTTCTTGCTGAGGTCACAGACTTGGTTTCCGCTAGAAACTCGTTCATATATACATCTGATTGGAAAGCAATTTGCTCTACATTGTCTATCCGAGCGTGAACTGAAACAATTGTTCCACAAGCACTTCCAATTGTCTGTTTGATAAAATACAAGTCAGGGGATTCCTTCACAGTACCAACTTGCTTATCAGTCGCATTTTTAGTCTGCGGATACCGAAGCCTAACAGTAAGACGGTCTTGGGTACCATAGCCAATAAAGCTTCATCGGTGCCATAAACATCGGTAACCTCCCATTCTTCTGGTACTTCGATACTCCGATCACCAAGCGCTCCGGCTCTCCGCGTTTTTGAAACCGCGGCGTCTCGCTTGCACTGCGAAACCTTCTCATTTTTAACAGTTACCAAGTCGCTTTCTATCTTTCTCGACGCCCCACTCACAATGGACTCGTTCACGATTCATTTTTGCCACTCTTCATTATCTTACACACACACACACACACACACACACATATATATATATATACAGGGTGGGCCAAAATAAGGGTCCTATCTTTAAATTTGAATAACTTGAATTTGAATAACTTCCACAAAATAAAAGTTAAACTCACCAAACTTTATGTGTGTGTAGACTGACCCTTCCGAGATTTTTTGAAATAAACAAAACAAATTTTAGCCGAAAAACACTTACAAAAACTAAAGTATTGTTTTTTACACTGTTTTGAGTTTTTTAAGCAAAAATAATGTTTTCTAAATGAGGGTACGTTCCTTAGGGCTAATACGGCTCATGCTTGCTTCGGAAGGGGTCCTTTACTTATTCTAAAAAAAAAAAAAAAAAAAATCAATAAATAAAAAAGTTACAAATTTTTAAAAATAGGACCCTTATTTTTGCACACCCTGTATATATATATATATATATATATATATATATATATATATATATATATAAGATTAATAATGAGATGTAGTTTGCTTAAAGCATTGCGTGTAACAGGTATATAGAAGAGTATTAGAAGGCTATCACAATGCAAGAAATGGAAATATGTCTGTGTTTATAGTATAAAATATTATATGAAGAAAGTATTTAAAGAGTAAGAATAAAAATACACGTCAACGCGTGCGGCCTTTTAAAAGAGAGTCACATGAAGAGCGGGGGCAACTGATCGCTAGGTGGCGCCATATGTAGCTTGCCACTAATATCAGAGCGGGAACTGCGAGGCGCGCGCAATTGGCTGCGGGGTAGAGATCTCCGCATCGTTGATGGTGTATTCAAAAGGGAGTCATGTATTTACACAGATGTACAGACCAGCATCTCTACGCTGTTTGATGGGGATGTAATGATGTCTTTTATGGGATACCGGGGAGCGCTGTCAGGTGCGGCGTAGCAGACGGCGGCCCGAAAGAGGAGGGGGACATCGTTATATCACTTGTAGCAACCAAGAGTAAGGCAAATACAAACCCTTTTATATAAGCATATAAATATATATGATTGTATGTTTTTATATTAATGTTTTTCTATGCGTCTTCGCATCTCTCTGAAAGGTGTGGTCCGTCGATTGCACACTCGCTCGCTCTCAAGTTTTAAATAGTATTTTTCACGTAAAGAGCTCAGATTAAATAGACGCATCTAATTAACGTTGCGTCCAAGTATTTCTATAAAGGGCCCTGTCCGTCGTTTATTCTGTCACGCTCAAGTTATAAATAGCATTTCTATTGTCCGTATTACTAAAGTCAGTGATAGCATTACATTTTAAATGCATTTTCTGAGCTAAGCGTGCAGATTGATTGGACGTATCTTATTTCAGATTCGCCAAATCATCTATCTAAGAGGTTCTGTCCGTCGGTTGCATATAATGTTTTAGATGGAAATAGCATTTTTATTGTCTGCCAGGCTTAATTTCTAAATAGCATTTTCATTGTCAGTCAAGCTTAATTTCTAAATAGCATTTTCATTGTCAGTCAGGCTTAATTTCTAAATAGCATTTTCATTGTTTACCAGGCTTAATTTCTAAATAGCATTTTCATTGTCTGCCAGGCTTAATTTCTAAATAGCATTTTCATTGTCAGTCAAGCTTAATTTCTAAATAGCATTTTCATTGTCAGTCAGGCTTAATTTCTAAATAGCATTTTCATTGTTTACCAGGCTTAATTTCTAAATAGCATTTTCATTGTCTGCCAGGCTTAATTTCTAAATAGCGTTTTCATTGTCAGTCAGGCTTAATTTCTAAATAGCATTTTCATTGTCTGCCAGGCTTAATTTCTAAATAGCATTTTCATTGTCTGCAAGGCTTAATTTCTAAATAGCATTTTCATTGTCTGCCAGGCTTAATTTCTAAATAGCATTTTCATTGTCAGTCAGGCTTATGTTTAATAGTATTTCCACCGACAAGCGCTCAGATGGAATGGACACAACTTTTTAAATTACGAATGGTAGGTGCTCGATTGAGCTGAAAAACCTGGTACCCCCTCCTAAAACATTCACGGCAAGAACTCGTCTCTTCTAGACCAGAGCGGGGGACTTCCCTTTCTCTTTCTTCTTACCAAAAACAAAAAGAAACTTCTATGAACAAAGTTTATTTCTTAGAACATCTCGCCGGTGGAACAGGACACCATCAGTCTGCTCCCCAACCAAGTACAGTATGATCGTCTTCAGGTCAAATGTGAACGAACACTAACTGACCGCTCCTTCGGATAATTTAATTTTTTTAAAGTAATCTTCTCCCCATACTACCCATTGTTTCAGGTCCCCTTGCAGAGGAGATTATCGTCTAACTGACGATCTCTGTAACCCTTATCCTCGAGTGTACCCAGGGCCTTCATAAGTTGTGACCCTTTAGTAAACAAACAAAAAAAGAGCGCTGCCCCTAGGTCTATCTGTCACATGTAATTTCGAAATTAGATATTCCTTGTCTGTAGCAATTAAATTTGAAATAGCAATTTCTTTAATAATTCCCACTTAAAATAGCATTTTCATCGTTAAACCTAAAGATTAAATGGACGTGACATATCTGTATCTGACTTTCGATAATAGACTCCGCTCGTCAGCAGGTTAGTCACACCTTTGTTTAAAATAGCCGTTACGTTGGTCTGTCACGCTTAAGTTTGAAATAGCATAGTTTCACTAAACACCTAGATTGAATGGACGCATCTTATTTTAGATACGTCTAAGCCTCTCTATGATAAGCCTTGTCATTCTGTCCATCTGTCACGTTTAAATTTGAAAGAGCATTTTCGTTTGTCTCTCAGGCTTAAGTTTTAATTATCAGTTTCAGCACTAAACGCCCAAATCGAACGGACGTATCTTACATAAGATGTCGCTGATCTTTTATACTTGAAACTTTGTCCGTCTGTATGCGCGTCACGCTTCCGTCTGAGACGGCATTATTAGTGCTGAACATGCAAATTGCACGGACGCATTTTAAGGAATATTTATCTCTATATGAAGACTTTCCCGTCTGTATGTACGTCACGCTTCAGTCTGAAATAGTATTCTCAGCGCTAAATTTACAAATTGCACGGACGCATGTTACAAATAGTCGTTCTTGTTATTCTTGCGGCTGGTTGGCGTTATGTAATTACAAATAGGTATTTTATTACAAAGTATATTTGCACATGATCCAATGCGTTATTATTCCTCCATATGAAACGACGACGGCCAACTGTATTAGATAAAGATTTACACAGAAGCAATTATATACTTCTAATGTGCGCTCTAAACGGCGCGATATTTATTTTTAATGCATATAATTGCGTGTGAACACCGACAAATAGAGCTATGAAAAAGAAATAGAAAATTGTAGAAACAGAAATAATCGTTATTAATATCTTAAGCGGCAGTAAATAATATATGGAGTCAGCGTTGCACATTAAACAAATATATTTAAGGTAGGACATAATCTGCTTGATTTTGTGCATCTGTTGTACGATATGGAAACCACTTTGTCGTTATTCAATCTATTAAGTGGTTTGGTTTGTCAGTTTTACGACATATAAACTGTTTGTGGATCATTGGCTCCTATTCTTACAAAATTATACAATCGTTGCTTAAACGAAAAAGCTTTTCATCTCTTTGGAAAACTTCGTTTGTCTTCACAGTATGGAAACATAGTGGCAATCAATCTTCACCACCTACGTACAGATTTATCACTATGCATGATGAGTAAGTTGCTTGAAGCTGTGCTACATCAAGCAATTATCAACCATCTAAGAAAACACCAACATGGTGACAAGCCATACGGATTTCATCCTGCAGAGTCTGATATTCAAACTGTAATATCTTCCATAACGAATGTTTTTTCTTTCTTCCCTCTTGTACCTAGCGACAGGCTGTGTTTCCACGAACAGAGCGTTTTCGCAAAGGCCCCCGTCTGTGGAAGACATTATGACGGGACTGATTCCCTGTTAATTACAACTTGAATCTTCCCAAATATGATCTGAGGTAAAGATTGGATTCTAACTCTGAGTTATCAGTTTATAATGGCTGTTGATCAATATATATATATATCATTAAACTATTTTTTTGAAATATTGTTTTCAGCTTACGGCTCAAATTATCGCAGGGAAATAAGCATCTTGGACGATCACAGGGCGCGAACCTGGTTCACATATACACCTTGAATCTGTAAGCGTTCGCTTTAGTCCCATATGCTACGGGGGATTGTCACGTGATAATGGAAGAATTAAGTTATATTTATACCGAAAGCTGCAAATAATAATTATAGAAAATAGATCACCGTAGATAGCTAAACATTTATTAGCGCTGAAAACGAAACATATTTCAAGTAAGACTACATTCCATGTTATTGTTGATGGTTCGAATCTTGCCATATTACGCCACGCTGATGAACTGTAGATACAGCAAAACACGTGTACGTGGATAACTATATTTTATCTGTCTCTCCCTCCTTATATATATATATATATATATATATATATATATATATATATATCATCTTTCTCTCTCAATATATAGATATATATATATATTATCTTTTTCTCTCAATATATATATATATATATATGTATATATATATATATATATATATATATTATCTTTTTCTCTCAATTATATATATATTATCTTTTTCTCTCAATATATTATCTTTTTCTCTCAATATATATATATATATATATATATATATATATATATATATATATATTTAACATATAGTCAGCCACGTACAAGTGTTTTGCTACAGCTCATAAGCGTGTCTGACTATATTATATCTTTATACATATATCTTATCTCTCTCTCTCTCTCTCTCTCTCTCTATATATATATATATATATAGTCTCGGAAGTTTCTCAACCATTAAAACTATATAAAAAAAAACAAAAAAACAACAAAAAAAAACTTATAGTCTCAAGTCTTCCAGTGGAAAATCACTCATGTAAGTCAATT
>OY744531.1:92960954-93005954 GCA_963556195.1 Sepiola atlantica | reverse complement strand
TCAACCCCCATTTTCCGACCCGACCTTGGGTCACATCTTACTTGTGGGAGTAGGATAAAACTGGCCTTGTGCCTAACTCCTGGAGAGGAGTAAATAATACTAATGAAGTCGCGGAATTTCTCAGGCAGCTACATCTGTTCTTCGTTTTCCTGAGGTGTGATATTGAGCCGAGTCTTGCTACAACTCGCATGGCTTTACCCCAGCCCCTCTCTCCATCCAGCACTTGGCAACAGTTGACAGCAACTCAATATAGCCATCTGAAATAAAACTGACGTCCCTTTCGAAGATGTGGAGCGGCATGACGTAGCCTTCGTTAGAAACACACGCATATACTATCACAATTTGCGGACTGTAGGCTAGCAACCCGTTGATCCGCGTATTGTGCAACTGCTTCTGGCAGAAAATTCTTCTTGTATTAGAAAAGTCTAACATTCCTGGTCACACTGCGGAATTGACCTTGTTTAGAAGTTTCTTGTATTTTCTAAGACGGATTTCTAGGGTCTTCACAGTGAACAGTTGGAGCTTGCGACGCTTGTATTAGGAGTATTTATTTACGTCCTGACCTGGAGGTTAGGCACAAGGCCAGTTTTATCTAACTCCCACAAGTAAGATGTGACCCAAGGTCGGGTCGGGAAAGTGGGGGTTGAAAAGCCAGCGCCCGAGAAAGTGAGCACTCTGGCCATTAAACATTGCCTGGGCAGCCCCGTCGGCATTCCCCGGTAGGGGCGCCACAGGCAGTAAGCAATAAACTTACTCCTCCCCAAAGATGGGAGGCGAAGCTTGGGAGGCTGGACCTCCTAGAACTGCACAGGACCGTAGATCGGCGTAAATCAAGCCCCGAAGGCCAAGACAATACCAGTTTATGGGGTGTAGTATCATCAGAACAGATACTACACTTTGATCTTAGCGAATATATCTTTGTCCAGTGCTTCCTTTATAGTCGCTCATCTCTCTTGCGAAGGACTGTATTGCGTTTTCTAGATGTTTACCGTCGACCAATCTCGTTATGCCCGACACACTCAGAATGTTTGCCATGATCCTTTTTTTAGCTACTGATTCGACATTTCCGTCGCAATTCTTCAGCTTACATCTCTCGACGTTCAAGATATCCAAAAAGCATTGCACTGCAGTTTAGATTTCAGAACTTTTGAATCCGACGCGAATCATCTTAATGCAGGCAAAAATCCTTCAATATTCCAGTGCTTTCACCCATGGTCTCCAGATCACAATCGCACAAATAGTACACATGAACAGTTAACTGTTGCCATTTACCATTATGAAATACTGGAAATGGTGGTTATAAGAGAAACAACAAGAGTTCTTGATTACTTATGCAAGTATATATATATATATATATATATATATATATATATATATATATATATATATATATATATATTTATATAAGAACATCCTACGCATGTTTACCAGCGTTTCGATGTTCATAAATCACCCAGTGCTGTAAGATCAACTAAATATTGGATTTAAAATTGTTTCCAAAATAAATCAGACGGAATAAAGTTGTCCAGCAAAAGAATAATAAAAAACAATTAGAAAAATAAATAATAACATTATACAAATACGTAGCAATTGGGTGGTTGGAGTATTGGTTTACTCCTCTCCAGGAGTTAGGCACAAGGCCAGTTTTTATCTTACTCCCACAAGTAAGATGTGACCCAAGGTCGGGTCGGGAAAGTGGGGTTTAAAAATTGCTTGGGTAGCCCCGTCGGCATTCCGCGGTAGGGGCGCCTCAGGCAGTAAGCAATAAACTTACTCCTCCCCAAAGAGGGGAGGCGAAGCCTGGGAAGGTGGACCTCCTAGGACTGTACAGGACAGACTCATAGACCGGCGTAAATCGAGTCCCGAAGGCCAAGACAAAACCAGTCTATGGAGTTCAGTATCCATCGGAACAGATACTACACTTTGATCTTAGCCAAAAAGTAAGGCTCTTCTAAACGTGTCATTATCTCCGACCCCTCCCCACAGCTTAGACACATTAGAATGGCCGCGGTGTTACTCAAATACATGCATAAAATACACACACAACACAATAAGCATAAAACTTTCCAACCCTCCCCTACTATCGCACGCCTATACATTACGCTTACTCGAATCAATAGAAAGCAAGTTGAACCTAGATTTACACACACACTTTCTCATCGACGACACATAGCTGGAAAACCAACCACCCACACATATATCTCACTATATATTACCTATTTACATACATAGATTGTAGGGAAACAGTTTACAATAGTTCACATACATATACTAAATTATATATTCAAATATAACTCGGAATTAATAACATCTGAAATCGCAGTCAATTCAAACAATGTGAATGTTTATTATCTGTAACATGCGTTTAATATATAAGCTAATATTATCTGTAACATGCGTTTAATATATAAGCTAATATTATCTGTAACATGCGTTTAATATATAAGCTAATATTATCTGTAACATGCGTTTAATATATAAGCTAATACTATCTGTAAGATGCGTTTAATATATAAGCTAATATTATCTGTAACATGCGTTTAATATATAAGCTAATATTATCTGTAACATGCGTTTAATATATAAGCTAATATTATCTGTAACATGCGTTTAATATATAAGCTAATATTATCTGTAACATGCGTTTAATATATAAGCTAATATTATCTGTAACATGCGTTTAATATATAAGCTAATATTATCTGTAACATGCGTTTAATATATAAGCTAATATTATCTGTAACATGCGTTTAATATATAAGCTAATATTATCTGTAACATGCGTTTAATATATAAGCTAATATTATCTGTAACATGCGTTTAATATATAAGCTAATATTATCTGTAACATGCGTTTAATATATAAGCTAATATTATCTGTAACATGCGTTTAATATATAAGCTAATATAACTCGTGTATTAGAAGATTTAATTGGTGTTATTGATTTCATACTAAAACAATAAATAAATATTTTCTAGAAAATATAATATTATAATCATACCAAATCTAAAGTTCTATAAAAGTAATATATATCATTTAGATCACCGAAGTTAAGCGACGAGGAGCATGGCCAGTATCAAATGGTTAAACATTTGGGAATGCTAGGCGCTGCATGGCACTTTCCCATGACCGGGATATACATGCGGCAAGGGACCGCTTGTGAATTTGATATTCTATGTAAACTTTCTCTTTTGAGGAAGTCGGCATAGCTTGGCCAATGCTTCTTTCCTTAAAAAAAAGCTACAAGAAACCTCTTCAACCACCGATTGCCATGGCAAATAACACTTTACCTGAGAGTCCAACGTTCAAACCCCTCGGCCTAACATTCACAAGTAACATGAATTCGAACAAATACATAGAAGACATTGCCAAGGCTGCTGCAAAGAAGGTAGGTTTCCTCTACCGTGCTAGAAAACTTCTCACACCTGACAGTATCCTGACAGTATCCTATATCTCTCCAAAGACACTATCCGCCCATGCATGAGGTATTGTTGCCACATCTGGGCTAGTGCACCATCCACTAGTCTCTCCCTCTTCGACAAGGTACAACAAAGAGTTTCTAATCTGATAAGCTCCAGCCTCTGTCCCATCGCCGCAATGTTGCATCCTTGTGCCTGTTTTATAAATACTTCAATGGAATGTGCTCCGATGAACTTGCTGCTTTAGTGTCCCCTCGATGTAAATACACTCGACCAACCCGACAATCAGCTAAACCCCATTAATTCACTGTGGCGGACCACAGTGCCGGAGAACCTTCTACTACAATAACTTCTTTCCTCGAGTTGCCGGCCTTTGGAACTTCCTTCCTGCTTCCTGTTTCCCCGACTGAATAAATTTATCTTTTTTTTTGTTTTGAACGCTCTGTGTAGTGTAGTAATTAATATAATGGCATTGTAATAATACAGGGTGGGCAAAAATAAGGGTCCTATTTTTAAAAATTCATAACTTTTTTTATTTATTTATTTATTTATTTATTTTTTTTAGAATAAGTAAAGGACCCCTTCCGAAGCAAGCATGAGCCGTATTAGCCCTAAGGAACGTACCCTCATTTAGAAAACATAATTTTTGCTTAAAAAACTCAAAACAGTGTAAAAAACAATACTTTAGTTTTTGTAAGTTTTAAGAAGTGTTTTTCGGCTAAAATTTGTTTTGTTTATTTCAAAAAATCTCGGAAGGGTCAGTCTACACACACATAAAGTTTGGTGAGTTTAACTTTTATTTTGTGGAAGTTATTCAAATTCAAGTTATTCAAATTTAAAGATAGGACCCTTATTTTGGCCCACCCTGTATAATCACCTTAAACTTAAATGTTTAACTTAAAGAAGTTAAACAATACAAAATTTTTTTCCGCTCTCGTTGAGTTTAAATAAATGAAAATTAAAACGAAGCATTGATTTCGTAAAAATTTATTATAATTAATGATTAATATATATATAAAGAAAGAAAAAGTAGACCGTGGATTTGAGCCCATTTTTTTTATTGTGTAGGTTTTAGCGTCCCAAATAAACTTTGAACATATCATTATTGTTAAAAGCAACTCTATATTATTTTTATCTGTCAACATGATGATTGAGTGGTTCAAAATAAGACTTTGGAGAAGGCGGCTTAAACCATTTTATCCGAAGTAGGTTTGTCCCTTCTCTCCAGCGCAGGTCGGGAGGTCCAAATGTAAGTAGCACCGGCTTTGCAATCGCTATAATTGTTATTTATATTTATGTAATAAGCGTTAATTCGCTTAAGAAAGGTCTCTATTGCCCCATATTAAAAATGAAAAAAACAGATTTCATCGTTATTAAATGCTTGTTTGTGAGGTTAATAGGGGCCCGTCACTGCTGTATCAACACTGCGGCTTCTCCTAAGCACGAAACTGTCTGCTTTCTTTTTTTGGGAACATATGGTTAAGATATTTGTGCATATTTCTTTGAGCCACGAAAGAATTAACATTTATTTACTCATACATTTGCAGCTCCAGTCCGATGAGAGTTCCATATTTCTCTTCATATGTAAGTTTAGATACATGAGTTAAAGGGTAGAGAAAAACAAGGTCTCATACAATCTAATTATGTTTACCTATCTATTTATATATATATACTACAATATATATATACATATATATATACTACAATATATATATATATATATATATACATATATATATATGTATATATATGTATACATAAATATATATATATATATATGTATATGTATACATAAACACACACACACACACACACACACACACACACACATATATATATATATATATATATATATATATATATATATATATATATATATATATATATATCAAGGGAGACGCGAGAGCGCTCTATCCCGTAATAGACTTCAGGAATGCTGGAAATCTCATTTCTTTGACCAATCATAACTCAAAAACCAATAAACCAAATTAGTTAAAACTTTGCACAAAATTCTTATTTGATAGGTTCTATAAGTGTGTAGAATTTCAGCATCATTAGTCAAAGCAACCCAGAGATCCAGAAAGTTCAATGATGAAATCATGTTATCTGTGTGTGTGTACGTACGTGCATACGTACGTATGTGCCACCCTGTATCTCATCAACTATTTGATGGTTTCAGCTGATTTTTGGTAGAGATAGAGGTTCTAGGGTCTAGTTGATGGCATTTTAATTTCAGTTTACCATATACCTTAGTTTTCCAGAAACTTCCAAAAAAACCTTTAAAATGACCGTTGTATTGAGGCATGGCCCTTACAAACGTAGTGACATTCCATGAGAAATGCCAGTATACTTTGAAAATATAAAAAAATATATACAAAAATACATAAAAGTATGTAACAAATATATCAACCTAAAAATATACTTTTTTGTTAAATATACTTTGTTAAACATACTTTTTTGTTTTATATATATACATACATACTTTTTAATTATATATATAGGCTAATTATATAAGTATATATATATATACAGGGTGGGCCAAAATAAGGGTCCTATCTTTAAATTTGAATAACTTGAATTTGAATAACTTCCACAAAATAAAAGTTAAACTCACCAAACTTTATGTGCGTGTAGACTGACCCTTCCGAGATTTTTTGAAATAAACAAAACAAATTTTAGCCGAAAAACACTTCTTAAAACTTACAAAAACTAAAGTATTGTTTTTTACACTGTTTTGAGTTTATTAAGCAAAAATAATGTTTTCTAAATGAGAGTACGTTCCTTAGGGCTAATACGGCTCATGCTTGCTTCGGAAGGGGTCCTTTACTTATTCTAAAAAAAAAAAAAAAAAAAAATCAATAAATAAAAAAGTTATGAATTTTTAAAAATAGGACCCTTATTTTTGCCCACCCTGTATGTATATATATATATATATATATATATATATATATTTATTAACTTAGGTATGTGTATATGTTGAGAATTTACTCATAAACCATTTAACTTATCGTTATTAATTTCGGAACAGAGCTTGTTAAACTATCGTTTGCCGGGAAGAGTATCTTAGTGTGTCTGCGTCGTGGAAACGTCTGTAAAAAGGCTCTTATAGTACTGGCAGATTACCAACTGGCCCCCGGAGTAACGATAGTCAATTTCCTTCAATAAAGAAATAGTTATACCCGGACGGGTATTTGGTTGGTTTGTAGGACGGCTTCATTAGACTGGTTGTGTTCATTAGTTCAATGGCGTCTTTAATTCTCTCCTGAGAATTAACTCTCTGCTGGACTGGCTTGTTTCCTTACTTTACTCATGAGAATTAACCCGCTGCTAGACTGGCTGATTTCCTTAATTCTCTCCTGAGAATTAATTGTCTGGCAGGATCGTCGGCTTGAAATTAAGGCTTTGTAATGAGGTAAAAAGTATTTTTTATATAAACAATATATTTTATTACATTTCAAAATGAAACATAATTAGAAACTAGAAAAGATTCGCGTACGACAAGTGCATCTGTCGCATGCTGATCCCAAAGACCGGCGTTCAGGCCGCAGAGAAGGCTGGCGCTTTCTTACTGGGCCTGATAGCTGCCTACGACACTGTATGTCTACGTGAGCTACACCTGAACTTCTGAAAACGATCCCAGATAAGAATATGGCTATGTATGCGAACTGATATAATTTTTTGCAGTTAATAGATTGTACTCGTTTCCCAAGTCTGGTAGAAGGGTTGTTACATGTGGGAGCGCCCTCAAATATATAGGTAAATTTAGAGACGGTAAATCAGAGCAAACAATGAGTTTTTATAACTTCTTCGACGAAACAAAGATCACAAGATTCACCATTCTTCAAAACCTTTTCTACAGCAAAAGTACGAATCCAAACAATATTGCTGGATATATAACAAAATGTAACTTTCAATTGGGAAATCCATGTAGGACTGTCACAGAACCTCACACGCGCTGATGATGAAACTGGTTGAAGTCATCAAAAGTATAATACAAAATTTAAAAAAATCCGAATTATCTGGAGAACGACCGTACGCCAAATAATCGTTGTGTTTGAATTCTTGGAACTCAGATAAACAATGTTCTGATTTTGTGGTCGTCATCAGGAGTAGTTTTTTTAAAATATATTTAAAAAGCAGGTTTCATTTCCATACATTATCACACTGCGTAGACATGCCTGATATACCCTTCCTTTAGTTAAACTCTGCTGGTTAGTAATGGCAACAGTTCCCTTAACTTACTCCACCCACTCCTCACTTGTGCAATTACTCTAACATCTGCACCATACTGTACTCCAAGGTAACAAAACTTCTAAACAACCTCAATAGCTTTGCCATCCGGATACACTTTCTCCACATCTAAATTCACATCCATCTCCATTCTTACACTTCTTGCAAAAAAACTAGTTCTGAGTTAGACAGTTTGAATGTAGATGGCATCGATTCTGTCTAAAGCCATACATTGTAACGGATTTATTGTTTAAAATAATGAATTTTTAGGCATTATCTATTTAATGAGTTATTATTAGGAATGAATTAACTTAATTCCAAACATTTCACATTTATTAGAATATCATTTCTTTAATGCTAAAAACCAACAAAAAAAATTCTTGAAGGTAGGTGGAAAGGGAAAGGGAAAGAAAAGAAGGGGTGTGGTTGAGTATCTTGTTTATTTTTTGTATTTGAGATGTTACTTGCGTACGTGATTATGTTCTAAGTGCGTGCAAAGATTGAAAGGTATAATGGCTTAACGGCTAAGAATATGGTTACGTTCTAAGCGCGTGAAAGATTAAAAAATATGATTGCTTAATTGTTCAGAATTTGTTAACGTTAATTACTATTCTAGACACTTTAAAATGTTGTGACTAGTTTGGTAATTCATATTATAGATTGTGGGATGTTATCTTTTTTTATCTAGAAGGCTTCAAGGGGTTTTAATCATTTGATGTTGGTATCGGGGTGCATCATTTTAGTGTTGTAAACTAAGATGTGTCTATATTGAGAAGGGAGCAGCCATGCTTTTTAGGTGTTGACATTAGAGCTAGTTTTCGAGAGATGTAAGGTGAGTCTTTGGGAAAGTGTTGTGGTAGTGATATACATATATATAGATATGAGGAAAATAATTCACGATACATTATTATATGTTGTAAAACAGGATGTGTAAAAAGACAAAAGGAACGACAAATTAAATACAGAAATTAATCATAAAAAAACGAGAGATTTTACCGGTTTCGTTCGGATCAACGAACGTCTTCCGAAAAGGTGAATATTTCAAAATGAATTGAATAACTGCAAACCATAGTAAAAAAGAACGCACAGCGGGGTGTTTTGGTACGTATTTAACTATTTGAAGGAAATTTGCAGCGCGTGCGGATAGAGACGTTTAAATAAGAAAGGGGGGTTAAGGAGAAGGTGAAAAAAAGGGAGAAACATAGATAAAAGGTGGTTAAAATTAATTGTTTCTTTAACCAAGATTCGAGTTTGAAATGCAGTGGCGAGATGTATTGCATTGTTTCAGTGCGGTTTCTGCCGAATGTTTGCTTAAGGAATAAGATCGAAGTCTAAGGTTTACATTAGATGGTGATGAGAGAAGTATTACAGCGCTTTCGATGCATTTGCGGCGTGGGGGGGGGAGAGTATTTGCTCTTCAAGAGGGTCCAGTTTGTATAGTCAAAATTGTGGGTAAAAGTGATTCTTTATATGACTAGTGCGTTAACTAACACTACAACAGGGTCCCCACATAACAACGTCGCCAGCATAAATAATACCAACATGATTGATAAAAATAAACCTTACATATTTCCTCCCAATAATCCCATATACCAATAATTACACTTCCCCATATCTATTTCTTTACACAAACAATTCAAATCTGACATAAAAATAGTAACATCAACTTCTAAAACAATTAATAATTTACTACACAACAACCTTCTTCCCACAAACTCCCTAAGGCCCCTTCTTTCCTAGCCCGCATTTGCAAAATAATACGTGCTGAATGTCCGATGTTTTATATCGGTGAAACAGGCATAAATATAAAATCCCACATTTGCGAACATAAACAAAACCTCAAACACAACATTCCTACTAAACCACTAGTTATACACAGACACTGGCATAATTATATTTTATAGAAATTCTTTTTTCATAAACGGTTTTAGAAAATAAAGCCTGGTGAAACAGATTTTAATTAAATATTATTATTAAATTTTTAACGAATTGAGGAAGAGTTTTTGGTTGTTTCTTCTCTTATTCGTAGCTACTGTTTTACGATACTGGATATCCAGTATGAAAACACTTGCAAAAGAGATGTTATCTCGAAATATCGTTAAAAGATATTATGACCATTTATTATCTATGTTATAAGTTTTTACTATCAAATTACGCATTATGTGTAATACTGTAAAGTGAAACTTTGATTAGTAATTAATATATGTTTAAGAATTTGTAAGAAGAACTCTACAGAAGTCAACCTAATGGCGAATTATAGGGAATGTACAAATCATTATGTATATACATTGGTCGATGGGAATGTACTATCTGTTCCCGATAACTAGGGGTATTGCCGCTGATGAGGAAGAGCTAAGCATTGGATCAGAGAGACAAACATGTATGTATAGTATTACCTATAATATGCATATATATATATATATATATATATATATATATATATATATATATATATATATATATATATATGAACAACTCTTTTGTGGTACAGAATTTTATCAAGGTTTGAAATAGAATGAACGGAGTCCTAGCGAGTCGAGGACAGTATCACAAGAAAAAAAAAAGAGAGGAAATTTATAGTAATATGTTTAATCGTCGGAAGACATTCGATTAAAAACTTTTAAAAAGAATAAAAAAGATCGACTAAAATTAACAGACTGTCGGTTGAAAGGTACCTTGGGATTTAGTCTGTTAATTTTAGTCGATCTTTTTTATTCTTTTTAAAAGTTTTTAATCGAATGTCTTCCGACGATTAAACATATTACTATAAATTTCCTCTCTTTTTTTTCCTTGTGATATTGTCCTCGACCCCCTATGACTCCGTTCATCCTATTTAAAACCTTGATATATATATATATATATATATATATATATATATATATATATATATATATATATATATATGAATATATATATATATATATATATGAATATATGTTTATATATATATATATATATATATATATATATATATATATATATATATATATATATATATATATATGCAATTATATAGATTCGAATTGTTCGAGTCTGGATTTCGAATCGTTCGCCCAGCGATACAGTTATATCATCCACATTGATGCTTGTTAGAAACACTAAACATATATGTCTGTGGATATTAAAATATTTATTTCGTTTAAGACAAGCACATTGAGAGAAAATGAAAAAAGTAAACACTTAGCAACGTTGCGGCTTCTCTCCCTTGGGTAGATTGGACACTGTTTGTTTCTTAGTATGTTTATAAATTAAATTATGGGGTTTATTTTTCTTGCATTTAATGTGTGGCTGTCACGACAACTGAGCGGCAGGAAGCTTGGGTTTGTGTTATTAGGGTCCGATGGTTGAAAGTTCGACCAGCGGCACAGTTACATCATCCGCGTTGATGATTGTTGGGACAGTAAACATACATGACTGTGGATATTAAAATATGTATTTATTATATATATATATATATATATATATATATATATATATATATATATATATATATATATATATATATATATATATATATATATATATATATATATATATATATATGTATATATATATGTATAATTCTCTTACAAACATAATTGAGATCTATGTGTTTATTTCTCTAAAACCTCATAACTATATACAACATATCTCTACTTCTATAAAGTTAGATATTCGTATATGATAATATATTTATATGTATGTGATTAAATCCTAAACTAATTAACTGATCGTTATGAATTTTAGAAAACAGCCGCAAGACGTACAGGTGAGTATGTGTGGTATATTTAGTTTAACTAACATATTTCAGATTTGCATTAAATTTGATTTATAGTCATTGAACACTAATTGCGCAAAATTCTCTGAGTTTCAATTTCTTCTTCAGGCCCGTTTACGTTTTAGCCTAACATTTTAGACATTTTCAGAATCAAAATCATCTAATGGGTTTTGATTAAAATCGGAATAAGGATTCTAGAAATAAGGTTGAGTAACATTTACTACTAGAAGTAGCATTAATCCCGATATAAACATATATATATATATATATATATATATATATATATATATATATATATATATATATATATATATACATATATATATATATATATATATATATATAGCAATAGATAAAGTGAAAGAATAAAATAAGGTGCGAATCAAATTTTATTACAGTTCAATGTTCAAGCAAATTACTTTAAAGTCCTTAACTAATGAGTTTTCAAAGAAAATCTTCTCCTCAGAGGACCATTATCGCAATGACATTAGTGTAGGTTATAAAAATTAAACTTTGAAAATATATATAAATATATATAAATATATATAAAGTTCATTGCGGTAATGGCCCTCTGACGAGAAGATTTTCTTTGAAAACTCATGAATTAAGGACTTTAAAGAACTTTGCCTGAACATTGAACTGTAATAAAATTTGATTCGCAAAAAAATAGAAATCACCATTATCTTCGAAGAATGGTATTTGATATGGGCATAAACACATGCTACATACAAAAAGGAGTGTACAAATTATATAGGAAACAAAACGATATACCACTATATATACACTTCCCCAAACCATCTAAACAAATCCCACAATTAAAATATAATCTTAAACTTTGGTCTAACTCATAAAAAAACACATAAAACATCTGTCAGTAAACACTTCTAATACTAATAGTCATGCATTTCCTAACACTGGACTAGCTGCAAAAAGATGGAACACGAACACTTAGCAACACCTTCACGGGAAATATGCTATCCATAAGACAAATACAATACAAATATATAAACACACTGCACAATCATGAACACCTTACATATAGCTTTAAAATATAATTCGACTGACCCCTTAATCGGTAAATGCCTTTAAACAGACGTAATCTACTAAGCCACCGTAAACAAATAGAAACAAACACAAAGTGAGTATACATTGGAATGACAGGAGACACTTTGAAGCAAATGAGTCAGACACAGTAAAACCCTTTAATAAGATACAATACAGAAACCCCTTTAATAAGAAACAATACAGAAACCCCTTTAATAAGAAACAATACAGAACCCCCTTTAATAAGAAACAATACAGAAACCCCTTTAATAAGAAACAATACAGAAACCCCTTTAATAAGAAACAATACAGTAAAACCTTTAATAAGAAACAATACAGAAACCCCTTTAATAAGAAACAATACAGAAACCCCTTTAATAAGAAACAATACAGAAAACCCTTTAATAAGAAACAATACAGAAAACCCTTTAATAAGAAACAATACAGAAACCCCTTTAATAAGAAACAATACAGTAAAACCTTTAATAAGAAACAATACAGAACTCCCTTTAATAAGAAACAATACAGAAAACCCTTTAATAAGAAACAATACAGTAAACCCTTTAATAAGAAACAATACAGTAAACCCTTTAATAAGAAACAATACAGTAAACCCTTTAATAAGAAACAATACAGAAAACCCTTTAATAAGAAACAATACAGAAACCCCTTTAATAAGAAACAATACAGAAACCCCTTTAATAAGAAACAATACAGTAAAACCTTTAATAAGAAACAATACAAAACTCCCTTTAATAAGAAACAATACAGAATACCCTTTAATAAGAAACAATACAGAAACCCCTTTAATAAGAAACAATACAGTAACCCCTTTAATAAGAAACAATACAGTAAAACCTTTAATAAGAAACAATACAGAACTCCCTTTAATAAGAAACAATACAGAAACACCTTTAATAAGAAACAATACAGAAACCCCTTTAATAAGAAACAATACAGTAAACCCTTTAATAAGAAACAATACAGTAAAACCCTTTAATAAGAAACAATACAGAAACCCCTTTAATAAGAAACAATACAGTAAACCCTCTAATAAGAAACAATACGGAACACCCTTTAATAAGAAACAATACAGTAAACCCTTTAATAAGAAACAATACAGAAACCCCTTTAATAAGAAACAATACAGAAACCCCTTTAATAAGAAATAATACAGTAAACCCTTTAATAAGAAACAATACAGAAACCCCTTTAATAAGAAACAATACGGAAACCCCTTTAATAAGAAACACTACAGAAACCCCTTTAATAAGAAACAATACAGTAAACCCCTTTAGTAAGAAACAATACAGAAACCCATTTAATAAGAAACAATACAGAAACCCCTTTAATAAGAAACAATACAGAAACCCCTTTAATAAGAAACAATACAGAAACCCCTTTAATAAGAAACAATACAGTAAACCCCTTTAATAAGAAACAATACAGAAACCCATTTAATAAGAAACAATACAGAAACCCCTTTAATAAGAAACAATACAGAAACCTTTTTAATAAGAAACAATACAGAAACCCCTTTAATAAGAAACAATACTGAAACCCATTTAATAAGAAACAATACAGAAACCCCTTTAATAAGAAACAATACAGAAACCTTTTTAATAAGAAACAATACAGAAACCCCTTTAATAAGAAACAATACAGAAACCCATTTAATAAGAAACAATACAGAAACCCCTTTAATAAGAAACAATACTGAAACCTTTTTAATAAGAAACAATACAGAAACCCCTTTAATAAGAAACAATACAGAAACCCATTTAATAAGAAACAATACAGAAACCCCTTTAATAAGAAACAATACAGAAACCCCTTTAATAAGAAACAATACAGTAACCCCTTTAATAAGAAACAATACAGTAAAACCTTTAATAAGAAACAATACAGAACTTCCTTTTAATAAGAAACAATACAGAAACCCCTTTAATAAGAAACAATACGGAAACCCCTTTAATAAGAAACACTACAGAAACCCCTTTAATAAGAAACAATACAGTAAACCCCTTTAGTAAGAAACAATACAGAAACCCATTTAATAAGAAACAATACAGAAACCCCTTTAATAAGAAACAATACAGAAACCCCTTTAATAAGAAACAATACAGAAACCCCTTTAATAAGAAACAATACAGTAAACCCCTTTAATAAGAAACAATACAGAAACCCATTTAATAAGAAACAATAGAGAAACCCCTTTAATAAGAAACAATACAGAAACCTTTTTAATAAGAAACAATACAGAAACCCCTTTAATAAGAAACAATACTGAAACCCATTTAATAAGAAACAATACAGAAACCTTTTTAATAAGAAACAATACAGAAACCCCTTTAATAAGAAACAATACTGAAACCCATTTAATAAGAAACAATACAGAAACCCCTTTAATAAGAAACAATACAGTAAACCCCTTTAATAAGAAACAATACAGAAACCCATTTAATAAGAAACAATACAGAAACCCCTTTAATAAGAAACAATACAGTAAACCCCTTTAATAAGAAACAATACAGAAACCCATTTAATAAGAAACAATAGAGAAACCCCTTTAATAAGAAACAATACAGAAACCTTTTTAATAAGAAACAATACAGAAACCCCTTTAATAAGAAACAATACTGAAACCCATTTAATAAGAAACAATACGGAACACCCTTTAATAAGAAACAATATAGTAACCCCTTTAATAAGAAACAATACAGAAACCCCTTTAATAAGAAACAATACAGAAACCCCTTTAATAAGAAACAATACGGAAACCCCTTTAATAAGAAACAATACAGAAACCCCTTTAATAAGAAACAATACATGCACAGTTTATTGTTGTTGTACATGTGGGATCTTAACCTTGAAATGTTTTATTTTTTGATTGGTCGAAGATTGAAAGTACTGATTACGTATTTAGCGGGTTTGCTGATGCAACATCATACTTATACATACTCACACTTGCCGACAGGCTCATTTCTGATGTGAAGCAAGTTGCAGTATGACATATTTTCGTTGAATATTATATTAAATACGAATGGAATGTGTCATAATTGAAACAAAAAGCATTTACGGGTTAAAAATCCAAACCAAAACTTACATAGTATTTAGAGAAAAATAAAACTAAATGATACCGATTGATGAATAACAGGTTATTTAATAACACGTTTCTTAACACGTTGTGGTGTTGGAATTTCTGGGGTCGTTGATCTCTTGTCTGTTGATCCCGAAACGGGGGGATGTGTCGTTTCTCTTCGGCTTTCCCAGCTGCAGGGAACTATTTGTACTAACCTTGGCTCTCTCTTTCTCCATTGCCTCGCCGTTGTATGAAACTATTTGTACTAACCGTGGCTTTTTCTTCACTGCCATTGTCGTCCCTGCTTTGTGTCGCGACTGCTACCTGTCTGTCGCTTCGCTGAGCGTCATAATCCTCGCTCGCTTTTTCCATCACACCGGCGGTTTCTTCGTGGGCTGAAATCAAATCCCTTACGCACAATAAAATATAACAAGACTTCTCCTTTTTAATTTGGAGCCATTTATTACTTTTTAGCTTGCTGATACTGAGCAAGTTCGTTGTGGAAGAGAGAGAGGCTTACGCTAGTTAATTTTCTAAATTAATCACCTAATTACTTGTAAGGGAAGGAAGAGGGAGACATCGTTTAGCTCTCATTTGGGGGGGGTCCGAAATCCCCTAGCGTGTAATCGCTACATGGCTAAAGCGTGTTGACTCGTTGGCTTCCAGTCAAGAACTCTCAATCTCAAAATAGTTTTCCCACCGGGAAAACTGTGACGTCACGAAACCTCGTGATCGACGCACAGGTGTGACCTAACCCCCCGACCCTGAGGTTTCGTCAACTGTCTCTGCAAATCGTGAGAACACATCGCACCAACTTGCACAATGTGACTCCGCTACAAATCGCGCAAGTCAAACCCGATCTCCAACAGACACGTCCATCCCCATAGGGCCATTATCTAACACCAATAACTTAGTATGATGTCAACTCTTCTTATAAATACAAATAGAGATGATCACATGCCCATTAGAAGTCTTGTTAAAAGGGATAAACTCAAATGAATGCAAGATGTAACGTTTTCCCCGTTCTTTACTAACGACGAAAGGTGTTGCATAAAAATTCAGAATTGAAACAAGAAATGTGTTTTCTATTGGCAACTATTTATTTATAGTAGAATGAAGACACCCTCTTCGTACATTGCGTTTTATAAATACATTAAACTCCCCAACCCCAGCTGATGGGATAAGCAAGTGACGGAGCGTCCGCTCTCTTCAATCGCCAAATCTGCTCTTATGTTTTATCCGATTCTTTCTCAATCGGTGGCGTAATTATGACAATTGTTTTTCATTCATTCCTCAAATCGGCATACCTCAAAATAAAACAAATAACATGTTTACAATTTCAATTTTCAAAAACGGTGGATGTAAGACGACTCTAAAAATCAGTACATATGCTGGGCGATAGTTACCTCGATCGTGTACGTAGTATAGAATTTAATAAAATATAAGAATCATTAATCATAAATAATGCACAATGGTCGCTAGAAAAGCGGGAATTTGAGTAAGAGATTCAATTCCACTTTTCAGCAATCTACTCCTGATTTCATTGCACCGAGGGATTGGCCCTCAAGAAGCCCAGACTTAAATCTCACGGGTTATATTGTTTGGTGTTTGTTATTAGCAGAAACTCAGAAACGTCGACGCGACATAGGACGGAATTCAAAGTCTTGGTCGCTATTCATTACAATTTTTGTGAAAAAAATCTCATTTTTTCAGGTGAATTTTCAGGGTTTTTAGTCTTGTTTTATTGATTAGTGAAATGATTGTATTTTTAAAATATGTATTATTTTAATAAGTTTCTGATGCAGGTTTTTCTGAGTTTTTGGCCATTTGTAGCCCAAAACGGGGTAAACATGGCAATTTTTCACGACAAAATTTCTTACCATACCCAATAAAAACATAGTTTTTTCAGTTTTTGGATGTTCCTAAGAGGCAATTTAATCTGGTCATTATTACTATATAACAGTGTAAAAAAAAAACAAAGAACCAAAGCCAAAGTTCGGTTACTGGTGTTTTGTGCTAACTTTCGTGATCGGCGGTTTACGATGAAATGGCCCATATTTGTACCATTTTTAACATTTTTTCAACTTCGCTTCTGTGAAATTACCAATTACCCTGCAACAATATCCGTAAATATTTTTTTAGCTGTAACTATGCCATTTACTTACTAAGAAGTATAAGTGTCTTTTTTAAGTAAATACTTGCCGGCGAATTTCGAATTTTCTGATTTTTTTATTATTTTGTAAAAAAAATAACAAAAATGTTAAAAAAAGAACACTTTTTAAAGCCCTGAATAAAAAATCTAAAACATACAAAAGTTGCCTATTCATATATGGAAAAGTTTCTATGTGTAAGCTTTTCAATTAAGGCCTTCAAAAAGTTATTTTTTTACATTGAATTTTTAGCATAGTAATAGTAATAATAATACTAATAATTAGCACTGTTTGTCACTCTCTGTCGATGTGTGTGCACACGTGTGTGTGTGTGAAAATTTTTTTATTGAGATGAAACTAATTTTTATTTTATAGAATATTCATCATCCTGTATATTGCAGGGGCAAATCGTGTCTTTATTTATTTTGAGATTATACATTTTTGTTTTACTTCCAGACACAAGTCGAAAGACAGATTCAGTTGGTCGTTATTCTAAAGAACACTGGTGACACTCTGTATAGCATTTCACCAGAGGAGAAAAAGTGTTACTGGAGGAACAACCAAGAAGAGCACAGATAATCTACTAAACCTGAACAATCTGGAAGTGAAACAACCCCAAACCGGCGTTTATATTCTTAAAGTCCAAGTATTCCCTAAGTCGATGTTTAGATTTCTCTGACAGTGTGGCACCGCCCGGTTTTATGGACGATTTATCCAACATTGAAAAGGAAAAGAGAACGTTTTGACGATCTTGAGGTTGAGGGCTAATTTGCCGAGGAATTTAGTTTCGATTCAGAAATGTATGCAACAGACGGGAGATTTTTTTTGCTGGTGATGTAATTTTGGCCAAGTCTGGGAAGACCTGGTATCCAGCAAAGGTTGCATCACCCAGTGACATTATTGTTGAACTAATGAACACATTGCTCAAGTTCAAAACGCTGGTACTTGTTTTCTCATACATGAGAGAATAAACATAGTCTTGTACACAGCCGTTTCATTAACCATCTCTCACAGAACCGTGTCGATGAAAAAAGGGCATCTGTTTCTGTTGACATGCTTGGCAGATACAACCAAGCAGTTTCTTATTTAAGAAATGATTACAAGAAAAATTAGAAACGCCCTGATGTTAAAACAGTTATGAATGTTTCGCTCATTTTCTTCTCTTGTCTCGTACCCCACTTGATTTTCCTTTGTTGTCTTGATGTTTTAAGGTGTGTAAACCCTCAGGGGTTCACGGCGACTTACTAATGGAACAGTTATAAAAACAGAAATGTTCCATTCGCATCATTAAATTAGATTGACTTCAATTTATTTATGGATTAAGGATATGAAGCTCTTTGCTCTGAACTTTTGATGTTCTAATAAATAATGTATCTTTACAATTTTTTATTCTCATTTTCATTACTTTAATTGATTGCTCTATTCAATATATTAAGCTTTATATCATAACCATATATTATTATTAAACGATAATTAAATTATTTTTAATTTAATTCAACATTTAAATATATATATATCCACTGACACGTGTTTCGCTTCACTACGGCTTATCAGCGTGGCTCACTATGACAAAATTCGAACTCTTGATCATTGGAACAGTAACAAAGTGCGCTAACCACTACACCACGAATAGCCTGTCTGAAATTACCTGACGAATATTGCTTTATAAATTCATGACGTTTCTGTTTTTGTTGCTATTATTGTTTTAGCTATGAATTGCCGACATTTGCATATAAAATGGAGCGACATTTGCGTATAAAATGGAGCGAGATTTTCATATAAAATGGAGCGACATTTGCATATAAAATGGAGCGACATTTGCATATAAAATAGAGCGAGATTTGCATATAAAATGGAGCGACATTTGCATATAAAATGGAGCGACATTTGCATATAAAATGGAGCGACATTTGCATATAAAATTGAGCGACATTCCCTATCTAAAGTAGGTAAGTCCTAATACTTGAGGGGAGCAGAAAAAATACCGGTAATTCATCGCTAAAACAATAACAACCACAAACACAGCAACGTCATACATTTTTAAAGCTATCTTCGTCACGTAATTTCGTGATGGTTAGAACACTTGGTTATTGTTCCAGTGATCAAGAGTTCAAATCCACTCATATTCAGCCACGCTGATTAGCCGTAGTACGGTGAAACACATGTGCGTGGATAACTATTTTACCTATAAATAAATAAATAAATAAATAAATAAATAAATAAATAAACCTGAAATATGGGACCACATTCCGTATCTAATGTTCGAGACGATTGTGTGCGTATATGTGTATAAAGGGACAGATAGCGAGCGGATGGATTTGAGTGGTTTAGTAATTTGGAAGTGTGCGCGCGTGAGGCCCACACAAGCACCACGCGTCACCACGAATCTTAAGAAACATTGAAAACTATTAAACAAAATACGTGACATCAAGAAGCGCAAACATCTTTTATATTCACCCACTTTTATTTTATTTTGACGATTAGCCTTCGCCTTTAATTCCTTTACAGCATGCAACATAAGTTTATGGATTCCTTAGCCATGTACTTCGATGTAATCGGTGGGAGGGATTAGAGTGGGGGGGGGAGAAAACTTTGGGATCGGGGTGGTTTCTGATGTTTCGTTGGTGACGGCCGTCCTTCACGGTGCCTTGTATTCGTATACAAAGTCTGCCAGGTGCGTGCGTGCGCTCCCCAGGCGATCGTCACGTCCCGCCCGTGCCATTCGATCTCTTTGCTGGGCGATCAGAGCGTGACGGAGAGTCCAACTCCCGAGAGAGCCGAACGAGAATTCGGTGGAGATGTGAGCTGTAATTACCAGAATAACGACATGGACCGATGATTGTCGGTTTAAAGAGTACTGTTTAACAGGACAGACTGACTGACTGGAATATTCGCATTGAAATTGTGGTGTCGATATCGTTGTGGACCACAGAAATGTATGTACGCATCTACGTATGTATGTATGTATGTATGTATGTATGTATGTATGTATGTATGTATGTATGTATGTATATCTATCTATATATCTATCTATCATTTGTATCTTTCACACACACCCTCACTCTCTCTCTCTCTCACTCTCTCTCTCTCTATATATATATATATAGTCAATTATGAAAATATTTTGATGGCAATTAAGCTACACAGAGGCGTCCGCGTTTCATCCTCGTATGGGAATCATCAGTCTAAGAGCACTTTACTACTAAGCTCCATTCACGTATTGATCACTCTTGAAGTAAATACTGAAAATCTATACACAATATATCATATCACTGTATATTATATCTATCTATCTATCTATCTATCTATCTATCTATCTATCTATCTATCTATCTATCTATCTATCTATCTACACACATATACATATATATATATACATATATATATACACACACACACACACACACATATATATATATATATATATATATATATATATAAGAAAATAGATGATGAGAATAAACATTGGATAAAGTACAATATTCATTAAACCATCAAGTAGTTTTAAGCCAAGAATAAATAAATACACATTTTTCCTTAATCCATGGATTTTCAAAAATGTATGCTTTCATCATCAGAGGCGATCATAGAGATAAATCAGGAAAATTATATTACTGTTTAGCACATATTTGTAAATATACAAATATTAAAAAAAATATAAAAAATATTAAAAATCCTTTTGAGCAAAGAGAATCATCTTCTATAAAAAAAATGTAACATGTCCAAAAAAGTACATCCAGGAGATCATAAATGTTAAACAAGTGCTGGGTAAATAGCAGAAAAGTCTTCAAAAAGTTCGAATAATAAAAAGTTTAGGTTTTGAAAATATAGGAATTCAAGTTCGAGGTTAAAGTTCATTGATAAAATCGTGACTTTACTAGAAGGAATAAAAGTGTATACATCTCTAGATAATTGGTAAAAACTAAAAACAATAAGAAGGCCCATTGCCGAATAGTTTCTTCCTTGGCAGAGTAAAAAAAATGTGACGGGATTTTTTTTCCGCTGAGCAGAAACCGTCACATCTGCGGAAAACACAAAAACAGAAGAAGCATGCTAAAAGCTAGATATAAGTAAACATTTTAGTAATTGACGCTGCATCTCTCTTTCTCTTTCTCTGTCCGAAAATGTAACTATAATAATAAAATAAGCCACATGGATTTGGAGTACAAACCACTTCGTTTTAATTATTGCTAATTAACAACGATTCAGCGACTGAACATTTCTCACATAAAGAATCATTCACAAGAGACGTGTCCTGTCCAGCAAAACAGAACCAACGATCTGAACAACTAATTCCTATCTCTTGATCTTTTCATGTTATGAAACCATAATTCATCATCGAATCCCCGAAAGGGCCGACACAGTATCTAATGCACAATTATAAGACCAAGTTCATTAAATGACGCTCATCGTTGTAATACGTCATATTTCTTTGATAACGTCAACATTTATTGATTTATTCTGTTCTGTTTTTAGTCGGATCTCGTGTGCTTTCTGACCTGAGACTAGTACCATATAAACTATACCTGCCTCATTACATGGTAGGACTGTCGACGACAACACGTACCACCTTATCGGACAGGCCATGGCGTGTCCGGTGACAGGTGTGTGGGCACACATCAACACTAAAAACAAGAGCTGTCAAATGACAAAATCAATTGGAGCCAACGGCAATCTATAATAATAGAGAGTAATAAGGTGACCTTGGGTTTACTTTAAGAAGCAGGCGATTGTCTAGAATTTCCAACAGAAAAGTGGCGTGAAAAAACAAAACAAATGGTCAACAAATAACTGTTACCAAAGGCAATAAAATTAATTTTTCTTCATACATGTATCATTTTTTTGTGCTTTAAAGTAATTTAAATCGCTTTAATTTTAATTCTCCCTTAAATTTTGACTTAGATTTTGCAATGCCAGCCGCCATTTTACCGGAAATAATCAAAATTTGAGTGGTGGTATTTAAGATACCAAAAACAACTGTTCCAAACGCAATTAAATTTACTTTTCTGCCTAATTGAAAGAAAAACGACGAAAAACAAATATGCTACAGACTTCGGTGGTTTCCGGAAACTGCAGACAACTGGCGGCGACCATTGCTAATCTAAGTTGAAATTGTACATTAAAAATTAAATATAAATAAAAGCGCTTTAAAATACTTTAAAAAGCAAAAAAAAGATCCAGGTAGGTAGAAAGGTAATTTTTATGGCCTAAGAAAAAAGAACCATAGAACAGGATATAGGAAGTAACACTAACCACACCTTTGTTCGTGGGAAGCCCAACGATTGGCCGAGAGAACAACAAAGAATGTGATTGGTTAACTAGCTAGCCGTGTATATAAAAACACCCGGCAAAAAAAAACTCAGCATTTAAATGTTTTGGGCAATGAAAGAAATGTACTTATCTAAGTGGGGGAGTGTGTTTACTTTGAATTTGACTCCTTCCATTTTTGTTTGCTTTTGTGTTATGACTGTCTGTTTTGTCTCATTTCGTAAAGGTCACTTGTGCGTTCGCATTGATCGTGCACCTCCGACATCTCTCATAGTAGGATATTTTGATATATCGCTGAGTTGCTCTCTATCCGAGATGTTTGGCCGCTTCTTGATTGCCATAAGATCATCGGCTTAGCATGTGTTTCCCTCACATCATTGTGTCGGCCTTGTTGTCATTTCGCTTGGAGCTAACCAATTTCGCATGCATTTTCCGTTCGTTGCTGTATTACTATCGACGACTAGACCTTCTGGGAAGACATTTTCAGTTTTACGCCCTCGGTGGAGTTTTGTTCAGATACAAAAACTTTTCGTTTTTCTCCTGATTTCGGCGTCTGTATTCATCCGTTATTTTTTCTTTTTCTTTCTGTCCATCTCAGACGCTTGTGTTTCCGTAATTTGAGATGCACGATCTTTTTGATGGCGCGTATTTTTCAATTGCCCAATTTCTAGCACGCATATCTATAATCATGGTGGAAAGGCGGTTGCTGCTGCTGATAATATAGCACTGTTAAATTAATTTAGGATCAAGCATGTCTTTGTGTCTGTGTGTTTGCTCTTGTTTTGTTTGTTTTTAAATATTTTTCTTTAAAATATGAGCGTTTCTTCTTAACGTTTTATTTTATTCTCTAAACTGCGCTAACAGGTAACAATATATATATATATATATATATATATATATATATATATATATATATATATATATATATACATATGCATATATATAAATATATATACATATATGTATATATATATATATATATATATATATATATGTATATATATATATATATATGTATATATGTTGTTTTATTTACTTATGGATGAAATAGTCATCTATGGAAGCGTGTTTTGGCGTTACTGCGGCTAATCAGCGTGGCTGACTATGCCAGGTTTCGAATCTGTCGTCACTAGGACTGTAACCGCTAGCGCTAACTATTACGTCACGAGAGCCTGTCTGAAAGTACGTGATAATCTAGCGTTTATACATTTTTTTGTTGTCATTGTTTTTACCGATAATTGTACTACTGGTACATTTGCTCACATTGAGCATTGTATTATGTATATTATAACATTTTTAGATTAATAATGCATACAATTAGACGCATATCAACCATCTGAAACGGCGTTTTTTGGCTACATAAGTTACTGCCATAGATGGTCCATATTAGTAGTCATCTGAGCCGGACTAATAAGTAACGCCAAAAAGGTTGATATGACTTTAAACACAAACCACACTAAATAATTAATTGTTTAAAATAGGTATTGTATTCGGTATTAAATAACACAAAAAGTGTTGATATAACTTATAACAGACAAACAAAACTAAATAATTAATTGTGAAACATCGGTATTATAGTTTGGCATTAAATAACATCGACAGGGTTTATGTTATTTAAAACATGCGAACAACCCAAATAATGAATTGTTTGAACAAGCTATAGAACTATGTAACTAAAAAGCTTTAGAACTATGTAACTAAAAAGCTTTAGAACTATGTAACTAAAAAGCTTTAGAACTATTTACCAAAACACTTTAGTACTATGTAACTAAAAAGCTTTAGCACTATTTACCAAAACACTTTAGAACTATGTAACTAAAAAGCTTTAGCACTATGTAACTAAAAAGCTTTAGAACTATGTAACTAAAAAGCTTTAGAACTATGTAACTGAAAAGCTTTAGAACTATGGAACTAAACAGCTAGAGAACTATTTACCAAAACACTTTAGAACTATGTAACTAAAAAGCTTTAGAACTATGTAACTAACAAGCTTTAGAACTATGTAACTAAAAAGCTTTAGAAATATGTAACTAAAAAGCTTTAGAACTATGTAACTAAAAAGCTTTAGAGCTATTTACCAACACACTTTAGAACTATGTAACTAAAAAGCTTTAGAACTGTAACTAAAAAGCTTTAGAACTATTTACCAAAACACTTTAGAACTATGTAACTAAAAAGCTTTAGAACTATGTAACTAAAAAGCTTTAGAACTATGTAACTAAAAAGCTTTAGAACTATGTAACTGAAAAGCTTTAGAACTATGGAACTAAAAAGCTTACGAACTATTTACCAAAACACTTTAGAACTATGTAACTAAAAAGCTTTAGAACTATGTAACTAACAAGCTTTAGAACTATGTAACTAAAAAGCTTTAGAAATATGTAACTAAAAAGCTTTAGAACTATGTAACTAAAAAGCTTTAGAGCTATTTACCAACACACTTTAGAACTATGTAACTAAAAAGCTTTAGCACTGTAACTAAAAAGCTTTAGAACTATTTACCAAAACACTTTAGAACTATGTAACTAAAAAGCTTTAGAACTATGTAACTAAAAGGCTTTAGAACTATGTAACTAAAAAGCTTTAGAACTATGTACCTAAAAAGCTTTAGAACTATGTAACTAAAAAGCTTTAGAACTATGTAACTGAAAAGCTTTAGAACTATGGAACTAAAAAGCTTTAGAACTATTTACCAAAACACTTTAGAACTATGTAACTAAAAAGCTTTAGAACTATGTAACTAACAAGCTTTAGAACTATGTAACTAAAAAGCTTTAGAAATATGTAACTAAAAAACTTTAGAACTATGTAACTAAAAAGCTTTAGAGCTATTTACCAACACACTTTAGAACTATGTAACTAAATAGCTTTAGAACTGTAACTAAAAAGCTTTAGAACTATTTACCAAATACTTTAGAACTATGTAACTAAAAAGCTTTAGAACTATGTAACTAAAAGGCTTTAGAACTATGTAACTAAAAAGCTTTAGAACTATGTAACTAAAAAGCTTTAGAACTATGTAACTAAAAAGCTTTAGAACTATGTAACTAAAAAGCTTTAGAACTATTTACCAACACACTTTAGAACTATGTAACTAAAAAGCTTTAGAAATATGTAACTAAAAAGCTTTAGAACTATGTAACTAAAAAGCTTTAGAACTATGTAACTAAAAAGCTTTAGAACTATGGAACTAAAAAGCTTTAGAACTATTTACCAACACACTTTAGAACTATGTAACTAAAAAGCTTTAGAAATATGTAACTAAAAAGCTTTAGAACTATGTAACTAAAAAGCTTTAGAACTATGTAACTAAAGAGAGTTTGTATGCTTTAATACAAATATGAACAAGCATATAATACATTATTCTTATTGGGTATTTTTAATTAAAGTTATGCTTTGTAAGTTATTATATTGCCAATAACATGATAGCACAATATCCAATGAAAATTTGTTAGTCCGGAGCAAAGTTCGATAAATCAGTTTAAATGCTATTTGGGTCTGACTTTGAAAATCTTATAATATAACTGTTAGATATATTAATAAGATAAATGATAGATGTATTAATAAGATAAATGCTAGATATATTAATAAGTACCGGAATATAGCTAAATTTTTGCTTAGTACGATATTATATTGCCAATAACATGGAGGAACGATATCAAATGAAAATTTGTTAGTAAGGAGCAAAGTTTAAATGCTATTTGGTTCTAGCTTTGTAAATCCTATGATATATTAATAAGATACATGCTAGATATATTAATAAGCACCGGGATATATCGATCTAAATGTGCTAAAGAAGAGAGTGTCTGGTCAAAATAATCTTTACTCCTATTTCTTTGTAGATTTTCTGTTCTCAGCTCGGCGAAAAATTCGAAAACCGTTTCATCTAATAAATATTGTATTTACGCAAACACGTGTGTCAACAATAAAACAGCATTGCACATTAAAATACATATGTGTGTGTATGTGTACGTATTTGTGTGCGCGTGTATGTTCTGTGGTATATGGAGTTATTTGTTATAGAATAGCGAGCTTGTTATCCTTTCTCTATAAAGCGTTGACAGATCTGATTTCTATCTGTCGCCTCAATGTGTGGCCTCAGAAGCAACCCGATCTATGTGCAATATAACAGGATCTCTGCAACCCGAAAGCAGACACAATGGTTGGACCATAATGAAAGCTCAGCGAATGGGCCGCAAAAAGTGGATCATTTCACGTAAACTTTCTAACATGGACTCATATCACACATTTTTTAAAAATTTAAACGATCTGGGATATAGGCTCAAAAGATTTACACATTTTAACTGGGTCGAGTTATTAGTGTTTTTTCGGGTGTGTTTTATTTGTCAAAGAAATATTCGAATTGGCATTGTTTCTCTTCGGACAATTGTCCTTAAAATTAATGTAGTGAAAATAAAAATATCACTAAGATTCAGGCAAAAATCGCTTGCATCGGTAGTATATCTTGTTTAAAAATAGCATTTCATTATAAATGTATATATACGCTCTGTCTAGAAATATGTACGATTTCTATCACCTAAATATTTAATGTATTTTATGTAATTATATTATGATGACGGCTGTGAGCCAGAAACACGTGTCCATGGATTACTTTTATGTATGTATAAAAAAAATATAAAAAGAAATAAGTGTAAGCCAAATAACAACGAACGCTACACTCACCAATAAAAATAATTACATAAAAATACATTAAATATTTAGGTGATAAAAATCGTACATATTTCTAGACAAAGCGTCTTCGTAAAACGCTAGACATCAATATCGAAAGTTCGATCTCTGTGTAAGTTAGCCATGCTGATAACGGCTGTGAGCCAGAAACACGTGTCCATGGATTACTTTTATGTACGTATAAAATAAATAAATATATATATACAGGGTAGGCAAAAATAAGGGTCCTATTTTTAAAAATTCATAACTTTTTTATTTATTTATTTATTATTATTTTTTTTAGAATAAGTAAAGGACCCCTTCCGAAGCAAGCATGAGCCGTATTAGCCCTAAGGAACATACCCTCATTTAGAAAACATTATTTTTGCTTAAAAAACTCAAAACAGTGTAAAAAAACAATACTTTAGTTTTTGTAAGTTTTAAGAAGTGTTTTTCGGCTAAAATTTGTTTTGTTTATTTCAAAAAATCTCGGAAGGGTCAGTCTATACACACATAAAGTTTGGTGAGTTTAACTTTTATTTTGTGGAAGTTATTCAAATTCAAGTTATTCAAATTTAAAGATAGGACCCTTATTTTGGCCCACCCTATATATATATATATATATAATAAAATAAATACTAACATAAAATCACATAATAATCGATGCAATAATTTATTTCAATCTTGTGGTATTGTCAAGCATCCAAGTAATATGATTATATTTTTGAAAATGAGAAAAGAAAATTCACACTCAACAATTCAAATTTATTTGAATTGTTGAGTGTTACTATATTTTATTTTATTCTTGCTCCGTTTATTACATTGAGCTCTCATACCCGGATTTCCTCCAGGAATTTATTTCATTCTAACGTAGGTTTATGAAAAAACATTTCATTAGTAAAATTATATTTACGTAAAGATACATAACATAAATGCTTTTCTTCATCAGAATGTTTAATAATTTATCAAACTTTCAAACACTTGTAATATTATATTGGCACACCATACATCTTCAACTAACATTTCCAAGATAATAGAAAATATCGAATAAGTCACATATTTACAAATAATATAGATCAAAAAGTTGTTTAAACAAACAGTTCTTATTTGCATTTTAATTCAATCAATATTTTATGAAAAACAACTCTTAAATTTCAACATGAAGCGATCATGTTTCTAACGTATCTAGTTTAAATCGACTTTTAAAGAAGTGTTAATTAAAGTAATTAAATGGAGAGAAAAGTCATTAAAAGTTAATTTCCGATTCCTAAGAGTTCTCATAGAATTACGTATTGCATTTTTTGAATAGTATTATTTCAGAAAGAATATCTATCCAGTCAGCGATTAAACAAATGTAGTTTGTCTATGGATGACTCAATATGTATAAATACACACTAACACACACACACATATATATTTAAATTCCCGAAACAGTTTTTCATGGTAAACAACTCATGACCCCTTAAATAATGTTAGAAGCCAACTAATATAATAACTGAACAAGTTAAATTGACTTACATGAGTGATCTTCCACTGAACGACTTGGGACTAAAGGTTTGTTTTTTTGTTTTTCTTAATATAGTTTTAATGGTTGAGAAACTTCCAAGACTATATATATATACATATATATATATATATATATATATAGTAAGTTATGAAAATACATTTATGGCAATTAAGCTACACAAAGGCTTTATAATATAGCAAAAACACAATGGTAAAATGGGCGTAACACACGTCAAAAAGATTTTAAATCTAAAAAAAACTTAGATTCGAATGTTCACAAAAACTCGTTTGCACATTGAAAAGCCTGCTGGATAGACTCCTGAAAGTCAATACAACACTATTAAAAATGAATTATTACATTTCAAACGATGGATTCTTTTCTTCCATTTGGTGGAGTTTTCAAGACAAACAATTTCAAAGTCAAGAGTAGATGACTCAATAATCAAACAAATGACTGAAGAATCGATATAAACAAAATAATTGCTTTTTTATATGATCGCATCCACACACACACATATATATACACACATATATATATATATATATATGTGCGAAAATATATGTTTTAGCATATACCTTCAACTCTTTATGCATACCAACCTCTTCCAATTGAAAGTTCCATTACTGTCATGTAACAACAGAGCATATATAAATAAACAAGATTTTGTTACATTCCAAAAGCCAATATTTTATTTACTCTACGAAATATTTTTTCAAAACAATCACTATTGGTACAATTTACAATTCCGTTTCGTTCAAAAAGAGACCAACCAACATTTCTATGGTAATATCAGATATTCCGTCACTGAACTCATCAGAAAGACAACAAATCCTCCATTCGAAAAAGTATGCTTTGCGATGTGACAAACATAAAAGTAAAAAAGTAACAAATTCACATCGAATGCTCTTCCATCTCCAGCGTCTTTGAATCACCAGCTGTCATATTGTTAATTGTATTCCATCGCAATGTATAACAAACACACCGGGAAGAGATAAGTTTCCTAACTAAGTTTGTCGTAAGGGAGTCAGCCGCAACTGAATTTTTTGTGGTATATGGGGGCATTGGGTACACAGGAAATGCTGTGGAATGACTGGTAGGTTGAAAGAGGACGAGTTTGTGTGCAAGAAGTGTAAGAGAATTGAGATGGATGCGAGGTAAGATGTGGCTACACTTTATGTTCATGGGGAAGTTACTGAAGTCGTTCAAAAACTATGTTATCTTGGTGATACCACTGGAACACAGGGTGGAGCAGGTGTTAGTGTGATAAAAAGAATTAAGAGTTTATAGAGTATGTTCAGGGAACTTTTACCATTACTAACCAGCAGAGTGATACCACTGTCGACCGAAGGGGAGAGTCCATCACACATGCATACACAGTGTGGTGATGTATGGAAGTGAAATCTAGCCAGTGAGGGTTGAGGACATGCGTGGCATGGAGAGAAATGATATGAGAATGATGAGATGAATATGTACCGCAAGTCTTAAAGACAGGCTCAGATCTGTTGAGTTTAGAGGAAGATTATATCTTGATAGTATAGGGAGATACGTCAAGAAAAGGATGCTGCGATGATATGGCCACGTTGGAAATATAAATGAGAGTTTTTAGGTTAGTAGATGTAGAACAGTTTAGGTAGCAGGGTCAGTTGGCAAGAGTAAGCCAAGGAAAACATGGGGCGAAGTGAGTAGGGTCGACTTGAGAGAATGAGGGATAAATAAAGACCTATCCAGAGATAGGCTAATGCGGAAATCAATTTCTGAAAGCTGTCCAACACACGCACGCATGTAAAATGGACGTTCAACCGATGATGATGATGATGATGATGATGATGATGATGATGATGATGATGATGATGATGATGATGACTCTGTTCAATACTTTCTTCTGTTGACAAAGTTTCGTTAAATAAAGATGATTCTGTTTTAATTTTTGTAGCTAAAAATATATAGATACTAGCAATAGTGTGACACATTGGGTCAGCCGTTGAATAAAATAATTGATTTGGCAAAGCCAGTTAAATCGAAAAAATAAACAGACAAAAAATGAGCCACTTTCTATTTTCTCTTTCTTTCTTTGTTTCTCCTTTTCGCTCCAGAAACAGCTTAATATTATGAAAGATTGCGGTGTTTATTCCTTTTATTTATAATGGACTATTCCAATATTCTTCTTCTTTTTCTTTATTAATAAACAGAGAGATGATGAGAAATTGACGGACGCGAGAGTGAAATACACTGTATACAATAAGAGCGGGGGAGTCAAACAACAAAAGTGAGAGAGGGTGAGAGTGATAGAACAAAGATTTCGGAAACTGAATCCTAGAACTAAAGATATGTTAACATGTATGTTGTGTTAGGAAGTTGGCAACTACATATGTTGGATAATGGCCCTGTGGGAACGGACGCATCTTGAAGTGGACGTATCTGTGGGAAATAGTTTGGTTTGGCTTGCGCGATTTAGTGCGGGTGGACCCGTACAGTCGAGTGCAGAATAGGGCTGTTCTCACGGTTGGAGCTCACAGACGTGACAGGCCATCATTTTGATGAGACCTTTTAGGTCGAGAGTTCAAGGGAGTCAGGCTGTGACGAATGCACCTGCGCATGGGGGTTCTGTGACGTCACGGGCTTTTGCGTGGGAAGCAGAGTTTTGCAAGTCTGGGTTTTTTAGGCGAGCCGAACAGACGTGTTTCACTATGTAGTCTTCAACATGATTAGGGGAATTAAATTCCCTAAGAGAATACAGACGTGAGATCTTTTCTTCCCACCCCCTCGAATGGCTAAGGACTTAATTATGAAGTAACTACGATAAAGCAGTAATTTGGTATCTCTCTCTTAACGTTAGTGAATATCTCCAAGCCGACGGAAATCTAACGCCTGAAATAAAACAGAATTGAAAGTTTAAAAGATTGTTTGTCTCCTGAATCGGTCATAAAGCTTTTTGTTGTAGCGGCGTGGTTCACGGCAGAAAGAAAGAAGAAAGAATTCAACCACTAGACGACATCGAGACGGCGCCCCTCCGCGACGAAGAAGAAAAAGGTACGAGAAATTAAAGGTATACAACATATTCCTTTATGGTGTAAAAATGACCAGTTGTTTAAACGAGAACTGCCACGGCCCGTTCCGGGACGGGTATACAAAACGAGACCTGCCACGGCCCCTTCCGGGACGACTATGTCACACATCTAGATGTTTAGAGGCACCGCTGATTACATGTCTGAAATCAAACTGGAGTTACGCTTGGATGGACAGCCTTTTCCAAAATAGACAACATAATGAAGAGTATAAAGTTCATTATGGACATTAAGCAGCAGAGAGTGTTCATGCCTGATACGACATATGGTAGCGAGAAAATGGGCACTTAATGATGCAGCGATAGAAAAGCAAAGAGTGGTACAATGCAAAATGGAACGCATTATGCTCGGCATCAGTTTACGTGATAGAAAAAGAAAAACCTTGATCCGATAGCAAACTGGAGTAACTGTACAAACAACAGGTGATCATATAGAGCGACACAAAGGATCCCGAGGCAATGGAAAAGACCTAGAGGGAGGCCAAAAGCCTGGTGGAGAGATGACATCGATAGTCAACTAGGTCCTATTTGCCAGGGATACAACAAAGTGGAAAGAAAGCAATGCGTGGAAAGAAACTCCATGGGTGATAAATACACCGTGATGATGATGATGATGATGATGATGATGATGATGATGATGATGATGATGATGATGATGATGATGGGGGTAGTGATGATGATGATGATGATGATGATGATGATGATGATGATGATGATGATGATGATGATGATGATGATGATGGGGATGATGATGATGATGATGATGATGATGATGATGATGATGATGATGATGATGATGATGATGATGATGATGCTGGTGGTGATGATGGTGGTGATGCTGCTGCTGCTGCTGCTGATGATGATGATGGTGATGATAATTATGATGATGATGATGATGATGATTTTGTGTAATTAAAATATACAGGAAAGCATTAGGCGAAACAAACGTTGATTTACTCAGATTTAGTACACTACATTATTTATATTTAGACGCTTCAAGGATGTCGCTATAATTATACGAAGGAATTTGTTGTCCGTTTTTTTTTCCAGCAACCAGATGTATATGTTTGCACGTATAATATTGGGTTCTTTGTACACAGTGAATAGTCGAAACCAGGTGTCCCCCCTTTTGCGAGTTAAAATACCACGGCTTTCAAGTGGATTCTGGACTTTTATATAATTCTTCGTCTTCAAGAGTGGGTCGGCGGTTTTGACAAGTTTACGCCGATGTAATGACGTGTGTTTATAAAACATTTGGATAGTTTGTCCAAACATTGACCGAAAAGAAGGGGGCGACTCCCGTTCCCGATCTAATAAACAGTTGCAGGGGATGAAAGAATAAAAAAAGGATTTTGAAAAATAGCGATAGAAAATAGAAATAAAAGAGAGAGAAAAATAGCGAAATAAAGAAAGACATGTAAGAATTTAGTACAATAATACTATACAATATATATATATATATATATATATATAGAGAGAGAGAGAGAGAGAGAGAGAGACATATATACATATATATATTGTATAAGTGGGAGAGAGAAAAATAGAGGAAGAAAGAGGGTGATGGAGGACGGAGAGAATGAATCAATAAAAAATCCGGGGGGGGGGAGATATATTGCTTGAGAATAAAATTTTATATTTATATATATATATATATATATATATATATATATATATATATATTAAATATTTATGTTTTATTTTTCACCTACAGACGACGTCGTATCAGGCTCTCTTACCCCATCAGTGTATGAGTGGTGGTTGCAGGGGCGTGGGCTCGAACGCTGTTCGCAGATTCAGGCTAGAATCACGAGACAAACACCCACTACGTATTAATGCATTATCGTATATATGCTTACTAGCCTCAAAAATAGTTTTACTTGATGAGAGTTGATTAATTTTGGAATAAATGGTATTAGTGATTTGTTTGATAATGCATTTAGGATGATTACATTTAGTATTTATGTATAATATTGTGTGATTATCATTGTTAAATGGTTTATATGTTCCCTCTTTTAAATTAAGTGTGATGTCCAGAAAATTTACTTCGTTACAGTTGGAGTTAATTTTAATCTTCAGACCTAAATACTCGAATGCTTTATTTAATTTTTTGTGTATGCTGGATATTAATAGGCCATTACTGTTAGGCACGATGATCAACCCGTCATCCCTATACAAGCCAATCAAGTTAGGATCTACAATTCTACTTATGGTATATATAATATAAATTCCGACTATGTCTGTGGAATTTATATTATATATTCTATCAGTAAAGAAACAATTTTAAAATATACCAGATTGTTAGCGTTTAGTTGGGTATTAAATGCTGATTTTCCTTGGCAAATACGTTAGTTGAAAGAATCGGTAACGCTTAAGGTAAATAAAATATGAATTGTTATAAAAAGTAAATTCGTGTGAATCAACATGGTACAACTTTGTTGACCGGCTTGATTCTGTTGTGTGCATTCTTGCAGGAGGGGTCACGTGAAGGTTGCCAACATCCCTAAGTGAAAGTGATATAATGGAACTGACTGGATTCGAACTTGGCACACCCAGGTCGTCAGTCCGTGTCGTTATCCACTTGACGCCCGTCACCTTTACATAAATTATTATAAAATCATTTTATTATATTTTATTTTTAATGTTTACTTAATGTGGTCGAACGCTAAAACTGATTCCATTTAAATCGATCGGTTAAGAGTTCTATCTCGTTACACTGCACCTTTGGCGAATGTCTTAAAACGAAGCCTTAGATTATCTGGATTATTCGGACTGCAGATCATTCGCAGAAGAGCCTGCTAAAAAATAATTCCTTCACTAAAAAAACAAAAATATGCGGGGTGTAAAAAATTGCTATTACTTACTCTAGGGGAGTAAATCAATTCATATCATTCAGTATTTAGAGAAAAAATCGAGGCCTTTATATTTTTGCCTCGTTTTGCTATAAAAAATGTAAAAAACACTTTATTTTGTCATATTTCTCACCGCCGACATATTTCTATTTCTTCCATTGTGATAGTTTTCTAATATTCCTCTATATACATATTACACGCAATGCTTAAAGCAAACGACACCTCCTAATTATATATATATATATATATATATATATATATATATATATATATATATATATATATAATTTCTATTTCATGTATCCACATAAAATTTTATGAGGTGATATTATTTTTTATGTATCAATTTTCAGTATTTACTTCAACAGTGCTTGATACGTAAGGAGAGCTATGTAGTAAGCTATGAAAATATATTATGGCAATTAAGCTACACAGAGGTTCCCACGTTTCATCCCCGGGGAGAATATTCAGGCTAAAATGCATAAATATATATATATATATATATATATATATATATATATATATATATATATATATATATATATATATATATATTACCTGCGGCTTAAAAACGAACGCGAAATAACCCAAATGAGAATATGGTGCCGCCGACAGAATTCGTACTTTTGCTATATATAAAAATCCCTTGAATATAATAAGGCTGGGGGGAAGGTCACAAGAACACGTGATTAAAAGGTGTTCAGCTTATATAGCAATTTTTTCGGCATTGGCTTTAAAAAAGAACATGTTAAACATAGCTGATTGAAAATACATGCAATATACACCAGGTGCAATTCTTTTCTGATATAATTTTTATAGTAGTGGCTCACCGCTTACCGCGGTAAAAAGCCAATCTAGAATAAAAGTTAATGAGATTGTCATCCGGATGATGAACCATACTATGAGGTGATTGGAAACGACGGTTAGAATATAAAAATGTTATTACTTAAGAGGATGGCGTTACAAGTATTTCATGACATTGGACTTGAAGACGACCATGTTGCAGTCTTCATGGAAGCAGGAAGCGTGGCCAAAGAACAGAACTTCTTGTAGAGATGTTTAAACGCATCTTTGAAAAGACGACTTGATTGTTTGTTCCCAAGAGCGGGAAAATAGATCATTCGTGTGACTTTCTATAGCTTGAATAATGGTCGAAATTCAACACAGAAGAATATATACGAATCGTTTATCAAGTTCGTATATGTACGGTTACATTCTCGATGAATGTGTTCCCGAAACGTATCTACACGACGCGGATACTTCTGATGAGTTCTTCTTGGCGCTGGCAAACAATTTAATGCATTAAAACTTTCATCAGACAGATATTGTTGCGATGCACGTGCTTTACGGCTTGCGGTTTCGCCATGTTGAACAATGGCGCCACCATTTAACCAAGCAATCAAATGGCATCTCAACAATTCTACGTATATTTGACACTATCAAAATTCTCATCAATTTGTATTAACTTTCGTGAACCATCACTTTTTATATATTTCCTCAAAGCATTATAGTCTGTCTTGAAAACTAAACTATTTTCTTTTTGTATACTCGGGTCAAGCTTTTGGCGTTCTAACAAATTCCCTCTTTGTAATCTTCTAAATGAAGAAACGCGGAAGGTTTTTGATATTTACCACACTTATATTACGATCAAAACACATCACTGCTATTTAAATCAATGATACAGCATAGTATTTTGAATTATAGTAGAGAGCAAAGACCCAAACACATCTACTTGTATTCTTAATTTGCATATTTTTTCTCCAAATATTGAATGATATGAATGGATTGACTCCCTTTGAGTAAGTAATAACACGTTTTTTACACCACGCATATTTTTTTGTTTCTTGTGACAGAATTATTTTTAGCAGGCTCTTCTGCAAATGATTTGCAGTCTGAATAATCCAAATAATATAAAAATTGGCTTTAATGCATTTTCAAAGGTTCAGTGAAAGGAGATAGAACCCATAACCAACTGATTTAAATGGAATCAGTTTTAGCGATCTGTTTTATGATTTATGGGGATTATTAGACTTTAGATTTACGTATATAAGCGTTATCCTTTGAATATGGTTCGTCAGTACTTTCATTTAAGTTATAAATTGACGTCTAAAAAGTGAGTTATTTTTATGTTAGCCACTACTATTTTTCATTTCAATATAAATAGTTTTCTTTAAGTCTTCTTCCTTGACCATGTCGGAATCTCTTATTATAGATAACCCATCGTCTCTATACAGGCCGATGTCCGTATTATAAAATATATTTCCTAGGGTATATAAAATAAATAACCCAACAATATCTGATGCTCGCGCAGAGTCCAGGGTTCCCATGGCCAAATCAAAGCAGTTTGTCGTTTTTGAGGTTTTTTTTTACCCCGCCTAATAAACCGGTATCGTCCGGGCCTTTGGGTCTGGATTTACGCCGATCTATTGGGGGTTGCCGGTCCTGTGCAGTTCTAGGAGGTGCACCCTCCCAGGCTTTGGCTCCCCTCTTTGGGGAGGAGTAAGTTTATTGCTTGCTGTCTGAGGCGCCCCTGCCGGGGAATGCCGACGGGGCTGCCCAGGCAATTTTGAAATGGCCAGAGTGCTCACCTCTCGAGCGGTGGCTTATCTAATCCCACTTTCCCGACCTTGTGTCACATCTTACCTTGTGGGACGTAGATAAATAAATAAATAATCCATTGGTCATTATTATTTATTAAAGCTAGTTTTCTACATGTTTTAATGATTTGGATTTCATCCTTGGATATATCGGTATACATCTCGGCAAACTCTACGGTGATGTTTAAGAGTTCTTTGGATATGGATGGATAGAAATCAACGATGTCAAATTATAGGAAGGTACATTTATTTTTATTTTCGATATTATTAAACCAAGTGATTGCTTCGGCAGTATTGATCCACTGGTTTAATTCTAGGTCTTTGTTATTTGCTTGTTAATTCTATAAAGGAATTATTTTTACTAATTATTCCTATTTCGGGTTTGGTCGGATTAATTAAGCGATTGCTAGAGTTATTGTTAAAATTACTTTTGTGGTCTTTATATAAGGTATAGGCCTTTTTAGGAATTAATTTTTGTCGCTAATTTTAAGTGTTTACTTTCAGCATTTATAATATCTGTGTAGTTGTGCTAGCTTGTATCTAGTCTTTTGTAGTTTTTCGTGATCTTTTCCGTAACTTGTATGTTATACTTTTGTTTATTTATTTCACAAAAAACTCCTAGTTTTATCCGCTTTTTTGAACATTTTGTTAGAATTGTTTATATTTCTAACGATTTTAATTATTTTTGAAAATTATTATGTAGTTTGTGGAAATAAATAAATAAATAAATATATAAATAAATAAATAAAAACTAAACTAAACTAACACTTACAACTAGAAATACAAGCATGTACGTGTTAAAATAAGGTCACCTATTTATACGACACAAAAAAACAGAAGTGAGTCACCCCTATACAAAACAGAACAAAATATAGGAAGTAAAATCAACCGAAACTTTGTTTGTGAGAAGACCTACAATTGGCTAATGGAAATATAAACCCGTGGAAGGGAAAAACAAAGACTCTGATTGGTTAGCTAGCTAGACTAAACACCACGTGTATATATGAAACCACCCCGTAACACAAATTCCATGCATTTTAGCCTTATGGGGATGAAACGCGGAAGCCTCTGTGTAGCTTTATTGCCATAAATATATTTTCATAACTTACTGCCTTATTATACTCATGTATTGAGTACTTTTGATGTAAATGCTGTAAATTGATACATAAAATATTATCTCTTTATAACATTTCTGTGGATACATGAAATAATAGTATATATATATATATGTATATATATATATATATATATATATATATATATATATATATATATATATATATTTGAACTTTGGTTTTTTCGAAAGCCAACTTATCCATCTGTACTTCTCCTCTGATGATAAGGTCTCGATCTTTGAAAAGCCTTGGCTTAAGGAAAGAATAATAAACACTAGTTTATTACTGAATAGACCTTGCATTGAACAATTGAAATTTGAAATAAATTTGGACAATCGTCGCATATTTATCACTCTTTTTTCTTCTATTTCTATATATACACACATATATATATATATATATATATATATATATATATATATATATATATATATATATACATTTTAAAAGGTTCACTTTTAAGCATATTTAAAATTTAAAACTTAATGAAACGAGCAAAATACATTAAAAAAAAAACATGTGTTAGATGCATATATTTTTTATTAAAATAAACATTAAAATTTTTTTTCATCTTGCCTTTTTTTCGAACAATTTCGCTCGGTACAACGAGCCTCATCAGAATTTTAAACAAACAAAATGCCTTAACCTTATTAATTATCGTGTGTTGATCGTGTTGAAGTGGCGCCCGATGTTGTGTTGACGTATGGTGTAATGTCTCTTTTAAATTTGGACATAAATAACGCATGGTCGCTAGTAGGTATGCATTTGCGAAAGTTCATTTTTAAGCATCTTTAAAAAAAATTTAAAAAGAGGCAAAAAACATAAATAAGGTTAATACTGTTTATTTGTTTGAAGCTCTGACTAGTCTTGTTGTACCGAGCGAAATTATTAGAAAACAGGTAAAAAAGAACAAAAAACACGAGTATACATAAGTAAATATATATATATATATATATATATATATATATATATATATATATATATATATGGGAAAGGAAAGGATGAAGGTAATCCGACGTAATGGCTTGGTGAAGTCAGTCCCGGACGCCGTTCCTACTACTTCCAGCAGTGGTTACTATTTCTTCCCATCAACCCATCATGTAAACCCAATATGTTCACGTATTTGCATGACATTTTTCTTAATAATATTAGCATCCTGAAGAAGTCTTACAAATAAAGGCGAAACGTTGACGAACACATAAAAATACATCCTTTTTGGTTTTTCCTTTTTCATTTCCCATATACATATATATATATATATATATATGTGTGTGTGTGTGTGTGTGTGTGTGTGTGTGTTAAGTTTCAATTCCGAACCACAGGTGGGCTCTTTAACCATCATCGTTTTAAAGCCAACACCCTGGTTCGAGAGGCCATCATTCGGGACCTTCTCTTTGCAGATGATGCTGCCCTGGTCGCGACTTCTTTTGAAGAAGCTCAGAATTTCTTGACAAAATTTTCAGGTGCATGTAGAGCTTTTGGCTTAACAATCAGTTTAAAGAAGACTGAGGTGGTCCATCAACCGTGCTCTACCCCTAAACAAGTTCAAGGAGTGAAACAAAATCACCCTGTCCATGAATTTCCATTAGAAAAACTCAAAGTGGATGGCAGACCAATGAACTATGTCAAAAACGTTACCTAGGTAGCAAAGTAAATTCTGCTGTTTCACTTGATGATGAAATAGTAAACCGAATTGCAAAAACGGCAAATGCCTTCGGCAAGTTGAAACATTGTCTTTGGAGTCGCAGAGGCATTAAGTTGTAGACACAAATCAATGTGTATAGGGCTGTAATATTGACAGGTCTTCTCTATGGATGTGAGGCGTGGACGCCTTACCGGCATCACATTCGCCAGTTGGATGTGTTCCACAGGAGCTGCCTTAAAACCATATGCGGACTTAGTTTGAAGGACAAAGTCGCTAACACCGATCTTTACAACAGAGACAATATTGGTGGAATTGAAAGTTTCCTGTTGCAGTCTCAATTGCGATGGGCTGGTCATGTAGCAAGAATGGGCGAAGGGAGGATACCTAAAGCACTGATGTACAGTCGGTTAGCTTGTGGTAACAGAAATGTTGGTCGGCCCTTGCTGAGGTACAAAGATAAATTGAAAGATGCGTTGACGGCAATTGGAGTACCTCACAAAAACTTTGAAGACTGTACAAAAGACAGGAAGACATGGCGAGCAGCTTGTTGCATTCGACTGGAAAGATTCAACGAGACCTGTGTGGATAATATGAGAACTGCCAAAGTGAGGCGAAAAGCTAGAGAGAGTGCTCCACACCTGGCATCCGATTACTCACACTCTTGCCCTGTCTGCGGCTTTCCTTGCAGGTCTCTTGCCGGACTCAGGTGTCATGAACGATCTAAGCACAAATGAAAGAATGAAAGTTGTTGGAACCTCATACGTCGTAATCGACGGGAGAGTCCATCATATATATATATATATATATATATATATATATATAGAGAGAGAGAGAGAGAGAGAGAGAGAAGAGAGAGAGAGAGAGAGAGAGAGAGAGAGAGAGAAAGAGAGAGATAGATAGATAGATAGATAGATAGATAGATAGATAGATAGATAGATCGATAGATAGATACGTATAATAAGTCTTAGTTCCCATTATATATGTATAATATATATATATATATATATATATATATATATATATATATAAATATTTGTTAATTTGTTATTGTTTATTATCTATGTCCGTATACGTTTCGTCCTTAATAATCGGGACTCATCAGCGTTGAGATATGACTATTCACTACCGGTCATGCGATTCGAAACCCCGGAGTACGAGTATTATATATATATATATATATATATATGGATTTATTACTAGTTAACATATATCCGATCCAATACTGCTCAAGCATAAAAGCTGTTTTTATTTTATTCGCGTAACACGAATTCAAACTACTAGGTAATAATTGATGTTCGTTCTATTATGAATCATTATTGATAGTTGCAATTTGAATATAAAAAATACAACGCCGTTAGAAGCCATACAATTCATTTTTTTATTTTCATCTTTATTTTCGTTATATGTTTTATAATTTTAACTATGCTTTTTTTTTTTCGTGGTAGATTCGTAGTTGTGAAGCGGTCGGGCGTGGCAGCATTAGTAAATATGAAACTGAGGGTCGTTATTTCATGAGGCATTGTTGATAGTTGAAATTTGAAAGGCATACAATGTTATAATTTGAATTCGCTTTGGAATTAATTTAGACAATGCTGATAAGATCAATTGTCGTCCGTGTTTAGGTGAATGTGTCTACCGATTTCAGAATTCTGAACATCAAATAATATCGTTCGGTTTCGTGTGTTGCCATCAATGTCGTTCTGCTACATGGGATGCACACATGTATAACACATGTTTTCAAATCTTAATGTTATGTTACCCCTCGCTGGTTATGTCTAGTCACACTGATAAATCGTGAAATGACTAATTCGCTGCATGTTGATAACATTATATATCTCTATGCGTAGAGCACTTTGGTAGGGGAAATAATGGTTTTCACTTAGCGTAAAGCTATATTACTCTGTAAAATAGATGAGTTCTCTAAGTTATCCGTATCGTAAATTTGTATACAAATGAAACTATCATTTTGGCTCAGATTGTAAGACACTGATCAAGGTTGGAAATAATTTCGCGTCAGAGTTTCGAATCTCAAAGTTGGTAAGCTTCCTACGTCCTGTCACACTGATGAGTCGTCAAATAACGAAACAGCTTTCTGTGCATTATCGACTTATATTTATATATATATATATATATATATATATATATATATATATATATATATATATATATATATATATATATTAGTTTTAAAATATATCGATCTCAAGTAAGCTTCAGGTTTTTCCTTCTCTTGCCTTTTATCTTTTATTTTTATTTTTACACAATTTTGTTATCCTTTATTTTATCTAACAGTGTATTTATTTCATCTTTATTTTTCTTCATTTTTCTTTATTTTTCTTCATTTTTCTTTATTTTTCTTTATTTTTCTTTATTTTTCTTTTTCATCTTTCTTTATCCCCCCTTTATTATTAGTACCTTAATTTGTTTATGATTAGTACCCTTAGGACTTCATATATTTATAAATTGTGTGACCACAATTTATTTAATTATAAGTTTTATTTTTAATGATTAATTATTTAATATTTTTAGTAATATATTATTACATTAGCATATTATTTCAATATAATTTTTAACTCAATATAAATTTATTTTTTAACTTAATATAAATTTATTTTTATTTTTAACGTTATCTCCATTTACTTTCGATAATATATATTAGCGTCTCTATTAGTTAAATTTGAATACTTTCCATAACGGGCTACGTAATTCCACGCACGTGACAATTTAAACCTGCTAGGTTCCCATATGTCCAACTGTTAACGTTATTCCCTTTTAATTTCTTGCTTTTTCGATGTACAGCGTCGCTGTTGTTTTGATCTGAAAACTTTCCATAACTGACTACGTATATTCCACGCACGTGACAATTTTAAATCTGAAAGTTTTCCATCTTTCCAACGGACAATATTTTGAAATTCCTGGCGGTTGTTCTCACTCATTAAGCTATCCGATTTTCTCGGATCTGAAACCTTGGTCCGGATGTTGTTGTAACACTTTATTTAACATTAATAAATATATATACATATATATTTATATATATATATATATATATATATATATATATATATATATATATTATTTGTTTATTATCTATGTACGTGTACGTTTAGTCCTTTATAATCGTGACTCATCAGCATAGAGATATAACTATTCACTACTGGTCATGCGATTCGAAACCCCGGATTCCGAGATTTTTACAACTCAAATCTCGACATCTAGAACCAGTGGCCCACCGATGAATAGCGATAATTTTAATACTGTATCGGGCGGCTTGACGTCATAAGAGCGTTCAACTTATTGAAAGGACCGATGAATTTATATATATATATATATATATATATATATATATATATATATATATATATACACACACAATATGTGTATGAACATCAAATAGTAACTTATATATATATATATATATATATATATATATATATATATATATATATATATATATATATATATATACGCTAACCTGTGCATGCAGTACTCAGACAGAATAAATTATTGTTCCCATTTAGAGTAGTCCGATAAGTTAGTTAACGTAACATGACTTAACATATTGAGGTTTCCGATATTTTAATTCGTAAACAAATGAAAAATTAATTTATGTAATATAATTTTCTATACTGCTTACTTATGTTTATAGATCCAATACCACTAGTCACGATGTGAATTTTCCAATCTCAGGATTAATGTACTTGTTATGTTTAGACACACTGGTGTACCTTGAAACGACACAACAGCTGTCTGTGGACAGAAAATATTATATATATATATATATATATATATATATATATATATATATATATATATATATTAGAGGAAGCATTATTTTTATCAATGAAACAGGCGGGTGGAAAAAAAGGAAAATTGTTAAAATTTACCTTAAGGCCTTATCGTCTGACCCTCTAAGAGGAAACGTCAGAATGATAAATTAAAAACTAAAAGTCGAATGAAATATGAGGGGAAAAAATTGTTTCAGTTGGAGGAAACGATTGAGGGAGGAAAAAAAAAAAGGTTTCGAGATCATCCGGGAATTTTCAGGCACAGGAATAACCATCGCTAACTACCTCGTTTATACAAATAGTTGTTCTGAAAAGTATTCCGATGGGTGGTTTTCTTTTTTACACAGTGCCAGGTCGAACTACCATCTCAATATTATTGAGGCGTTAGTTATTAACAATTCTCGACCTAGCCTGTGTAGACAAAAGATTTTGAAGCATCAGTTGGAGATCTTTAATGATTCAAAGCCACCATAATGTTGGGAGATTTACCTTTTTTCCCCCTCTCTCAATCGTTTCCTCCAACTGAAACAATTTTTTCCCCTCATATCTCATTCGACTTTTAGTTTTTAATTTACCATTCTGACGTTTCCTCTTAGAAGGTCAGACGATAAGGCCTTAATGTAAATTTTAACAATGTTCCTTTTTTTCCACCTGCCTGTTTCATTGATTAAAATAATGCTTCCACTAAAATTTATCCTACGATTTTGTTGTACACGAAATTTACTTATATATATATATATATATATATATATATATATATATATATATATATATATATATATATATATATGTATAAATGTATGATTGTGTTAGTATTTC
>OY744531.1:92938454-92958454 GCA_963556195.1 Sepiola atlantica | reverse complement strand
AAACGGGGTGTTGGGTCTGACTATCAATTAGAAAACTACCCTAAATAAAGAATAACGCTTACATATATAATGCCCCTATTTATTTGTATCTCTACCAGGCCAAATTCATACACAAGGTCTTTTTTTTAATGTGGGCATACCCAGCTACCCCGAAGGAGGCACTCTGGACTTTACAAAATTAAAATTGCCTCAGACGAGAAGGATTTTTCTCTGAATGAGGACAGAAGAGGTACTGCATTTTGGTACCATCTCGAAGGTCTTAGAGTGCAAGCGAATATGGTGGTTGCCGTTACAGAGAGGGTAGATCGAATTTTATTGAATGCGTCCATGTATCTATATAAGGCTCTGTCTGTCGTCACCCACTCCTTCTCTCTCTCTCCCTCTCTCTCTCCCTCTCTCTGTGTCGTGCTTATAAAGGAATTTTAGATGTGTTAACGAATATTTAGAAGGATCCGTACGTTTGTCTGTCACGTTTGAAATATTAGGTTCATCGCTAAATTTATATGTTTTTGTATTTGTGTGTACACAATTCACTCTTAAACTAATAACAGCTAATTATGAATTTTTGAAACCAGCTGCTAGTCGGCAGGTGTCCACATATGGATTATATTTAGTTTAATTTAGTTTTAGGCAAAGGAGGTCAAAAGGAGGCGGAAACCCTTCGTGAAAATCAAGATACCTTCGATTTATGTATGATTTTAACCATAACTATTATTTTAACCATAAGTATTATTTTAACCATAACTATTATTTTAACCATAACTATTATTTTAACCATAACTATTATTTTAACCATAACTATTATACGTCAACTAATAAATATTACCCAGTGTTCAGTTTCTTTGGAGTATTTAAAATGGGTTCAATATGGACAACTTCTCATTTGATCCAAAGTCATTAGACACCAATTATCAAGATTCATTAAAAAAAGTAAAGTTGGATTTCTTGTTAAGTCGCCTTAAGTTTAGAATCAAAATCATGTAATGTATTTTGATCAAAATTTGAATAAGGACCCTTAATATAAGACTTAGTAGCATTATATCTTGATTTTAATCTTCATAAGGGAACATAAAAGTGGTGCAAAGTTGTTTTTTTCAGGGAATTTCGGTATTCTTCAAGTTACTTATAAATGTACAACTTACAGAACACTAAAATAAATATTTATAACTAAGTAAAAACTCGAGTAAAATATTTCATTGGGTTTCACATGTGGAAAAAATGTTTTTTTTCTGGCTTCTTTGATGTACTCGGGCAACGCACGGGAACGGCTCTTGCTAGTATATTCATAACTATAAAAACTTAGAGACCTAACACTGAGAGCATTGATTTTGAATCTAGGGTGGCCATCTTAAAAGCCCTTTAACTAATGCATTTAAATAGCGAGTAACGTCAACCGTCATGTTATCAAATCCTTATGGAACAATTATACGCAATCTCATAGAACAATTTCACGAGAATAAAATAACGAACACTTTTATGGGAATAAAACAACGAACAGATTTTTATTAGCGTCACATCTGGAAGAACTACTAAAGCCAAGATAAACAGTTTGCAGATCGAGGCTTTTACAAATTTACCTGTTTTGTCATTGGCGTTGACTAGCAGGGATAACCGACTCTGCCCGGGAATAATTGCAAAACTGACTTATTTCGTATTTTGTATTATTTGTACATCTTAGGCGTTATTCGCACAGATCAGATTCGGCTGATGAAACCCCCGACCTTCTTTTAAAAAGAAAAAGTAGGCTCCTCAAAATTAAAACTAGAATTGTCAGAAAAGAACCCGTGTTCCAAGTGACAGTTGTCTAGGGGTTGACAATTCAATCCACAGTACGGGCGATACTAATAATACAATTCATAATTACTTAAGACTTATAGCCGGTCATGGTTGACGGAACAAGATTAAGCTGCTCCGGTGGATTAAATAAAGAATTCTGTTCGAAATCCTGCACAGATTCCCGAGTTCAGCAAGACGCACCTAAACAAAGTCGAAGGTTAAATCGACTGGAACGTTGTGAGAATAACATCCAAGATGAGAATAGTAGTACGAATAATCAAAATAATACAAATTATCAATCCTCATCTAAAAAATTCCGAAACATTATTTCGTATTATTCGGACTCGTATTTTATTTTGGTTGTTATTTTCATAACGTTTCGGTCCATCTTTTCGAACTTTGGAACTTTCTGGTTGAACTTGGGAACATTAGTGTCAAGCCCAAGGTACCTGTATGGTGTTTTGAACTGAATCATTTTTTTTAATCTACAGGCGTATATTGTTCAAATTCCGTCAACGGGAGATGGCGGTGGTGTAGTAGATATCGACCGTGGCTGACGATCTGGGCATACCTAATTCGAATTTTGTCGGTTCCATAGGACCAATTTACCTACGAATGTTGACAACCTCCTATTATTTATAATTATTTGTCCCTATATTGTACCAATACTTTACTAGGTCCACTAAGGAGGCCTTTAATAACGTTACGGTCGGGGAATTCGTTCGACTCCAACAGATCGGTGGTCGTCGTCTCGTGAACGGAAATAGCTAAAGTCTTGTTGACACGTCGTAGGTACTTAGCTCAATATCTCTATCTATGTATTAATGACAGTGGCAGTTATCGTAGTGGTGATTTACCAGGAAAAACAGAATCCTTCGTTCTCCTTTTTCTGCTGTGATGATAGTAACAGTGTTGTTTCACTGTCTTTCTCTTTCCCTTGGTTCTGTAATATTTGCTGGAAGAAGTTAACAATTACATTAAAACATTCTTGCTCTATGACATGAGATGATTGCGATTGTTTTATTTTTCACAGCATACTTAAAAGTCACATACGTATTAAATGAGTAACTCCTCGCTCGCTCATTTAACATTCAGACGGTATATAGAAGTACACATTTTGTAACTGTTTTTTACATGTCCTGTTGCACTTTACTATTTGTTGTTAATTGGTTGGTTTATTGCTTATCGCTTGAGGCACTCTTACCACGGAATGTCGATGGGGCTGCTCAGGCAGTATTTGTAGAACCAGAGTGCACCCCCTCATATGTAATTTACACCTATAGATTTTTATGAACAATGTCTCACCTGATTATGTAAAAAAATATTAAAATTCTATAAGGCTTGTTAATTTAATCCAATTTTAAACCTATCATAATACTCTACTTTATTTATTTCTTAACCTGTTGGTAAAATAACATTTACCTCCCTTTAGCTTTAAATCTGAAAGCAAACTGAATTACCAGCTTAGTAATACCCGTTGGAGTTAGAACTCTTCACTACAGAAGCGACTGCATAGAAATATGTTTTGGGCAAGTAAACTGCAGAGGAACGTTCATGTTTTATTCCAAGAGTAAATCAGAGAGACTAATTCCGTGGATGTATTGTTTACTAACCAATCATATTCGTTCGTTTTATTACAGTTTATCATCAATCAATGGGTGCAAATCCAATTCGTGCGCTCATCAACATTTAAATTTGTCAAATTAACAACGGGTGACCTTATTCTGACATATGCGAATAAAAATAATTTATTTGTCCCATATTTCTGTTATCTATCGCAATTTTAGATTTATCTTTTGTTTGTATTTAATTTTTATTTATATAATATTTTAGTAGTTTTCCCAAAGTAAACTTTATCCTGTGCCTACAGTTAGTTGCTATTTCTCCTCTACGATTCAGTAAAATTTTGGCAGCCCTAAAATTTAAAATTTCTTATATTTTACCTAGAGAATATATTACTGATCGTCTAAATATCTGCATGTAGTGGCTCATTTAAATGTGTTATATTCGACTAGAGGCGGCCGTTCGTTACCTTTAAGATTCTAGTAATGGATTATAATACCTCTTCTTAAATCGAACGTCAGTTTTCGTATATAGTATTTATTTTTATAATTCGAGTGTGCGTGTGTAATTGTTTGTGTTTGGTAAACAACGTCTTTAGTTTAACAGTTATTTTCTAAAGGGCAGTTGACGCGAATTTTGCAGTTTAATGTTTTTCTCATTATTAACGTTCTTATTTCTATTTTTGTAATCTATATTACTATCTGAGTTATTATTTTTATTATTATAATTATTATTATTATTATTATTATTATTATTAGTAGTAGTAGTAGTAGTAGTAGTAGTAGTAGTAGTAGTCGTAGTAGTAGTTGTAGTAGTATTAATGTTGTTGTTATTATTATTATTGTCACTTTTTCTTTTTCTTCTTTTCGTTACTACCGTTAAGTTTTTATTGTGGGCTTTTATGAGTCTTTCTAAATATTTACACTTATGTAGGACAGTTTTAAGTGGCTCTACTCCCATATTGAGAACTGTTAAAGTAAATACTGAAAATATATACGCAATAAATTATATTATTATATTATATAACAATATATATGTCTATACATGAATTATTAATAAATTATGTATATATATATATATATATATATATATATATATACATATATATACATATATATACATAATTCAATCTAAAGCAATCTGTATCTTTCTCAACCTGCCTATGTGTGCGTGGGGTCTCCCTGCCATAAATCACCCACTTTGCATTTCCACACAATGCATTCTCGGAACAGCTGCAGTTTTCAAAACAAGGAGTCGGTTTGCTAGAACTGCAGGAGATTCTTTGAGACCCGCAGGCCGAATACAAATAAAGCTTCTGGTCCTTCAATAATAAAAGGACAAGCAGCTGTCATGAAAAAGTTGAATATGTCACTTTAATTATTGCACTAAACTTATAACTCACACACCCGTATAAATATAAATATATATATATATACATAATTTATTATTAATTCATGTATATACACATATAATATAATAAAGTAATACAATATATTGCGTATATATATATATATATATATATATATATATATATATATATATATATATATATATATATTAGTATTTTCATCGACAATGCTTAAGGTGTGAGTAGAGATTATTATTATTAGTAGTAGTAGCTTTTTGTTTGAGAGTGGTAATGCCAATGGAAATATAGCTCAAGAGGTGGAAATAAAACTAACGTATCTGATTGTTCAGTTTTCTAGCGTAAACACTACTTAGATATAAGTAAAATAGCAAACCATAGATTTACATATTTTTTAAAGATGCAGCATAAAATGTCTGTGTAGTGTACTTGACATAAATCATATAAATATATATATATATCATCAATTTTGATTCTTATTACTCATTCCCTTATATATATATATATATATATATATATATATATATATATATATATATATATATATATAATATAATATAATATAACATTATTATAATTAGAGGAAATAAAACAAAAGAACAATTAATTATAGAAAACTGGAATTTATTGCCTTGTTTATTAATCCCTAACAAGTATTTTTCGAACCTTTTTTGAACGTTTCAAATTCGATTTTTTTCTCGATTCGAAGTAAGAGAATTTTCGGAGACCCTTACCCCTTCATTGATCTGTTACACAATGCAGATTCCAGTATATATATATATATATATATATATATATATATATATATATATATATATATATATATATATATATATTAGTTTTAAATGTGTTTATAACTTACGCAACTTGCATTCGTAACATATTGAGAAAAGGGAACATTTCATTCAGAAATTCTCTCACTAACCAATTGGGGGGAAAATATATATCAAACCCCGTGCTTCTAAAATGTCCCAAAATACCAGATCAAGATAACAAGTGTGTAATATCAATTTATATAAAGTTTAGTATGTTTATATTATTATATATTTGTATGCATCGGATTCACTCCTAAACTCATTAACATATCCTTATTTGTTTGGGGGCACGTTGCCAGCGAGATTTCAATGGTAAACAGCTGTTGCAATAACGTAAAGTAATTTGCAACATTAATTTAAAGAGGGGAAATATGTGGAGACTTGTTTTTGCCAGTGAGCAATAGCGGATAATCATTCGTGTGAGAACTCCTAATGGCTAAATACTCCTCCTCCTCCTCCTTTTCCTCTTCCTCCTCCTCTTCCTCCTCCTCCTCCTCTTCCTCTTCCTCCTCCTATTACTACTAATAATAACTCCTACTCGTAAAACACACGTAGACACACACATACACGCGTAAAAAGATAAACACCGCAATGGCACTAACATCGGTTGGTAGGGGAGAAAATAGTCGTGAAGGGTTTGCGACGATGGAAAGACCGAGGAAGAAGAAAATTACCCAAAACACGACCGGAAGACCACCGAGAGTTCTAAAATACTGAGAAAACGTATTGTTAACCATATGCCAGGGAAAGCCAACACCCATTATCAGAAAGATCTCAATTGAAAACGGCTGTTGCGAGAACTCAACATGATTTCACACAATTTTCGAAACCAGCGGAGAGGACTGGTAAGCAGGGGTGACTGACCATTCGGACTCTACGGGACACCGCTCGTTTTTGCCGGTGAGCGCACACGGCTAATGACTAGCATGGAAACCCCTAGTGGGTAAATACGGAGTACAAAGAAAGAGGACGAGGAACTGATGATGATGATGATGATGATGATGATGATGATGATGATGATGATGATGATGATGATGATGATGATGATGACGATGATGACGATGATGATGACGACGACGACGACGACGATGATGATGATGATGATGATGATAATGCTGCTGCTGCTGCTGCTGCTGCTGCTGATGATGATGATGATGATGATGATGATGATGGAGAAAAAAGAGGCAAAGGCATAAAGTGACTGTTTTGTTTTGAAAAACCTTATGTCTATAAGTGCATTCGTCTTAGACTCTGAGATTCTTTGATAAACGAAATGACGCTCCGCACAGACAATGCGGCCGACACAAGTCGCTGCACAAGGCGCCAGTGACGAGATCTCTCATTAGGCATGTATCAAGTGGTACCCTGCCGATTTCGTATCGCACGTACACACCGTACACCAATTAGCGTACACGTGCAAGGCGTGCGCACACAAAAGGCGCACACTTGAAGGTAGATTACATCACGTGAACAATTCAACGCCAATTAATATCGCAATCTGAAATCATCTTTTCGCGAAGCTTTAAAAAAAAAAGTCAATTGGTCTGTGTTTCTTATGGGTAGACATTAAGAGACTCAGGTTCACCTTCTTTCAACGGCGTCGGTTTTTATAGGAGTTCGGTATCTTTCTTGCCTGCATAGATCCTCAAGAACTATCCTCTGTGCTATCAACGTATCTTCTTGAGATGCGTTAATTCAGTCTGCGCGTTTAACAATGAAGACGCACCACAAGCCACGTAATAACAGCAAAGTCTTCGCAACCATCACATCCTTCGACTCTGACAGGTCTATAAAGTTTACTTGTTGACGAGCAGAAGTCTGAAGTACACAGTAGCAACGTCCACGAGCCTCGAGGATTTATTCTGGCTCCAACGTTTTTCCTAATCTTCATCAATGATATTTAAAAACATATTCGTGTTGTATAAATCCTTGTGTCATACATGACGAACACCAAGTTGCCCCAACTGTTACGGAACCTTAAAGTTCAAATTGCATTCATACCTTGGTATATGCATGTTCTCTTTGTACGGATTCTTGCATGGTCCGTCCAGGCTGAAGGCTTGTTGTCCTGAAATCAAAGTTCCTTATTTATACTTTCAAAAGGACTAAGTTAAGACAAAATAGATAGAAGACAGGGGAGGTTTATTCAGATTGATCTTTTTCCCAATCACTGACCAGAGGGAGAGAGAGAGGAGAAATTCACTGTTTAATCATATTTTGTCAGTCCATATCCTTTTTCACGTCCACGCTATGCATGGTTCCAAAAGGGCTGCTACATCTTCTGACACGCTCTCTTTGAGCCATGTGATGTTATATATGTTTCTATTAATTCCAACAGTTTAACGATTATCAATTCAGGTTTCTTCAATTTCACCTCGGCTGAGATTTAATTTCAGGTGAGTTAACATCAACAAAATTAGAACATTATCTATGCCAGTTCTAAGAATTCAAACACAACGATTATTTGGCGTACGATCGTTTCCAAGACAATTTTGAAAAACTATTTGGTATTATAATTTATATAACTTCAAACCGTCTATTTATAAGCGCCCTCCACAATATAAAATACAGAAGTCATTTTAAAAAAATATAAAATTTCAGTATTATTTCAAAAAACATGTACGAGGCAAGTCTAAAAAGTATCCGACATTAGGCCAGAAAAATATTTCAAATTCAGTCTCTCATATATTCATATTGCTATATATTTTACAATAGTGTAAATGTACACACTATGACAATCACAATGGTCTCTCGATGAAATAAACATCATACCGGTTGTAGTGGGGGCAACTGGTCTGGTGAAAAAACATCTAAGTAAATACTTAGAAACAATCCCCGGAAAACCAAATTGTAGGGAAGTACAGATAGTAGCCCTAAAAGGAACAACATCTATCCTTAAGAGAGCTCTCGGATATAAATTTTACTCATAGGGAAATCAAGTGTTAGCCTCAAGAGTAGGCCCCTTGATCTCTTTAGATAAACTAAATTAAAATGAAAAAAAAGCAGGAAATTATTGGCTCGATTTTCACCTTCCTTTTGGGCTATTCAGAAGGATACATACGGATTTGAAAACAGAAGCACTTGTAAACAGAACCGGAAGTCTGATACTACGCCGCAAGTTTTACATCTATCACAGAACAGGCAAATTGCGGCGAAGGGCAGATGGTGGAATGCACCAACTCTTCTCAACGAGATCCGCAGTCATCCAACTGGCAAGTAGCACTAGTCTTAGTGCCCCACAGTCGGATTTTACATTCTCTCGCCCGGTTCCATCAAGCAAGAAAACCCAGTAAAAATACTGAATATTGATTTGAATGTGAAGCATATTATGTAATTATATTTATGGAGTGTACAAAAAAGATGTTATGTATACTTATGTAACTCTCGATGTTGTCCTTTAGTCTCCACATTCCATGAGCGATATTTCGGACAAAGGTGTAAGAATTGCTGTTTTTTATGTTAGCTGTTTTTTTTTGTTTGTTTGTATGTGGAGATTGTCAATCGTCTCATTCAACTATCAATCTATTCATTAACCCTTATTATTAAGTAATTTTAGCCTTGGAATTTGTGAATCTTTAGTTTAAAAATCGTTTTTCCACAATCGTACATAACATTTCTTAAAACAAATAATGCAATACTTAAATGAATTGTTATTTAAACTTTAATCTCACCATCCTCGGTTCATTCTGTAAAAACGTCAGATTAATAAAGGATATGACGATGATGATACTGTAGTTTACGGACCGTGTTTTTAAGTTAAATTCAATTTGTACGGTATCTTTTATTGTATTGTTAAGTGAAAATGCAGAATAGTTAATCACTCCCCACTTCCCTATGTAAAGAATAAGTCAATAAATTATAACGTTACTATTTCAGCCCGGTCCGTAAACTGCATAAGTACCGATAATACTGTCTTTATTTGTGGGAGGCGGTATGACAACAATATACAATATATCCTTAACTCGAGTTTCACCATTATTTGCGCTCTTTAGAAAAAAAAAACACACGGACTCCGCATTCGAAACCCGAGTCACTGGTATGTGAGGCGGCAACTTATCACGTTAGCCCCCCACCGCACACAGAAACATACAAAATACGGTGTATGTAATATTTATATCTCGACGGCAACCATATTTATGCTTTATGTGTTCGGCTTGTATTTGTTACATAAACACAATTAAGATTACATGTATCTATTTCAAAAACATTTGCAATACACACACACACACACACACTCATATATATATATATTATGCTAATGCCTCCGTTGTTGTCTCTTTCCACTCGTCCGTTCCAGCTTGACAAAGTCGTCATCTTACAAAGAGTCGCCATCTTTAATACCCCGGCTCGACACTTTGCCCCGTGCGTCTGTGTTCTCTCAATTTTCTGACTGTCTTATAATCTGCGCTACACTGTCTAACAATCTCGAATCTGACATCTCATTATGCGGTTCAACGAGAAAGCCTCGGAGCGCAATGTCTGTCGCTCGCATTGCGTTACAGGCGAGATTTGGAAGGTGTTGATTTGCGAGAAGAAAACTTTATAACATTTTAACGTCTCACTCTACAGTAAACACACGCACACATACACACACATACACACATACACACACCCACACACACACCCACACACTGTCTCTATCTATCTGTCACTTTGTCTCTTTGTTTTTTGCTCTGCCTTGCTCGCTATACCCATGTGCAAAGCGTATGTATTTATAAACACATCTCAAAAGGCAGATACATACTCACCCACAGTGTCAATTACTCTAAACCAAAACATACACACGCATACAATCACACAAACAACACATTATATATACAGCCACACACACACACACACACACACACGCGCGCACACACATATATATATATATATATTATTTCATGTATCTACATAAAATCGTATAAAAATATATGCACATGGTGTGTAGTCTAGCCATTTAACCAATCAGATTCTTTGTTATTCTCTTAGCCAATCGTTCAGCTTCTCACGAGCAAAATTCGGCTGATTTTACTTCTTTATTATATTGTTCTGTTTTCTATAGGGTGGACCATCCCTGTTACTTCATGAAAATATGTGATAGATTTCCATTTGTTTTGTTTTTTTCAGAATAATTTATTATAGAAAATTTAAAACCTCTACATTTCTGAAAGAGACACGCAATGCTCCTTGCAATACGTGCCGGAATGACAATTAAGGGCATTTCTGAGAGTGAGAGAATTGTTGAAAAGGTTAGAAGAAATTAAAAGAACGGTGGCATTTGTCACTGGAATTTACCTCATTCAACACCACTTTTTCCTGAGGAATTCAGGATAAACACCGATAGCTACATCCGCTATATGTGCCAGGTAGTGAGACCGTGGATCAACAAGGTGGATGTAAGTAGGCCGTACGTATGTGGCATCAAGACTTATCGCCCTTATTTCACCTGACACCTAACCTCGACTTCTTTGTGTCGGGAGTGATGAAACGAGGCACAAGCAGATTTAACTGCAACACGAAGGACGACCTAATGGTCAGGATCACCAAAGCCTCTGAGGGCCTAAATCTGAAGACAGTGACGAAGGCGTGTAACCGGTGCTCAGGCCCTGTCGTGATTGTCATCAAAGGCAATGGTGGGTTCATTAAGTGAAATCGACAAAAATGACATGTATATAAACTGATCAAAATGAGAAAAAAGAAATCTCACGAACAAATTGTTCATAGTAAACTATAAACATACAACTATAACAATTAAGCTACACGAAGGTGTCCGTGTTTTATCCTCGTAAGGAATCATCAGGCTAAGCGCACTTTTTGTTTGTCACTAGTATATATATATATATATATATATATATATATATATATATATATATATATATATATATATATATATATATAGTGCAAGACTCCGGCTCGGCCGTTGAATCCTATCGAGACATTTATAGTAGTCGCTTTCAGTATTAATACAATTTAATTTTCCGTTATCACATGACAATCCCCCGTGGCCTATCGGAAAAGCGAACGCTTACAGATTCAAGGTGACCGTCCGAGATTGTTATTTCCCTTCGCTCAAATAAAAGATGAATGTTTTATAAACCGGCAGCCGGTTGCTCTTGTCCTTTTTTTCCTTCAAGACGGTTAGTAAAGAACATTTATATATATATATATACATACATACACCCCCCACACCCCCCCACACATATATATATATATATATATATATATATATATATATATATATATATATAATCCAGGCAAGGTAAACATCCACAGGATAGTAATCCAAAAAATGTCAACTGGGATTATAAAAAGGGCTCAATATCAAATAGATCTGTTACATATATGATTATTTTATACATACATGTACAAGATGTGCGACACTGGCATGTCGATATCATTGATCGACAGCTGTTATAAACTGAGATCTCATCATGCAGAGTTAGAATCACATTCTTACCTCATATCATATTTGGGAAGAATGAAATGGGAAGGAAAATAAAATAAAGGAAATTTAAAATTCGGAAAGTCACGTGGTTTAATTTGAGACCATTGAGAATCAAATGGAAAATGAAATAAAATAAAATGAAATAAAATAAAATGAAATAGGGGTAAAATGAAATATAAGACCGAATATAAAAATATAAATTATAAATTTATCGAGGATAGAGAAAACGAAGGAGAGAAATAAAATAGGTGGAAGAGAGGGGGGAGGACGACATTTATAAAGAAAAGGGGGGAAGGGAAGAGGCTGTAAAAAACACACAGCTGATGTCTGAACTTTTTCTGTGGCTGTCGCAGACGTTTTCCCGTCTGGTTTCAATTCGTGGTGAGATGTTAATACATTCGGCTCTAATGTTGGTTGTTTTTTTTCCTTTTTTTCGTTTTTTCTGTTTTTTAACTCTTAGATTTACTCTTTTGATTTCATCTTATTGTTATTAATTAATTTGGTTTATTAATTAATAACTAAAAGTATACTTAGTATATATATATATATATATATATATTAAAAAAAGCTTTTAGTTTTTTATGCATGAAGAAAAAACAAAAACCCAACCCCAATTCATATCGGCTATCCACAGGAAAGGTCATCGACAGGAACAGGTCCCATTCGTAACGATACAGAAGCATTCTCATTTTCCGTAGTCTTAGTAGATACAATCAATTCTAGTCCCAACAAACGACTTTCAATGGCTTTTAATTATTTGATTACTAACTAAATCCACATATTTCAGACTTAAACTTGTATAAGCTGATGTCACTTCTGGAAAAATCACAAAGTACAGTCGTGAAACATAACCATTTAAATTCCTCTCTATTTACTAACTACTTGGATATGGCCGATGGGATAAGACTCTCGACTACGAATCAGTGGCGATTTGTGATCGGGGTTCGCGCCCACCGACCGTTGAGAATTAGTTCCTACACTGAAGATTGCGTTAGCATGAAACATCGATGTCTGTAGGTATTAAAATATATAAATATTATATATATATATATATATATTAATGCAACTTTTATTCAAATATAATTTTATTACTAGCTACCATATCCCATAATGGTTTTTGGGTGTAGTGTTTGGATAGTAGTAGTAGTAGTAGTATTGTTGTTGTTGTTGTTATTATTATTATTATTATTATTATTATTATTATTATTATTATTTTATATGCAAATTACCAAATCAAACTGTAGTCTTAAAGGTAATATATTGTTAATATTATTATTATTATTATTATTATTATTATTATTATTATTATTATTATTATTATTGTTGTTGTTGTGATTGTTGTTGTTATTTATTTATTTATTTATTTATTTATTTATTTATTTATGTATATGTTAGTGAAATTAAAGCTGAATTATTTCTACATTTGATTATTGGGGAAGTGGTCGTTTGATCAGTACCATTAGAGAGCCATGACTATTATAACTATCCTGTTTTTAAATCTCCGAAACAGTTACATGGTAAACAACTGATGATCTCCGTTTTAATATTTCACGCTCAAGTTAAGGGCTCCTGTTTTTGTTTTACTGTTAGCTACTTAAATCCTCTTTTTTATTTATGAATTTTCCAACGGTGGGTCGACTTATGCGAGTGCTAAGTCTGCAGCATTTTGGATTTAGTTAGTTTCTCTGGGAATTTAAAGTGCATTTTCTTTCTTTGTTTAAAATGACTCAAAGCTTCTTTTTATATATATATATATATATATATATATATATATATATATATATATAGAGAGAGAGAGAGAGAGAGAGGGAGAGAGAGAGAGAGATACATATATTGTTTCATTTTACGCCAGTCGAACTTCTCAGAAATCAAATGACCCAATTGCTGGGGTTTACACTTGATCTCTATATGAGATACATAGATATTCGAATATTCCATTAGAGTTTTCTTTTATCGCTATAACGTTGAGTTAGTAAAAAAATTAAGAACATTAATTTTTCTCTCCCAGATTAACGAGTTAACTATCTTATAGTATACCTTTCTTTGTAGTCTCTTGGTCTTATCAGGTTGCAGGACAAGAATTCATCTAGTCTGGTGGAGTATCCAGTTTAGTGCTGTTATTCGAGACAATATCACTTGGAGAAGGTGCACCGTTCCTCGTATAAGTCAGTGTGTAGCCATTCCAATATTATCTTTTGGGGGGCTTCGAATACGATGTTATTTTGAATATTCATTCAAGGTTTTCTTGCAGGGGGATGTATCCTCATGTCAGGTTGTCCTGACAAACCTTTGTACAGAGAGACCGAATACACTCGAGGATTATGTAAGTAATCTAAACTCTTATATATATATATATATATATATATATATATATATATATATATATATATATATATATATATAATATATATATATATGAATATGTGTCTTTACCTTTGACTTATTTGCATACACCAAAGATCTGCACCACATGCTTGGAAACAAAATCCAGCCACTTATCATGGTCTTGTGCCATTTTACCGTTGGCAGGAGTAGATTGTTAGTCTTAATTCTTATTTGGTCAACCCATCTTTTTATTGTCGTCGGCTTGATCTTTCTTGAATGAAATCTTCTTTATACGATTTCATTACATAGCTGGAGTCTGGTAGCCGAGAAACATGTTTGAACCACGGTAATCTTATTTTTTGAATAACGTTGTTGATGGATATGTTCATGTTAAGCCTTTTTCTGATATTTGCATTTCTTGTTCTATCTAGCAAAGTTGATGGAAGATAGTGAAACATTTTATTTCAAAGACATTGAGCATCCTCTCATGCCATGCCAGCATTGTCTATGTTCTGCTTGCATATATAGTAGGACTAATTATCAATGCAGTTTTAAGTATTATCTTCAAAAGCGTTCAAATGTCCTTCCAGCTCCATTTGTTTTATTTTAGACGTCTGAATGCAAAAGTTGTTATTCATATACTTTTGTCAAATAAGGATTTTAGAACCACCGAACAAAAAAACACAAAATCTTCGTGTTTATCAATCGTTTTGTTGTCTCTGCCATCTTCTTCCGCTTTATTTCCCCTCTCCTTTTCTTTCTTTGCTCTCTCTCTCTCTCTTTATCTCTCTCTCTCTCTCTATCTCTCTCTCTCTCTATATATATATATATATATTGTATATGTATATATATGTATATATATATATTTATTTATTTTGGTACAGAAAAATTAGTACAACATTCGTACCGTCGGTTTCAAGCACAGAAAAAACTTAGCCATCCGGCTCTCTTCAGCTTCTGTTGTCATCTGTTTCGAAAATGTGAAGTCACGTGTCACTTTCGTTTGGACGCGTTATTTGCTTAGAGTGCTATGTATGTTGCGCAGATGCTTGTTCACATTACATATACATTTATGTGTGGGGTTACACTCGTGGAAACAGAGAGCAGTGAAGGAATTCGCAAGACAAGTAGTCCGTTGAAATAATCTATCAAGGTAGACATTTTCTGACATTTGGGGACTAGAGTGAACTCGCGACATTATGCCCCTAGTCCGGTTTGTCGTTGATACGTAAGTTGAGGGGGACATTTTTATAAAGTTCGTCGGAACACATTCCCTGAAAGTACTTGTAAAACAAGCACAAAGATGCAACATTGCTGCACCTATTAACTTAGAGAATCTTTTTTTGTGACCTGCCAAAGAGGGGGTAACTAGTGTTAGCTGCACCAGTGCATATGGAGCAACAACACTCTATGCATGAGCGAAGGGTGGCTTTTCAGAGATATATGATACCGCCAGGTTTGAGAAGTTTTCTAGTCCGATGGAAGGAACCAATTTTTTTGCAGTCGACTTGTGAGTATTTTCTTTGTGCTTATTCTGTTTCATATTTCTTATGGATGTTAGGCCGAAGGGTTTGAATCTTGGACTCTCGGGAAGAATTCTATCATCTATGGCCATCGATGGTTGGAAAGTTTTCTAATAATTGTTAAAGGAAAAGGGCTTTGTATTTGTAGCATCGAATGTAACCATTCATTTTTGGCCAAATTCTTCTCTAGACTGGAGGTATTTTCTAAGGATTCAGCCATTACCTTGAATATGTGCGTGTTCGATTTGTCCGCATGTCGAGAATAGAGCGTAGTGTCATCAGCCAATATATACATGTCGGACGCGATTGCCTCAGGGAGGTCGTTTATAAAAGTCAGCCATAATAAAAGTTCTTGTATAGACTGCTGAGACACACTTGTATTATTGTTATGTTGTTGTGACTTGGAGTATTGTATTAGCTAAGAAGGACCTGATTATATTAAATATTCGTCGAGTAAATACGTACTGAATTAATTCCCCTGTGAAGACCTTTATATCAGTCCGTGTAAAGGTCATGGCTATATCAAACGATAGCAACCTAAGTTCACCTGATTAATCCAGTGTATGTTATATGCGTTCATTAATGGCCAAGGGGGTAACCGCATAGAACGGGATTGCTTCAGTCCATACTGTTGATGAGAACAAAAAGTTTAGCATTTTCCCGGTGGTGGACTGTCGCTAGATTGATTAATAGTTCAAATATGTTATCGTAGAGCGGAAAGGGGATTTGTGAGGCGATAATTTTGCAGTGTCCTTAAGCATTTGTACTACTGAAGCAATTTTCCAGCTACCAGAGAAGCAAGATGAAATCATATTTATGGAAAGCTAGTAACACAGAAAAATTTATGCTTCTCACCAAAAAAAACAATCATAAAGCTAAATGCATGGATGTACGATCTACGGTTGCTTTTATATCTTAGTGTTACTCTAGCCAACTATTTTATTACCTACTCTCCGGCTATTATTCCAATCGGTTAATGGATGGTGTATATATATATATATATATATATATATATATATATATATATATATATATATATATATATATATATAAATTTCGTTAAATAAGAGATAATTTATATCTGCATTTTTGATCTAGACCCTTTCTAATTTTTTATTATGTATTTACTTATGGACGGATATATATATATATATATATATATATATATATATATATATAGAGAGAGAGAGAGAGAGATAGATAGATAGATAGATAGATAGATAGATAGAGAGAAAGAAAGCGATAGATAGGTATAGAGAGATATATAAGGAGAGTTATTTACGGAGATATATATATATATATATATATATATATATATATACATATATATATATATAGAGAGAGAGAGATAAAGAGAGAGAGATAGAGAGATAGAGAGAGATAGATAGATAAGTAGATAGATAGATAGATAGATAGATAGATAGATAGATAGATAGATAGATAGAGAAAGAAAGCAATAGATAGGTATATATATATATATATATATATATATAAGGAGATTTATTTACGGAGAGATAAATAGATAGATTTATAGACATGGACGGAAATACATAGATAAATATAAACAAGCTAGAATGTATATATATATATATATATATATATATATATATATATATATATATATATATATAGAGAGAGAGAGAGAGAGAGAGAGATAGAGATAGATAGATAGATAGATAGATAGAGAAAGAAAGCGATAGATAGGTATAGAGATATATATAAGGAGATTTATTTACGGAGAGATAAATAGATAGATTTATAGACATGGACGGAAATACATAGATAAATATAAACAAGCTAGAATGTGTATATATATATATATATATATATATATATATATATATATATATATATATATATATATATATAGATATAGATATATATATATATATATAGAGAGAGAGAGAGAGATAGATAGATAGATAGATAGATGGATGATCTTGTTTACTATATGAAGTATGGGAAGTACTTGTGTCCTTATGTCTATAAAATATTCTTGAAGACAGGTTTTCTTCCATTTCGACATAGAAGCGAAATACAACCTGATTCTGAAACGAACCTTCTTTTTTGCATCTCATTTCGTTATTTTTTTTTTATTTTGGGATTTAATTTCGTTTTTTGTGACGCTAGCCTCGCCCCCTTCCCCTTTTCCCCTTTCCCCTTCCTTCATGGTCGGTGAATCTTCCGAAATTGTCATTTTGCCTCGAAAATCCCCAAAGGACACATCAAATCCGATTTTTTTTTTCATTTGCGGCGAAATGGAGGACCTGATTTAAATCTGTTATTGTTTCTGAGTAGGATTAGGGTTAGTGTTATTTTTTTTTTTTGCTGTTGTTTATTTCGTTGTTTATTTTTTTCGTTTGTCTTTATTTCTTTATTATTTAAAAATACGAAAAGTAAATTTCAACACGCTGTCATAGAAAACGTATGTTTCAAGTTAGGATATATATATATATATATATATATATATATATATATATATATATATATATATATATATATATATATATATTTCCTTTCTGCTTTACATGTTTTTTTTGTTTTTTTTGCCCTTCTGGTTTACATGTTTTTTGTTGTTTATTCAGTTTTCCCTTACAGATACACTAACTTTTAACAGCATTTGAACACCTTACAATAAAAACAGTAGAGACTATCAAACGGCTTTCTTGTATTTTCTTCTGTTGGAGTTGCTTCAATCATACATATACGTTTGCCGGTTGCTTGTTAGATCTTACGGCATATCCCTATTTACTTGCCTCCCCACGTGGGCATAGTTGGACATGTAGCAAGAAGTGCCCCTTGATAAGAGAGTCACCCCGTAGGGCATTTTTAGACGAAAAACTATAAAACAACAGCAGGTGCCCTATTGCGTTTAATTTTATGCTCGTAAAATTGTTCAGTTGTCTTATTGGTTTTAATTTGATTTTGAAAAAAGTTCAATTCTCGCACGCGTGAATTTAGGAAAATTCCTGAGGATAAGCGCTGAAACAAATCTGTCGACAGCTTTTGTTAGAAGGAACACAAAAATTGTATATAATTTAGAGCAATTTTACTTGGCAATGGTATATATATATATATATGTAGTAGGATGAAAAGGAATTAGAAAATCGACGGAGACAGATCTTTTTCAATTCAGTTGTTCAATGCAAGGTATATTCCGCAAAAAAGCAATTTACTCAATTTTTTTTTTCCTTAAGCCAACCTTTTCAAAGATCTAAATCTTATCATCAGAGGAAATTGCTGGGATAGATAAGTTGGCAAAGGCCAAGATTTAAAATTTGAAAAAGTAAAATAAAGATTGTTGTGGAAAAACAAGGCAAAAAGCTGCCCGAATTCAAGCAAGTGTCCGATTACAAAAAAAAAAAACGGTGTCAAAAAGTCCAGCGAGAAAGTGATTTGTAGGTAGGTCGTTAGAAGGCACGAGAAATAAAATGAGAGGTTTCAAAGTTAAACTCCAGAAACCAACCTCCTCAGGTGCGGCCAAAATAGATAGAATCCAGAGGGTAAAAAGTCCAATAGAGGGTTCTTTCGTGGATGCAACAAGGCTCAGTGATTCGTGAGGTGGGAAATATTAGCCAGAAATATACTTTGCATTGAACAACTGAATTGAAAAAAGATCTGCTTTCGTCGCTTTTCTAATTCCTTTTCATCCTTCTATCTATCTATCTGCTCTATCCAGTATATTGAGCTGTATACTTTTCACAATAGGTTTTACCTTTCCTAAAAGTTCGCTTTTAGTTTTCCACTTCATATATATATATATATATATATATATATATATATATATATATATATATATATATATATATATATATATATATATATATATATACAACAGAAAAATAGTGGTTGTATAAAAAGGAGGTGAATTTATGTTTGCGCATACGTGCATATCTTTTTAACGATGTTTGAGTAACTGCTTCCACATTGAGATCCTTCAATTCTGGCTGCTTTCGTTAGACAGTAAAGGCTTTTTCTGCGCAAACCATCTACGTGGCCTTCTGTCGCAATACAGTCAGGCCGATAACAACTATGGTTATAAATTCGGGAATGAGTAATGCTAAATCTTACTGCCACCAAAGAGTTTTATCGAGATGTAGTCAACCCTGGTCTAAGATGGTGGAGAAGGACTAGGTTGGCTCTCAGCGACTGCTGTCGAGGTCGTATATCACTGAGGGGTCAACCGTTGTCGTTCTGATGTAAAA
>OY744531.1:92895954-92933454 GCA_963556195.1 Sepiola atlantica | reverse complement strand
AGCTTTTGTCCAATTAAGTGTGTCTACGTAAGAACAACATCCACTGCAAAGCCATTTGTTTTTAAGAGTCCAAACTTAAAAGATCTTGAACAACACAACTACAAAACAGAGTTGATAAACAGCCCCGATTATATAACACTCATCCGTCTGTTGAATACAATTCCACGGGACTGCTTCTCAGATGACTATAGCACAGTCGTTTTCAAGTCCAATGTTAACAAATTCTTATTGAGCCGTCTTCTTAAATAATCTAATTACTGGCCACTCTCAACCATTGTCACCAATCCTTACAGTGTTTTTTCACTCCCTCCTGGCAAACTCATTAACCTTTATCCCCGAGTAGCCTATGTGCTTTTATAAGTCGTGACTACTTAGTACATTTAAAAATAGAAAAGAACAAAACACGGCCAATTACTCTTCGGCGCCTATTTCATAGAAGAAAGGTAAAAAGATAGACTAGTAAGACTAATTTTGGTGAATCTTTTTTTGCTTTTTTAAGGGAAGTTTTTTGGTCGTGTGTTATTATATCAGTAGGAATCGGGCATTGTTTGCGGGAGAAGATTCTAGGGAGGTAACGAGTTATTCGAGAGCGAAATAACAAAACCGAAAACAAGAAGAAGAAGAAGAAAAAGAAGAAGAAGAATAAGAAGAAGAAGAAGAAGAAGAAACAAAAAGACAGAAAAAAATGGAGGAATAAGAATAAAAGGAAGAAGAAAAAAATCGAAGAAGCATGAGAAAAAGAAAGGAAAGAAATAGAAGAGAAAAACTGAAAAGGAAAAAGAAGGAGCATTAGAAAAGTAACAGACTAGAATAATATGAAGGTGTTAAAGAAAAAGAAAAAAGAATAGATAAAAAAGGGTTAAGAAAAAAAGAAAGTGACAAGACAACAAATGAGAACAAAAAGAGCAGAGGGTGAGTAAAAGACTAAAAAGTTCTGCAAGGAATGAAGAGAAGAAGAATATGAAAAAAAGAAGAAGAAATACATAAATGCAGCGGAAGAAGAATAAAGCAAAGAAGGTGGAAAAGAAAAAGAAAAAATGAACAAGCTGAAGACAAAGAAGAAGAAGAAGAAGAACATGTAAAAAAGAAGCAGTAAAAAGCGTGATATACTAGAAGAAGAAGAAGAAGAAGAAGAAGAAACACGAAAAGAAGAAAGAGACAAGACAATGAAGGAAAAGATGAAGAATAGAAAAAAATGAAGCATAAAAAGAAGAAGCGAAACAAGAACAATGAAAAAACAGAAAAGAATTAAGAAAAAAGAAGAACGAAGAAGAAGACAGAAAAGAAGTACGAAGATGTAGAAGAAGAAGGAAAAAAAGAACTAAGAAAACGAAAGGAGTAAGTAGAAGAAGAAGAAGAAAAAGAAAAAAAAGAAGAAGAAAAAGAAAACAAAGAAGATAGAAGAATGGTGAAAAAGAAAGTGATGAATGATTAAGAATAGAAATGAAAAAAGAATAAGGAATAAAAAAGGAAGAAGAAGAAAAAGAAGAAGAAGAAAGAAGAAGCTAGAAGAAGAAAAAAGAAGAAAAAGAAGAAGAACAAAGAAGTGGAAGAAGAAGAAAGAAGAAGATAGAAGAAGAAAAAAGAAGAAAAAGAAGAAGAACAAAGAAGTGGAAGAAGAAGAAAGAAGAAGATAGAAGAAGAAAGAAGACGAAAAAGAAGAACAAAGAAGAAGAAGAAGAAGATAGAAGAAGAAAGAAGAAGAAAAAGAAGAACAAAGAAGAAGAAGAAGAAGAAGAAGAAAATGAAAATAGAAGATAGAAGAATGGTGAAAAAGAAAGAGAAATGAAAAAAGAATAAGGAATAAAAAGGAAGAAGAAAAAGAAGAAACAGAAAAAGAATAATAATAATAATAATAATAATAATAATAATAATAATAATAAGAAGAAGAAGAAGAAGAAGAAGAAGAAGAAGACGGAATGATGTGGGTTCAGGGTTTGGACGAAGAGGGCGACCTACAATGTCAAAAACAAACGACATACGGAATAGAGGCACGGGTAAAATTGGTAGGAACTGACGAAGCGTTTCTCGCAGAAACAAACGAGCACCACCATTTCGTTGTATACCGGGTGGGAGGTTTTATTATTATTTGTATTTTTATATGGTGGTCGAATAGGATAGTGTCGATAAGGGAGGGCATCACCATAATCGGCCAGGTGCAGCAAAAGGGGTTCCCAGTTACGGGGGGGGGTAGATGAGAACAAGGTAGGCAATAGGGTAGGGGGCGCTGGTTCAAAACGGAATTAGTGGTCACTGAGTGGAGTGGATATACGTCGTCCTATGGAAAAGGGGGCACTTGTTAGGGAGCATATATGTAAAAGGGGCCGGGATTTAGAAAAGAATTTGAGGACAAAGGAAAACAATGCGATTAAAGTGAAAACAGAATAAAACTAATTGTTTGCAAAGAAATCGGAGAGATCTCAGAAGTGAATGAAAACAAAAGTAGAATACGTAAAACGAGACAGAACACTCGCAGTTATAACAGACATAACTTCATAGAAACACGTATTACCATTAATAACGAAAACTACGGTAAAAGGGTCCTGATCGACCTAGACGAGATCATATTGATTATATTCCCTCTTTCATGAATTGAGAAATAGGTAGAAACTGGAAACCCCAACTTCCATGAGCAGAGTTCCTTTCTAAGAACTGTTAGTCTGTAGAACACAATACCACGGGGTTGCTTCCCAATTGACTACAGCATGGTCGATTTCAAGTCCAATGTTAACTAATTCTTGTTGAGCCGTCCTATTTAGTAATTAATGCCAGTCTAGATTTAACAATGCTCTGAAATCCTCAAGGTGTTTGTCTCACCATTCACCTGACAAACTGTTCACTCTTATCCTCGAGTGGGATTTTGGCCTTGATGTCCGATGACCTGTTAGTAAAAAAAAGTTCCTGTCGATTTGACGCAGATTAAGGCCACCTTCACATTAGCCTATATTATTGCCCCTCTTAAACTTTTAGTATTCTAATGCTTCTGTGACCCGTGTAATACTTACAAACGGATATATGATAGACGCAGGAGGTTGGCCACTTTCATTTCAGTACCATTTAAAGTATCTAATAGCGGTAAAGTGCAACGGATAGATGGTTCTGTGTACTATTCGTGGGGTTGAGAGTTGGAGGCCATGGACGACTGGAAAGCATCGGCATATTGAAAGAGAGTGATCTGCATCATGATGATTCGCGCTGGATTAAAAACATCATAATCATAGCTGCAGCCAAGTGAGCTGGAGAATTACGACGGAGATGTGGAATCAGTGGCTAGCAAGAAGAATCATAACAAGTGCTCTGAATGTGAAATTCGTCGTGCAAAATAAGGTACAGCAAGATCCAGGAGAAGCAATTGAGAGTACTCAATTATTTTACGAAATGCTACGACGTATCAACAGTGCCAATGGTTTATTCCCCCCAAAAGAGAGCTCAACCGACGAGTTGGACCGACAAAATTATCCGTATACCCACTAATATTCAATATTTGTACACATTTCTTATAAGTTAATGTTCCTATGATCGTTTTATATTTAATTAAGTAAATAACAAGTGAATATAAAACTCCATTTTTAAAATGTAGATAAAAGTTAACATATATAACAAAGAAAGGAACAATATGTAGTATCTGTCCTGATGCAACAATATATCTATTCTCTCCTCGGTCAGTGAAGGAGAAGTCCTTCTATACTGAGGTTATTTTTCTTATATTTGTGTCATTCTTGAGTTCCCCTTTTTGGAGAGCTTGATTTCCCCCACATTAAAAGCCGACCTTGTATCTTACTTTGCCCTCGTGGGAAGGCAAGTAAATAGGAACCTAGCCACTGCAAATACTCTTGCAGTATCGCAACATCCGTTTACCATTGATTTCTCGCTGGTAAGGACCATTGGTCCTCTCTGGGATTTGGGTGGTAATAAGCCTCCCCAAGATCCCAGCATTCTCTGCACTTCCAGTGGAGGTCTGGTTTGTGTTGTCCCTCCTCGGTCTTCTCATCCGTCTTCATTCTATGCAAATATTTTGTGTGGTGTCAGCCTAGGCTGGTACCATATATATTTTTTTGTATTCATTTATTTATTATTTTATTTATTTATTTATTAATTTTTAAAAATATTTTAGGGGGGAGAGTGGGGAAGGAGAGCGGGGAGCTTATGGTGTTTCTTGCTATTTCTGTTCATTGGTTCATTTTTGTGTGGTGTCGGCTGAGGCCGGTGTAATTTATTGGAGGGGGGGGGCTCAGGAAGTGATTATTATTATTATTATTATTATTATTATTATTATTATTATTATTATTATTATTATTATTATTATTATTATTATTATTATTATTTACTCACTAGGAGTTATCACACTGGTCATCGTCAGTGATCGCCCACTGCCAACAACCTGTGGTATTCCCTGGAGTCTGAGTGACAACAAGTCTCCTCAGACTTCCAGTATGCTCCACTTCTTTTTGCTCATCACCGCTGATGACCTTGTGGTATCGCAACAGCCACCTACCATCGATTTCCCGCTGATAAGGGCCATTGGTCCCCTCTGGGGCCCGAGTGGCAACAAGCCTCCCCAAGGTCCCAGAGCTGTCCGCGCTCTTTCAGTGGAGGTCTGGTTTGCGCTATTATTATCATTTATTGATGGAATTAAGCTCTATCTGAAATGATATTGATCCTTGTATCTGTAAAAATTATTCTGATTTGATATTGTTATATTTCTGACAATCGGCTTTGTAATTTTTAGACAATCTGGCACAAACAGACAAACCAAACAATAAACAAACAATCAACCAACTATCAGTAGAAACAAACGAACACAAGTGAAAGCAGCACCTCCCCAACCTCCCACTTAGAAGAGGAGTTAAGAATGGCGTATTTAAACATAACCACCAATAAGGTTAACAAAACCACCCGGTTAATATGACCACCACCTCTCATGTTGTCCGGGTTGGAAAAACAACGGGCACTTTTCATTCGAAACAGGGTTCAATGGTTTCCGGACGAATGGTTAGGCAATCTTAGGGTCCAGGAGTAAAATCGCTTCACCGGCCCCTATTATTTAAAACGAAAAAAAAGAGACGAAAAACAAATACTATGTATTTAGTTTTGTTTGTTGAAGAACTTTTGCTAAGCGTGAGGGTTGGGATTTGGGGTAGGGTGGCACACTCGGGTTTAGTTTTACAATACGCTTGTATGCACGGGCGATGGGTGGGCCACGTCGAACAGGCTTCGAAATGATGTACGGACGTGTGAGGCTGGGGGTGGGGGCAGATGGAGGGATCTTGCCGGGTGCGGCTGGACGTGAAATAAAAGTCAGTTTTGAAACAACACTGGTCCTATTATTATAACTCGTCTTCAATTTGGAGTCTGGAACTAAAAGGATGCTCGACCAGCCAATAACAAAACAAAATGGACAAATAGGGTGACCTGGTTCTATAATCATAATATGAGTAACGGGTGTCTGTACGACGTGTCTCTTTGCGTGTCTCTGTGTGTGTTCGCTAAGGACTTTTTAGTCTATTAGACCAAAGGGGTGAACCGCTTGAACGCCACTCTGCACCAATCCATGGTTCCTTCTTGTAAGACATTCACAGCAAGAACTCGTCATCCTACATCAACTGCAAAGAACCTCCCTTTCTTCCTCTTGTGTCTATCATCAAACGGAATTTCCATGATCAGATTTTTTTTCCAACGAACTCTCTATCTGTTGAACACGTTGCCACAAGAGTTCTCCCCTGCTGACTACAACATGGTCGTCTTCGAATCAACGTCAACAATTATTTGTCATAAATATCCTCATAAGTAATCACATTTTGTTTATTTCATTCGTCATTTTCAGTCCTCTCATGATGTTCGTCATCATTAAACTGACAGTCTATCCATCTCATTAACTGTTATCCTGGAGTGGCTGTTGGCCTTGCTAAAGTGACTTATTAGAAAATAATTAAAAATAGCTCACGAGATTTGTTTGCATTATGTGATTTTTTTGTGAATTGAAAAATTTATTTTGTGACATTTTTTATTTTTGTGACTTTTTGATTTATTGTGACTTGTTGACATTTATCGACTTTCGAATATTGTATAAGTTTTACTTTAGCTTTCTCACATTTTGTGACATTTCGTTATTTTTGTGACTTTTTTTATTTTTTGTGACTTGTTGACATTTTGCGACTTTCGAATATTTTATAAGTTTTACTTTAGCTTTCTCACATTTTGTGACATTTTTTTTATTTCATCCCGGGTGGAATTTTAGCCTGAAGATTCCCCCCCCCCGGGGATGAAACACGGGAACCTCTGTGTAGCTTAATTGCCATAAATATATTTTCATATCTTACTACCTAGCTCTACTTACGCATCGAGCACTGTTGAAGTAAATACTGAAAATTGATACATAAAAAATTATATCTCCTTATAAAATGTTATGTGGATACATGAAATAGTAATATTTGGCTCCTCAAGCAGTTGAGCACTTTCACAAGAATTTATTTCACCACTGAAAAATAATATGGAAAAATTATCTTAGAAACATCAATTAAGAATATCCCAACATTTAGCAAGCGTGGATACATTATTAAATTAATTAGAAAAACGGACGAACTAATACGCCGAATGCGATGGCGAGCACACTTCTTCTTCAACAATAAAGATAAAAACCTGGATACAAAAGAATCCTATGGATTCAAAAGCCTAAAAAACGTTAACCCAATAGATCTCATGATTAGCTTTGAAAATTACCTCTTAAATATAATTAAAAATTTAAAATTTAACAAACAATATAATAATTTTCAAAAACAATTACACACCATCGTTAAAACATAAACACTTATTGTTATTATTCTTACTGACGATAGTAGACCGGTGTTTACCGGTGCGTTTATTATTTGTCGCTTCCCTCGGCGGTTTCAAGAATATGTAGAGCACTGCATTCACTCACCCTTAATCGGACGTGTCATCAATTTTTGTGTATATAGATTTTTTAATTTATTAATTTATGAATTGATTAATCAAATACTATCTCTCTCTTTGTATATATATATATATATATATATATATATATATATATATATATATATATATATATATATATATAATTATTTCCACAATTAGACAACGCCGCAACCCACAACCTATGAAAGAAACAAACCGGAAGTCCTAGACTCGAGTTTCGCATCCTGAGTTCGGATGTGTTCTACTGATGAGCCCAAAGGAGGGCGAAACTCGAGTCTAGGACTTCCGGTTTGTTTCTTTCATAGGTTGTGGGTTGCGGCGTTGTCTGATTGTGGAAATAATTATATATATAATCTCACATTCAATAAATATATATATATATATATATATATATATATATATATATATATATATATATATAATCTCGGAAGTTTCTCAACCATTAAAACTATATTTAAAAAACAAAACAAAAAAAAACTTATAGTCCCAAGTCTTCCAGTGGAAAATCACTCATGTAAGTCAATTTATTTTTTACAGTTATTATATTAGTTTGTTTCTAACACTATTTTAAGGGATCATCAGTTGTTTACCATGAAAAACTGTTTCGGGAATTTAAAAACAAGACAGTATTTAATTTCATGGCTTCCCAGCAGAGTTGATCAGACCCCACTTCCCTTAAAAGACAAAAATATGAACGTTCCTTATACTAAATCTACGTTTAGTTCCATATAAATGTTTTGCTAACTTATATTAGTTATTTAAGACACACACAAAAAAAATTGTCTTTACCTGTGCTGTTCGTCTGTCTAATAAAATTTATCCGTTACTTACAAAAATGTTGCTGCATATATATATATATATATATACATATATATATATATATACATACATACATACATACATACATACATACATACATACATACACATATATATATATATATATATATATATATATATATATATATAGATAGATAGATAGATAGATAGATAGATACAGCCCTTTTATATGGTTTATAACACCATATATGTTTCAGATTTAATTATTTTTCTGGTTATGATTTATAATTCATATTATTATTATTATTATTATTATTATTATTATTATTATTATTATTATTATTATTATTATTATTATTATTATTATTATTATTATCATGGTTTTTATCATGATGGTTATAGATTATTACAGTTATTGTTAATTTATTCCTTGATTCGGCTGTTTTGATCGATTATATTATTACAACTATTGATTTTCGTTTATCTTTTACACGAAATTATTTAATATTTCTATTATTATTTAAATTTTGATTTTATTATATTTAAAATATGATATATTATTACGATGATTGGTGTAAATAAGTAGGATTTAAACAAATTTCTATAAATGGGTGTTTTTTATCCTATGATAATTAGATTTATATATATATATATTTCGAAGCATTAACATATTGATGTTTTCTTTAGCTTGAATTGTATTTGTGAGGGGCGCTGAAGAAGCGACTTTCTAAATCGTCTTAGAAACCATCGTACGCCAACTATTTCTGAATTTCGAATTCTTTGAACAGATATAAATAATGTGAACAATGTATTTGTTTCAACCTACCCCCTCTCTCTGTCTCTGTGTATATATATATATATATATATATATATATATATATATATATATATATATAATATTTTTTGGAAAAAACTACAACAATGTGTAGTGTTAAATAAATAACATTTATTTTAATCCGACCTTTCGAGAATTACACTTCTGTTTGTCAAAGAAATGTTTTTCTTTTCTTTGTATTTCTTCCTCGTCTGATGGTAATGGACTTATGCGTCAGAAAATCACGTTATGTCTGTAAGCCAGGTTACGCCAATTTGAATAGAAAAGGGTATGTAGACATATTCTTAAACCATTGTTTCGTAATAGTATAATATTATTTGAATATATATATATATATATATATATATATATATATATATATATATATATATATATATATATACTAGTAGTAGAATACCTGTCTCAGCCAAACTACGTATCTCAGTTTATTGCAGATATAGTTGCCACATTGTGTTGTGCTATGTTGTGTTGTGTAAGTGATTTTCCGATGTCGCGAACATCGTTAATAAATTAGTTGGTTGTCTTATTAGAATTAAAGCGTGATTTTGTAAAGATTGAATTTTTCTCAGGATTAATTGAAGAATTAAAAAATCTATAATATAGTTGGTGCGTACGTTGATCATGAAAATGCGCCATTTTTGTATTCTTATATTTAAGGAGTTGTTGTCTGCCTACAGATTCTATCTTTTTCATGACTGATTTAATCAGTTTTATAGAGTAGTGGCTCTGGGAAACATCTGCTAATTTATTGATATGGTAGATATAAAAATGCGAAATTGAGATAGTCATTGCTATTATTGTAAAGCGAATTATGGTCATCTGTCAGTTTAATGTAGATGAATGAGATACTATGTTATTTAGGGATCGGATGATTACATATGTGAATGGAATAGAAGTGTATGAAAGTAGATACTATGTTATTTAGGGATCGGATTATTATATATGTGAATGGAATAGAAGTGTATGAATGTAGATAATATGTTATTTAGGGATCGGATTATTATATATGTGAATGGAATAGAAGTGTATGACAGTAGATAATATGTTATTTAGGGATCGGATTATTATATATGTGAATGGAATAGAAGTGTATGAAAGTAGATAATATGTTATTTAGGGATCGGATTATTATATATGTGAATGGAATAGAAGTGTATGAATGTAGATAATATGTTATTTAGGGATCGGATTATTATATATGTGAATGGAATAGAAGTGTATGACAGTAGATAATATGTTATTTAGGGATCGGATTATTATATATGTGAATGGAATAGAAGTGTATGAAAGTAGATAATATGTTATTTAGGAATCGGATTATTATATATGTGAATGGAATAGAAGTGTATGAAAGTATGTAATATGTTATTAAGGGATCGGATTATTATATATGTGAATGGAATAAAAGTGTATGAAAGTATGTAATATGTTATTTAGGGATCGGATTATTACATATGTTAATGGAATAGAAGTGTATGAAAGTAGATAATATGTTATTTAGGGATCGGATTATTATATATGTGAATGGAATAGAAGTGTATGAAAGTAGATAATATGTTATTTCAGGATCGGATTATTATATATGTTAATGGAATAGAAGTGTATGAAAGTATGTAATATGTTATTTAGGGATCGGATTATTATATATGTGAATGGAATAGAAGTGTATGAAAGTAGATAATATGTTATTTAGGGATCGGATTATTATATATGTTAATGGAATAGAAGTGTATGAAAGTAGATAATATGTTATTTAGGGATCGGATTATTATATATGTGAATGGAATAGAAGTGTATGAAAGTAGATAATATGTTATTTAGGGATAGGATTATTATATATGTGAATGGAATAGAAGTGTATGAAAGTAGATAATATGTTATTTAAGGATCGGATTATTATATATGTGAATGGAATAGAAGTGTATGAAAGTAGATAATATGTAATTTAGGGATAGGATTATTATATATGTGAATGGAATAGAAGTGTATGAAAGTAGATAATATGTTATGTAGGGATAGGATTATTATATATGTGAATTGAATAGAAGTGTATGAAAGTAGATAATATGTTATTTAGGGATAGGATTATTATATATGTGAATGGAATAGAAGTGTATGAAAGTCGATAATATGTTATTTAGGGATAGGATTATTATATATGTGAATGGAATAGAAGTGTATGAAAGTAGATAATATGTTATTTAGGGATAGGATTATTATATATGTGAATAGAATAGAAGTGTATGAAAGTAGATAATATGTTATTTAGGAATAAGATTATTATATATGTGAATAGAATAGAAGTGTATGAAAGTAGATAATATGTAATTTAGGGATAGGATTATTATATATGTGAATGGAATAGAAGTGTATGAAAGTAGATGATATGTTATTTAGGGATCGGATTATTATATATGTGAATGGAATAGAAGTGTATGAAAGTAGATAATATGTTATTTAGGGATCGGATTATTATATATGTGAATGGAATAGAAGTGTATGAAAGTAGATAATATGTTATTTAAGGATCGGATTATTATATATGTGAATGGAATAGAAGTGTATGAAAGTAGATAATATGTTATTTAGGGATCAGATTATTATATATGTGAATAGAATAGAAGTGTATGAAAGTAGATAATATGTTATTTAGGAATAGGATTATTATATATGTGAATAGAACAGAAGTGTATGAAAGTAGATAATATGTTATTTAGGGATAGGATTATTATATATGTGAATGGAATAGAAGTGTATGAAAGTAGATGATATGTTATTTAGGGATCGGATTATTATATATGTGAATGGAATAGAAGTGTATGAAAGTAGATAATATGTTATTTAGGGATAGGATTATTATATATGTGAATGGAATAGAAGTGTATGAAAGTAGATAATATGTTATTTAGGGATCGGATTATTATATATGTGAATGGAATAGAAGTGTATGAAAGTAGATAATATGTTATTTAGGGATCGGATTATTATATATGTGAACGGAATAGAAGTGTATGAAAGTAGATTATATGTTATTTAGGGATCGGATTATTATATATGTGAATGGAATAGAAGTGTATGAAAGTAGATAATATGTTATTTAAAGATCGGATTATTATATATGTGAATGGAATAGAAGTGTATGAAAGTAGATAATATGTAATTTAGGGATAGGATTATTATATATGTGAATGGAATAGAAGTGTATGAAAGTAGATAATATGTTATGTAGGGATAGGATTATTATATATGTGAATTGAATAGAAGTGTATGAAAGTAGATAATATGTTATTTAGGGATAGGATTATTATATATGTGAATAGAACAGAAGTGTATGAAAGTAGATACTATGTTATTTAAGGATCGGATTATTATATATGCGAATGAGATAGAAGTGTATGAAAGTAGATAATATGTTATTTAGGGATCGGATTATTATATATGTGAATGGAATAGAAGTGTATGAAAGTAGATAATATGTTATTTAGGGATCGGATTATTATATATGTGAATGGAATAGAAGTGTATGAAAGTAGATAATATGTTATTTAGGGATCGGATTATTATATATGTGAATGGAATAGAAGTGTATGAAAGTAGATGATATGTTATTTAGGGATCGGATTATTATATATGTGAATGGAATAGAAGTGTATGAAAGTAGATAATATGTTATTTAGGGATCGGATTATTATATATGTGAATGGAATAGAAGTGTATGAAAGTAGATAATATGTTATTTAGGGATCGGATTATTATATATGTGAATGGAATAGAAGTGTATGAAAGTAGATAATATGTTATTTAGGGATCGGATTATTATATATGTGAATGGAATAGAAGTGTATGAAAGTAGATAATATGTTATTTAGGGATCGGATTATTATATATGTGAATGGAATAGAAGTGTATGAAAGTAGATTATATGTTATTTAGGGATCGGATTATTATATATGTGAATGGAATAGAAGTGTATGAAAGTAGATAATATGTTATTTAAAGATCGGATTATTATATATGTGAATGGAATAGAAGTGTATGAAAGTAGATAATATGTAATTTAGGGATAGGATTATTATATATGTGAATGGAATAGAAGTGTATGAAAGTAGATAATATGTTATGTAGGGATAGGATTATTATATATGTGAATTGAATAGAAGTGTATGAAAGTAGATAATATGTTATTTAGGGATAGGATTATTATATATGTGAATAGAACAGAAGTGTATGAAAGTAGATACTATGTTATTTAAGGATCGGATTATTATATATGCGAATGAGATAGAAGTGTATGAAAGTAGATAATATGTTATTTAGGGATCGGATTATTATATATGTGAATGGAATAGAAGTGTATGAAAGTAGATAATATGTTATTTAGGGATCGGATTATTATATATGTGAATGGAATAGAAGTGTATGAAAGTAGATAATATGTTATTTAGGGATCGGATTATTATATATGTGAATGGAATAGAAGTGTATGAAAGTAGATGATATGTTATTTAGGGATCGGATTATTATATATGTGAATGGAATAGAAGTGTATGAAAGTAGATAATATGTTATTTAGGGATCGGATTATTATATATGTGAATGGAATAGAAGTGTATGAAAGTAGATAATATGTTATTTAGGGATCGGATTATTATATATGTGAATGGAATAGAAGTGTATGAAAGTAGATAATATGTTATTTAGGGATCGGATTATTATATATGTGAATAGAATAGAAGTGTATGAAAGTAGATAATATGTTATTTAGGAATAGGATTATTATATATGTGAATAGAACAGAAGTGTATGAAAGTAGATAATATGTTATTTAGGGATAGGATTATTATATATGTGAATGGAATAGAAGTGTATGAAAGTAGATGATATGTTATTTAGGGATCGGATTATTATATATGTGAATGGAATAGAAGTGTATGAAAGTAGATAATATGTTATTTAGGGATAGGATTATTATATATGTGAATGGAATAGAAGTGTATGAAAGTAGATAATATGTTATTTAGGAATAGGATTATTATATATGTGAATAGAATAGAAGTGTATGAAAGTAGATAATATGTTATTTAGGGATAGGATTATTATATATGTGAATGGAATAGAAGTGTATGAAAGTAGATAATATGTTATTTAGGGATCGGATTATTATATATGTGAATAGAATAGAAGTGTATGAAAGTCGATAATATGTTATTTAGGGATAGGATTATTATATATGTGAATGGAATAGAAGTGTATGAAAATAGATAATATGTTATTTAGGGATCGGATTATTATATATGTGAATAGAATAGAAGTGTATGAAAGTCGATAATATGTTATTTAGGGATAGGATTATTATATATGTGAATGGAATAGAAGTGTATGAAAGTAGATAATATGTAATTTAGGGATCGGATTAGTATATATGTGAATAGAATAGAAGTGTATGAAAGTCGATAATATGTTATTTAGGGATAGGATTATTATATATGTGAATAGAATAGAAGTGTATCAAAGTAGATAATATGTTATTTAGGGATCGGATTATTATATACGTGAATAGAATAGAAGTGTATGAAAGTAGATAATATGTTATTTAGGGATAGGATTAGTATATATGTGAATGGAATAGAAGTGTATGAAAGTAGATAATATGTTATTTAGGGATAGGATTATTATATATGTGAATGGAATAGAAGTGTATGAAAGTAGATAATATGTTATTTAGGGATAGGATTATTATATATGTGAATGGAATAGAAGTGTATGAAAGTAGATAATATGTTATTTAGGGATCGGATTATTACATATGTGAATGGAATAGAAGTGTAGGAATGTTAAATGGTAACTTTCTTGTAGCTTCGGTGAAAAATAATTAGATCATTATAACTAAGAACAGTTACATTTTGTTTACATAATTTTATAGATATTACTTTAGGATGAGATATTGCAATTAAAATGTAAGAAAATATTATTGTTTTGACCCAGTTTGTGAAAAAATTGAGAAAGAATTTGTTGACAAAAACATACGACTCATGCATAGATGGAATTTATGAAAAACAACCATCTTTAAGCTTGTGTGTGGGGAGCCTCCTTATCAAGAGGGTCACTCGTTACTTGATAAGCGCTATTGGTACTCTGTAGTTCAATGTTCTCTGCTACATAGTCGGGGGGGGGGGGTTATCGGCAACTAAATTGACTCTTCCAAATTGGTACATTGGTGGAAGTCTAATAGGCTGTCTAGTCCATGTGTCTATATAAAGAAACTACCATCCCTATATCTACAGTAGTAGATCAATTTAAGGAGATCGTTGTTAATTCATTTAAATCTATATACCCAAATATACTACGGACACTAGTAATAATATAACTGCCAGAGGTGAGAAACTCGAAGCCATCAACAGCTTCAAGTACATTGGGACGATTATAGAGGGATCCAAGCCTAAAGTTCTTGCAAGTGTTGCGCAAATAACAACAACACTCTCATGTATCGGGTATTGTATACATGAAAAGGTAGACTTCCAGTCCCCCTCAACTACGCTCTATCCATTAATTTTATCTAATCTATAAAGTTAGTTTGTCGGATTTTAGAATTTAAACTCAAATAGAATAGCATGTAACACATAGACATTTAATTCTGTCTAACTATTGTGCCTGTTTTTTCTGCTTTCCAGCATGTTTTTTTGTACAATACTAAAATGTCTCCGGTTATACCGGTTATGATGATTGTTACGATGAAGATAATGTTAAATAATGAATAATGTAAGAGAGATAAATTTTTGCAGCTTAAACTATGACTTACCCATATTTTCTTCCCTTCTCTCCTCTTCTCTATATTGATAAGATTTTGAACCGTTCAGCATGTATATATATATATATATATATATATATATATATATATATATATATATATATATATATTAAAGAAGGAAAGATGAAGATAAAAAATTACATAAAATTACATAAAATTACATAACATTGATACAATATTTATTACATCGAAAGTTCAGATGCAAGGAGTTACAGTAATCCTTAAACCATGTTTTTTCAAAGATAACACTCTTGCTCTACTCAACGTATTGAGCTTTACTTCATCGCGATAGATCACTTTACGATACTTCACTTAGCGTTTATTATATTATCATTAACACACATATATATATATATATATATATATATATATATATATATATATATATATATATATATATATATATATATATATAATATTTCGCAGAATGGTTCGTGGGTGTAGTGTTTGTTTAAAATGAATCAAAACTTCTTTAGACTATATATATATATATATATATATATATATATATATATATATATATATATATATATATATATAAATATATATATATATTAATACTATAGATGACTTAAACTTATGGTACGTACCATTTTAACCCTAGACTGATTTTGACACGTCCCATCGCAGGTGTCTTCCTTCCCCACTTCTGCCTCAATCCTAAACGACATCATTTTATCTCTATCTATCTATCTATCTATCTATCTATCTATCTATCTATCTATCTATCTATCCTTTTAATCTATCTATTTAACTTTTAAAATTATTTCTCTCTCTTTTCACTTCATTTTATTTTATTTTATAGTATCTGTTTTATATATTATCTTTTATATTTTATATTTTATATTAATATTTTGTTTTTTAACATTATTATTGTTTATTATTTAGTATCTTTATTTTTATTTTTTATTTTTTATTTTTTATTTTTATTTTTTAATTTTGATTTTTAACGGTACCAACCACGTGACTTTCCAAATTTAAATTTTTCTTTTTTTTCTTTTTTTTCCATTTCATTCTTTTCCAAATATGATCTACGGTTAAGATCGGATTCTAACTCTGCCTGATGATATCTAAGTTTATAGTAGCTGTTGATCGATGCCATCGACATGCCAGTGTCGCAGATTTTGCACATGTCTGCGTAAATAAAAATAATCATATATATATATATATATATATATATATATTTAAAAGCTTCATGCGGGGGAGGGTTCAAACGGATCAACTGAAAATAGTTTTTTTTACTTCTAGTGTTTACGAAATTTAAACTACACGAAAATCACATAAAACGTTAGAGCCTCCCATAATTTGAACGACTTTCAATCATTTCGAGAACTTTTAATGGACGATTAACTGCAGCAAAAGATTTGTCCAACCTCATAGCTCAGTTCTATTTGTACACAGATATCCTTTTCAATTCCTTTCAAGTATTTCGGGAGACGACCTCCCCCTAGCACCTATTAAAGAACTCAAGGGTGTTTCAACATGATGATCCATTTCCTGGGGAAGTATTTCCTGTAACTATATATATATATATATATATATATATATATATATATATATATATATATATATATATATTATGAGTAAAATATTTTGTCTGTTTGAATGCATTTAAATTTGTAATTCTTTTTAAAACAGTAAATAAGGGACCAATACAAATGTAGATTATTTTTTTTTAAATGAAATATTATTTATTTAAAATTTAAATTTTCGTTTTATAAAAGTATCTTGATCAGGAGAATACAGACTTTTTTTTTCTTTTTTAAGCGACATTTTATCACTTAGCCTTGAACTTCTGTTCTTGTCTAAGTCTGGTATGTAATTTTGAATTTTGGCTTTTCTACTACCAACTTATCTACCTATGTAATTCCTCTGATGATAAGATTTTAATCTTTGAAAAGCCTTGGCTTAAGGAAAGAATAATAAACATGTTTTTACCGAGTACATCTTGCATAGAACAATCGAAGTTCAAATAGATTTGTCATTCGTAGATGTTTATCCCTCTTCTTTCATCTCTCTCTCTCTCTCTCTATATATATATATATATATATATATATATATATATGTTTATAACTCAAATATTTAAAATTTACATTAGTTTTGATCCTTCGTTATTAGCAAAACCTACTTGCCCTCTGGGCAACAATTAATTGGGGCGAGGGTACAGTTAACTAATATATGTTTTACACTAACCCTAGATCTGACTAGCAAAGTCGTAAAACCACAGGAAATCGCCTTAAAGAGTGGATCCCTTCCCTAAAAAATTAACACACAATAACACACAATTTACGTTAAATATATATGAAACTGATACATCACTCTAAGTTCTAAAATATACTTGCTTTCTTTCCGTTTTACACGGTGTTCACACGTAATAATAATCAATTTATATGTATATACATACATATATATATTTATTATTATTATTATTATTATTATTATTATTATTATTATTATTTGTACTCACTAAGAGTTCTCACGAAGCTCATCGTCAGTGATTGCTCACTGATAAAATCTGGTGGTGTTTTCTGGAGTCTGAGTGTAAACAAGCCTCCCCAGATGTCTAGTACTCTCCACCTCTTTTTGATAACAATTGCAAATAACTTTGCCGTATCGCAACATCCGCTTACCACTGATTTCTCGCTAGTAACGACCATTGGTCTCATCTGGGATTTGGGTGGCAATAAGCCTCCCCAAGGTCCCGGTCTCTCCGCACTCTTCCAGTGGAGGTTTGGTAGTGCTCTCTCCTAGATCCTTCACGACTATTTTGTGAGGTATCAGCTATAAATATATTTTTATAACTTACTACCTAGCTCTACCTACGTATCGAGCACTGTTGAAGCAAATACTGAAAATTGATACATAACAAAGTATATCTCTTTATAAAATTTGATGTGGATACATGAAATACTAATATTATATATATATATATATATATATATATATATATATATATATATATACATACATTTAAAAAACATATGTATACACATGAAATTATGGTCCCATTACTTCTTTTTAAATAACATGTACGTATCCCATCTGTTTATATTTCTAATCATTCATCATCGACTATCTTTATTAATCTAACTATTCATAAAATTAAAGGAATATAATAGCCAAGTTTTTTGTATGTTTTTTAAGTTTTTTTGAATTTGTTTTGAACAATTTTCACTGAGGATAGCCACACCAAGTAATAAAAAATGCATAGAAGCATTTTAGAAATATCTTGATGTTCGCCGAAACAATTGTCTTCGAAATAAAAGATAATTTGTAAAAAAAATGACGTGATTCCATCCTCTGCGATAATGATGTGGTATTGAACTACATAAAAATACTGAATATAGCATAGCTCTAGCTTTAAACTATTGAGCTATTATAAGTACTTTTTTTTACAAAATGAAAAATACACCCCCCACACACATATATATATATATATATATATATATATATTTGATTAAACAAAAAAGTTCCTGTTTGTTCCTTTTTTGATCCAATTTTTCGAGTAGTTGGGTCAACGATCTGGGCTCTGGACCGATTTTTTTCTGAATTCTACATGTCCAATCAGAAAATGAACACCTTTAATAGTATTTCTAAACCCTCTATATATGTTAAGTATGTGGACGAACTCCTCCTATTAAAGGAAAACTTAGCTAACTGAACATTAATCAAATATATATTCAAAAGTTAATCAGTATTAAATTTTACACACGAAATAAATATCAATAGTAAAATTCACTTCCTCAACATAGAAATAAATGCCGATACAGATTGTTTATCACATACACGTAAAAAAATCTCCAAGCAAAGATTCAAGTTTACTTAATTTTAGAAGTAAATGTACTTCTCGATACAAAATGGCCGTAGTAAAAAATCTTATTTACCGAACCAAACGCAACTCATATACTAACAGCATATTCTATACGACACTTTATCTAATTAATAATAATTTTCCAAACCACATTGTCGATCAGCAGATTTAAGAAACTTTAGCCGCCATGACAAACACACACTAACAATAACAACAGCACTCATTCATTCCTTAAATGCTAGTAAGATACCATATGTTTGATTGACGTAAAAATAACGTTTAGTTTATGGAAGATTGAAAACCTCACATATTTTTTTATATTTATGCTCAAAATACTTTTAAAAGGTGGCCGTATTCGGACGTCTTAACCCGAACCACCCCCTTCCTCACCGGACGACAACCAAACAAACAAAAGAATCCATCTTTGAAAACTGATTTCATTGAGACTGAGATAGGTATATTTGCTGACGACACCACGCTCTACTCTCGTTATGTGGGCAAAACGGACGCGCACATATCAAAAACACTGGTTGAATGCTTAGAAAATGGCCTCAGGCTGTAGTGGATTGGGGTCATAAATAGATGGTAACTTTTAATGAAGCAAAGACAAAGCTCCTTCCCTTCTATAACTACAAGAAACCTCTTCAACCACCGATTGCCATGGCAAATAACACCCTACCTGAGAGTTCAACATTCAAACTGCTCGGCCTATAATTCACAGGTAAAATTAATTAGATAAATACATTGAAGGCATTGCCAAGGCTCCCTGTTCCGTGCTAGTGAACTTTTCACACCTGACATTATCCTATATCTCTACAAAGCCACCATTCGCCCATGCATGGAGTATTGTTGCCACATCTGGGATGGTGCATCATCCACTAGTCTCTCCCTGTTAGACAAGGTCAAAAATCGCCAATTTGATAAGTCCCTCACTATCCACCAAACTCCAGTCCCTGTCCCATCGCCGCAATGTCGCATCCTTGTGCCTGTTTAACAAGTACTTCAATGGATAGTGCTCTGATGAACTTGCTGCGCTGGTGCCCTCTCGACGTACATTCACTAGACATACCCGACAATCTGCCAAATCCCATCCTTCACTGTGAAGGTCCCCAGATATCGAAGAGTCTTCTACTCCAGTAGTTTTTTTCCTTGTGCTGCCGGCCATCCGGAACTCGCTCCCTGTTCCCTGTTTCCCTGACTCAACTGACACGCAGCAATTTAAAACTAATGTAAATAGACATCTCGCTGCACAGCTCCCAACATAGGATGCCCCCTAAAACTTACACCCTATTTCTCAGTAGCCCCTTACATCTACAGTGGCGACCTACCTTGTTTGATGTGAACTATGTTTTAAAAAAAAACTGCTCGTTCGTGGAATAGTAAAGTACCGTTTCATTTTTACTCTCTAAAACAATTGTTTTGCTATTAATTTTTCTCCTATTCATTCCTTAAATCCCAGTCAGATACGATATGTTTGTCAAACATTTCTGATATAAAAAAGCAGTCTCATTTTATGGAAGAGTGGAAACCTCACATATTTCTAAATATTAACGCCCAAAATATTTTCAAAAGATAGCTGTGTTTGGACACCTTAACTCCGACCGTCTCTTGCCTCGTCGACCGTCGGCCACACAGCCGAAATAATCCATCTTTTAAATCTGCTCGCCGGTGCAAGACGCGTTTATATAACTATGTGTTAATTAAAAAATGTAAACATAGGAGTGGAGTCTATCGTCTTTTTCCTTTCGTTTTTAAGAGTATTTATTTACTCCTCTCCAGGAGTTAGGCACAAGGCCAGTTTTTATCTTACTCCAACAAGTAAGATGTGACCCAAGGTCGGGTCGGGAAAGTGGAGTTTAAAAAGCCAGCGTCCGAGAGGTGAGCACTCTGGCCATTAAAAATTGCCTGGGCAGCCCCGTCGTAATTCTCCGTCGTTATTCCTCAGGCAGTAAGCAATCAGCTTACTCCTCCCCAAAGAGAGGAGGCGAAGCCTGGGAGGGTGGACCTCCTAGAACTGCACAGGACAGACCCATAGACCGGCGTAAATCAAGCCCCGAAGGCCAAGACAATAACAGTCTATGAGGTGCAGTATCCATCGGAACAGATACTACACTTTGATCTTAGCCAAAATGTAAGGTAACGCACACACACACACACACACACACACACACACACATACACACACACACACACACACATGCACATTGAGAAACCAGACAACGGGATGCGAGATTTTGTCAAATTAATGAACTATTTATTAAATCATTTTTTTTTTCAATCAAAATGTTCGGTTTTATAAACCCTAATCATGTTAATACAGACAATATTGTTTCTTTTTCTTTTCTTTTTTCTTTTTCATCGTCGAAGTCTTACGATGTAGCCGAAGACTGCCGATTTCTTCCGATGTTATTGAAGAGATTGTTTTTATTTTAATGTCCGATATATGTAGTGAAGAGCGCTTGCGCGCGTGTGTACATTAATGAGATGGGTGTTACTACAGTTAGAAACGTCGTTGAAATGATAAACTGAGAAAATTAAAAAACCAGACAACTTGACGCGAGATTTTGTCAAACAAATTAAATATTTATTAAATAATTTTTTTATCCAAATTTTCGGTTTTATAAATCCTTATTCATGTTAATACAGACAATATTTTTCTTTTTTTTCTTTTCTTTATTTTTTTTCTTCATCATCGAAGTCTTATGGCGTAGTCAGTGCTCCTAACCCTTCTGCTGTCAATCATCTGCTGTAGTTAAGTGAATTCACAATGTTTATATAAACACTGTCAATTGCCGAAGAGTGCTCCATTTGTTTACACAAAGAGCTTTGAATTTACGTTGATAGCAGTGTGCGATTCACTTACCAGAGTGGTTAACCCAAGAAAAGGGGGGGGGCATATATATATATATATATATATATATATATATATATATATATATATATATATGGTAATGTTTGGTGGCCTTTTTTATTATTGTCGCAGATGCTCCCCATATGGAGTTAGTCATTGATTGGATATACAATTTTGTAAATGAATAAGTAAAAGGGATCGTTAATGTCAAATATAAATGCAGGCTTTTTTATTCCCATGAAGAGTCGCGTTTTTTTTATTATTAATGGCCCCGCGTGTTTTTCTTCTTTTTTTTAGTTGCAGTTTTGACGTCGAATTGAAGCCAATTTAAAACGAAAAGACATTACATCCTCCTTTTCCCGCATCTCTGGGAGAATCGTAAAAAACGGTGGGAAGTTGGTTGGATTGCAAAAAATGAATAAAAGCGGGTAATAATGAGAAAGAAGAAGAAGAAGAAAAAGAAGAAGAAGAAGAAGAAACAGAAGAAGAAGAATTGGAGGAGTAAGAGAAAATGAAAATAGAAGAAGAAGAAGAAGAAGAAGAAGAAGAAGAAGAAGAAGAAGAAGAAGAAGAAGAAGAAGAAGAAGAAAAAGGAGGAGAAGCAGAAGGAGAAGAAAATGATAGAGGGGGTCAAGACATGATAAAAAATGGAAAGTTAAAAAAAAGAAGAAGAAAAAGAAGAAGAAAGCGAAGAAGAAGAAGAAGAAAGCGAAGAAGAAAAAGAAGAAGAAGAAAGCGAAGAAGAACAAGAAGAAGAAGAAAGCGAAGAAGAAAAAGAAAGTGAAGAACAGGAAGAAGAAAGCGAAAGAGGAAGAAGAAAAAGAAGAAGAAGAAGAAAAAGAAGAAGTAGAAGAAAAAAGCGAAGAGGTAAAAGAATAAGAAGAAGAAGAAGAAGAAGAAGAAGAAGAAAGCGAAAAAAACAAGAAGAAGCAGAAAGCGAAGAAGAAAGCGAAGAAGAAAGCGAAGAAGAAAGCGAAGAAGAAAAAGAAGAAGAAGAAGAAGAAGAAGAAAGAAGAAGAAGAAAAAATGATGCAGAGGATCAAGTGATGATAAAAAATAGAAAGAAGAAAAAGAAGAAGAAGAAGAAGAAGAAGAAGAAGAAAGGGTGGAGTAAGAGAAAAAGAAGAAGACAATGGACGGAAAAATTAAAGGAAGAAGGAGAAGAAAATAAGAAAGTGGAGGATGGGGAGGAGAAGCGGGGGCGATGGACAAGAGTTGATGAAAAAGAGAAAAAAAGAAGAAAAATAGATAAAGGTGAACATTGGGTAGGAGAAGAAGGGGAGGAGATTAGAAAATGATAATAAGAAGGGGGCGATAGAGGAGCGTGTGAATAACAATAAAGAAAAGAAGGAGGAGGAGAAGAAGTACAAGCAGTAGAGTGAGGAGGAGTTTGAGGGAGGGGGAAAAAGAATAATTAAAAGAACACGATAAAGACTAATGGGGTAAAATGTAAAAAAAAGAAATGTGAGCATAAGAAATAAAAAAGAAGAAAGATAGACGGAGAACAGAGTATTGATTTACTCCTTTCCAGGAGTTAGGCACAAGGTCAATTTTATCTTACTCCCACAAGTAAGATGTGACCCAAGGTCGGGTCGGGAAAGTGGAGTTTGAAAAGCCAGCGCCCGAGAAGGTGAGCACTCTGGCCATTAAAAATTGCCTGGGAAGCCCCGTCGGCATTCCCCGGTAGGGGCGCTTCAGGCAGTAAGTAATAAACTTACCCCTCCCCAAAGAGGGGAAGCGAAGCCTGGGAGGGTGGACCTCCTAGAACTGCACAAGACAGACCCATAGACCGGCGTAAATCAAGCCCCGAAGGCCAAGACAATACCAGTTTTGGGGTTCAGTATCCATCGGAACAGATACTACACTTTGATCTTAGCCAAAAGGCCAAACGGAGAAGAGAGTAGAAACGGAAATAAAAAGAGAATAAAATGGAGTTAAGAAAAACGAGTTAAACTGCTATATAAGGGATGAAAATATGAGAATGGAAACTTATAATAATACTCTATAACTAATAGGGACTTATAATAATACTCTATAACTAATAGGGACTTATAATAATACTTTATAACTAATAGGGACTTATAATAATACTCTATTACTAATAGGGACTTATAATAATACTTTTTTAATAATAGGGACTTATAATAATACTCTATAACTAATAGGGACTTATAATAATACTCTATAACTAATAGGGACTTATAATAATACTCTATAACTAATAGGGACTTATAATAATACTAGATAACTAATAGGGACTTATAATAATACTAGATAACTAATAGGGACTTATAATAATACTAGATAACTAATAGGGACTTGGTATTTGTCTGTCAGAAGCCGACTCTATAATATTACTTCTATTAATTGTAACGTTGGTCTATCTTTTAATGCTCAACTTAGTTTATACTATTTCAGACTAATCTTCTATCTGCAATACTGCATTCAGAGGGTGAGTAGTGTAGTATTTGTTCTGTTGTCATGAGAACATCCTATCAGGCTTACAAAAATATGCGACCGGAGATAGCATGTATTTGATGTTGCCACCACTAATAATACTAATACTACTAATACTAATACTACTAATACTACTAATACTAATACTAATACTAATACTAATACTAATAATACTAATACTAATACTAATACTAATACTAATACTAATAATACTAATAATACTAATAATACTAATACTAATACTAATAATACTAATAATAATACTAATAATACTAATACTAATACTAATACTAATACTAATACTAATACTACTAATACTAATACTAATACTAATACTAATAATACTAATACTAATACTAATACTAATAATACTAATACTACTACTAATAATAATAATACTAATACTAATACTAATAATACTAATAATAATAATACTAATAATACTAATACTAATACTAATACTAATACTAATACTAATAATACTAATACTAATACTAATACTAATAATACTAATACTAATACTACTACTACTAATAATAATACTAATAATAATAATAATAATAATAATAATAATAATAATAATAATAATAAACATTACATTGACAAAACTGCAGAATCACCGATATGCCGACTATGTAATGAAAGGGAAGAAACGTTGGCGCATATTGTAGCTGAGTGCCCAATGCTGGCACAACATCAGTATAAAAAATGGAGACACGACAAAGTCGCTCAGGTACTACACTGGAATATATGCAACCTTCACGAATTGGACCACAGTGAAAAGTGGTATGAGCATAACCCAGAAGTGATACAAGAGAATGACAATGTCAAACTTCTTTGGGGCATGCGCATAAAAACTGACAAGGTTCTTGAGCATTCTAAACCCGACTTAGTCTTTCTGAACAAAAACAAGAGAACTTGTTTAATCATTGATATAGCCTGCCCCTTCGATACCAGTGTGCAGGAGAAAGAACACGAAAAAAAAAATATCAAGATCTAAAATGGGAATTAGTTAGACTATGGAAATGTAAAGAAGTAAAGGTGATCCCCGTTGTAATTGGAACGCTTGGAACCATAACGAAAAGCCACCATAAATGGCTTAAACAAATTGACGAGACAATTTCTTTTCCAATTCTGCAAAAGGCTTGCCTATTAGGAATGGCGAAAGTGTTAAGGTATAGCTTGAATATCTAAGGTCAAGGGAATTGACTTGATGTTAAAAAACAAGACCAAAAAACACAAAAAAAACAAAACCCCAACTAAAAACATCAAAAAGTTGAGACTACTATGAATAATAATAATAATAATAATAATAATAATAATAAACATTACATTGACAAAACTGCAGAATCACCGATATTATTATTATTATTATTATTATTATTATTATTATTATTATTATTATTATTATTATTATTATTATTATTATTATTATTATTATTATTATTATTATTATTATTATTATTATTATTATTATTATTATTATTATTATTATTATTATTATTATTATTATTATTATTATTATTATTATTATTATTATTATTATTATTATTATTATTATTATTATTATTATTATTATTATTATTATTATTATTATTATTATTATTATTATTATTATTATTATTATTATTATTATTATTATTATTATTATTATTATTATTATTATTATTATTATTATTATTATTATTATTATTATTATTATTATTATTATTATTATTATTATTATTATTATTATTATTATTATTATTATTATTATTATTATTATTATTATTATTATTATTATTATTATTATTATTATTATTATTATTATTATTATTATTATTATTATTATTATTATTATTATTATTATTATTATTATTATTATTATTATTATTATTATTATTATTATTATTATTATTATTATTATTATTATTATTATTATTATTATTATTATTATTATTATTATTATTATTATTATTATTATTATTATTATTATTATTATTATTATTATTATTATTATTATTATTATTATTATTATTATTATTATTATTATTATTATTATTATTATTATTATTATTATTATTATTATTATTATTATTATTATTATTATTATTATTATTATTATTATTATTATTATTATTATTATTATTATTATTATTATTATTATTATTATTATTATTATTATTATTATTATTATTATTATTATTATTATTATTATTATTATTATTATTATTATTATTATTATTATTATTATTATTATTATTATTATTATTATTATTATTATTATTATTATTATTATTATTATTATTATTATTATTATTATTATTATTATTATTATTATTATTATTATTATTATTATTATTATTATTATTATTATTATTATTATTATTATTATTATTATTATTATTATTATTATTATTATTATTATTATTATTATTATTATTATTATTATTATTATTATTATTATTATTATTATTATTATTATTATTATTATTATTATTATTATTATTATTATTATTATTATTATTATTATTATTATTATTATTATTATTATTATTATTATTATTATTATTATTATTATTATTATTATTATTATTATTATTATTATTATTATTATTATTATTATTATTATTATTATTATTATTATTATTATTATTATTATTATTATTATTATTATTATTATTATTATTATTATTATTATTATTATTATTATTATTATTATTATTATTATTATTATTATTATTATTATTATTATTATTATTATTATTATTATTATTATTATTATTATTATTATTATTATTATTATTATTATTATTATTATTATTATTATTATTATTATTATTATTATTATTATTATTATTATTATTATTATTATTATTATTATTATTATTATTATTATTATTATTATTATTATTATTATTATTATTATTATTATTATTATTATTATTATTATTATTATTATTATTATTATTATTATTATTATTATTATTATTATTATTATTATTATTATTATTATTATTATTATTATTATTATTATTATTATTATTATTATTATTATTATTATTATTATTATTATTATTATTATTATTATTATTATTATTATTATTATTATTATTATTATTATTATTATTATTATTATTATTATTATTATTATTATTATTATTATTATTATTATTATTATTATTATTATTATTATTATTATTATTATTATTATTATTATTATTATTATTATTATTATTATTATTATTATTATTATTATTATTATTATTATTATTATTATTATTATTATTATTATTATTATTATTATTATTATTATTATTATTATTATTATTATTATTATTATTATTATTATTATTATTATTATTATTATTATTATTATTATTATTATTATTATTATTATTATTATTATTATTATTATTATTATTATTATTATTATTATTATTATTATTATTATTATTATTATTATTATTATTATTATTATTATTATTATTATTATTATTATTATTATTATTATTATTATTATTATTATTATTATTATTATTATTATTATTATTATTATTATTATTATTATTATTATTATTATTATTATTATTATTATTATTATTATTATTATTATTATTATTATTATTATTATTATTATTATTATTATTATTATTATTATTATTATTATTATTATTATTATTATTATTATTATTATTATTATTATTATTATTATTATTATTATTATTATTATTATTATTATTATTATTATTATTATTATTATTATTATTATTATTATTATTATTATTATTATTATTATTATTATTATTATTATTATTATTATTATTATTATTATTATTATTATTATTATTATTATTATTATTATTATTATTATTATTATTATTATTATTATTATTATTATTATTATTATTATTATTATTATTATTATTATTATTATTATTATTATTATTATTATTATTATTATTATTATTATTATTATTATTATTATTATTATTATTATTATTATTATTATTATTATTATTATTATTATTATTATTATTATTATTATTATTATTATTATTATTATTATTATTATTATTATTATTATTATTATTATTATTATTATTATTATTATTATTATTATTATTATTATTATTATTATTATTATTATTATTATTATTATTATTATTATTATTATTATTATTATTATTATTATTATTATTATTATTATTATTATTATTATTATTATTATTATTATTATTATTATTATTATTATTATTATTATTATTATTATTATTATTATTATTATTATTATTATTATTATTATTATTATTATTATTATTATTATTATTATTATTATTATTATTATTATTATTATTATTATTATTATTATTATTATTATTATTATTATTATTATTATTATTATTATTATTATTATTATTATTATTATTATTATTATTATTATTATTATTATTATTATTATTATTATTATTATTATTATTATTATTATTATTATTATTATTATTATTATTATTATTATTATTATTATTATTATTATTATTATTATTATTATTATTATTATTATTATTATTATTATTATTATTATTATTATTATTATTATTATTATTATTATTATTATTATTATTATTATTATTATTATTATTATTATTATTATTATTATTATTATTATTATTATTATTATTATTATTATTATTATTATTATTATTATTATTATTATTATTATTATTATTATTATTATTATTATTATTATTATTATTATTATTATTATTATTATTATTATTATTATTATTATTATTATTATTATTATTATTATTATTATTATTATTATTATTATTATTATTATTATTATTATTATTATTATTATTATTATTATTATTATTATTATTATTATTATTATTATTATTATTATTATTATTATTATTATTATTATTATTATTATTATTATTATTATTATTATTATTATTATTATTATTATTATTATTATTATTATTATTATTATTATTATTATTATTATTATTATTATTATTATTATTATTATTATTATTATTATTATTATTATTATTATTATTATTATTATTATTATTATTATTATTATTATTATTATTATTATTATTATTATTATTATTATTATTATTATTATTATTATTATTATTATTATTATTATTATTATTATTATTATTATTATTATTATTATTATTATTATTATTATTATTATTATTATTATTATTATTATTATTATTATTATTATTATTATTATTATTATTATTATTATTATTATTATTATTATTATTATTATTATTATTATTATTATTATTATTATTATTATTATTATTATTATTATTATTATTATTATTATTATTATTATTATTATTATTATTATTATTATTATTATTATTATTATTATTATTATTATTATTATTATTATTATTATTATTATTATTATTATTATTATTATTATTATTATTATTATTATTATTATTATTATTATTATTATTATTATTATTATTATTATTATTATTATTATTATTATTATTATTATTATTATTATTATTATTATTATTATTATTATTATTATTATTATTATTATTATTATTATTATTATTATTATTATTATTATTATTATTATTATTATTATTATTATTATTATTATTATTATTATTATTATTATTATTATTATTATTATTATTATTATTATTATTATTATTATTATTATTATTATTATTATTATTATTATTATTATTATTATTATTATTATTATTATTATTATTATTATTATTATTATTATTATTATTATTATTATTATTATTATTATTATTATTATTATTATTATTATTATTATTATTATTATTATTATTATTATTATTATTATTATTATTATTATTATTATTATTATTATTATTATTATTATTATTATTATTATTATTATTATTATTATTATTATTATTATTATTATTATTATTATTATTATTATTATTATTATTATTATTATTATTATTATTATTATTATTATTATTATTATTATTATTATTATTATTATTATTATTATTATTATTATTATTATTATTATTATTATTATTATTATTATTATTATTATTATTATTATTATTATTATTATTATTATTATTATTATTATTATTATTATTATTATTATTATTATTATTATTATTATTATTATTATTATTATTATTATTATTATTATTATTATTATTATTATTATTATTATTATTATTATTATTATTATTATTATTATTATTATTATTATTATTATTATTATTATTATTATTATTATTATTATTATTATTATTATTATTATTATTATTATTATTATTATTATTATTATTATTATTATTATTATTATTATTATTATTATTATTATTATTATTATTATTATTATTATTATTATTATTATTATTATTATTATTATTATTATTATTATTATTATTATTATTATTATTATTATTATTATTATTATTATTATTATTATTATTATTATTATTATTATTATTATTATTATTATTATTATTATTATTATTATTATTATTATTATTATTATTATTATTATTATTATTATTATTATTATTATTATTATTATTATTATTATTATTATTATTATTATTATTATTATTATTATTATTATTATTATTATTATTATTATTATTATTATTATTATTATTATTATTATTATTATTATTATTATTATTATTATTATTATTATTATTATTATTATTATTATTATTATTATTATTATTATTATTATTATTATTATTATTATTATTATTATTATTATTATTATTATTATTATTATTATTATTATTATTATTATTATTATTATTATTATTATTATTATTATTATTATTATTATTATTATTATTATTATTATTATTATTATTATTATTATTATTATTATTATTATTATTATTATTATTATTATTATTATTATTATTATTATTATTATTATTATTATTATTATTATTATTATTATTATTATTATTATTATTATTATTATTATTATTATTATTATTATTATTATTATTATTATTATTATTATTATTATTATTATTATTATTATTATTATTATTATTATTATTATTATTATTATTATTATTATTATTATTATTATTATTATTATTATTATTATTATTATTATTATTATTATTATTATTATTATTATTATTATTATTATTATTATTATTATTATTATTATTATTATTATTATTATTATTATTATTATTATTATTATTATTATTATTATTATTATTATTATTATTATTATTATTATTATTATTATTATTATTATTATTATTATTATTATTATTATTATTATTATTATTATTATTATTATTATTATTATTATTATTATTATTATTATTATTATTATTATTATTATTATTATTATTATTATTATTATTATTATTATTATTATTATTATTATTATTATTATTATTATTATTATTATTATTATTATTATTATTATTATTATTATTATTATTATTATTATTATTATTATTATTATTATTATTATTATTATTATTATTATTATTATTATTATTATTATTATTATTATTATTATTATTATTATTATTATTATTATTATTATTATTATTATTATTATTATTATTATTATTATTATTATTATTATTATTATTATTATTATTATTATTATTATTATTATTATTATTATTATTATTATTATTATTATTATTATTATTATTATTATTATTATTATTATTATTATTATTATTATTATTATTATTATTATTATTATTATTATTATTATTATTATTATTATTATTATTATTATTATTATTATTATTATTATTATTATTATTATTATTATTATTATTATTATTATTATTATTATTATTATTATTATTATTATTATTATTATTATTATTATTATTATTATTATTATTATTATTATTATTATTATTATTATTATTATTATTATTATTATTATTATTATTATTATTATTATTATTATTATTATTATTATTATTATTATTATTATTATTATTATTATTATTATTATTATTATTATTATTATTATTATTATTATTATTATTATTATTATTATTATTATTATTATTATTATTATTATTATTATTATTATTATTATTATTATTATTATTATTATTATTATTATTATTATTATTATTATTATTATTATTATTATTATTATTATTATTATTATTATTATTATTATTATTATTATTATTATTATTATTATTATTATTATTATTATTATTATTATTATTATTATTATTATTATTCCAGAGGCTTATTGCCCCCAAATCCCAAAGAAGCCCAATTATCCTTACCAGCGAGAAATCAATGGTAAGCGGCTGTTGCGATACCGCATCGTTATCGAAAAGAGGTGAAGAATACTGGAAATCTGGGGAGGCTTGTTGTCACTCAGACTCCAGGAAATACCACTGGTGGTTGTCTGTGAGCAACCACTGACGATGATCTGTGTGAGAACTCCTAGTGAGTGCAAATAATAATAATAATAATAATAATAATAATAATAATAATAATAATAATAATAATAATAATAATAATAATAATAATAATAATAATAATAATAATAATAATGATAAAGTCTCGAAAAAACTGGTAAAAAAGATTAAGAGAAATTGGAATAAATGGGAACATTGAGAGCATACAGCGAACGACAATGATGAAAAGCGGCATCAAACATTAAATATAATTCCTAGAAAGCGGAAACATTCTCTCTCTATCTCTGTCTGTCTGTGTAGTCGTAGCTATTTGCTTATCTATCCAGCTAGCACGTCCAGTCTGTTAATATCTTTTATCACGTTCGTATATTAACAGACTTAGTTCACGTCTAGACAGACGTAACGTCATACTACTTCCGCCTGACCGTGCTTCTTTCTTTCTTTCTTATTTATTAATTACTCTCTTTTTGTTCCGTTTCTTTTCCTTCTTTCTATTATTGTTATTGCCGCTTCTTGTTTATTTACTTTCACTTTCATTTTCTTTTTAAAGGTGTACAATCTGTCTTTCCTTTTCTCTCTCTTTCTTTCTTTCTTTCTTTCTTTTTTCTTTCTTTCTTTTTTTTCTTTCTATTACATTGTTACTCTCTTTTTTGTGGTTTCTTTCTTTCTGTCTCTTAAATTATTACTTCTCGTTCTTTCTTTTTTTCTATTGCATTCACTTTTTCTGTTATTCATTCCCTTCCCACTTTTTTGTTTCATTTTACTTCAGTCGAAGTTCTCAGAAATCAAGGGTCCCCTTCCCGAGGTTAACACTTGATCTCTATATGAGATAAATAGATATTCGAATATTCCATAAAACTTCTCTTTACCTCTCAAAGGTTAAGTTAGTAAAGAAGTGAAGAACATTCATTTTTCCTCTCTCCAATTGACCAGTAAACTTTTATAGTATAATTTTCTTGCGGTCACTTTGTCTTACAGTATTCTAGCACAAGAATTCATCTTGTCTGGTGGAGTATCCAGCTAAGTGTTGCTACTTGAGGTTACATTACAAAGGGAAGGTGCATTATTCCTCGTATGAGTAAGTATATAGCAGTGTCGAAGGGATCATATTTAGGCTTCGAATAATATGTTATTTTTAATATTTGGTCAGGGTTTACTTGTAGGGTGAAGTATCCTCATCTCAGGTTGTCCTGACAAACCCTTGCATAGAGAGACCGAATAAACTCGAGGATAGTGTCTAGTAGATTAGGTAATTCAAACTATACATTCCTTTATATATGTAACGTTATAAGATACCGAACATTCTAAACATGAGCTCACTTAATTATTTTTGTCCTTTTTAATTGTAAACGATAAGCGTCAAAATGCTCCTCCTATAACTATGTTTTCGTATGTAACATACGTTTTTGTCTCCTCGCTGTCTGGCGTCGGCTGCACGTAATCTCTTAGTTTCTTTGTCGTTTCTTTCCCTCTTGACCCGTGTTGTCACTTGTTCCCTCAGCTCGTGTCGTCCACGTCTACTTTTCTATGGCAGATAATCGTGATCAGTATGGCTAATAACTCCTGTGCAAATATGACCTTTTTATCTTGTACAGAAATGAATAATTTATCCAAGGCAAATCTGGGAGTCTATTTATCTTCCTCCCACAAGGTAAGATGTGACACAAGGTCTGGAAAGTGGGAAAAAACCAGCGCTCGAGAATTTGAGCACTCTGGGAATTTAAAAATTGCCTGGGCAGCCCCGTCGGCATTCCCCGGTAGGGGCGCCTCAGGCAGTTAGCAATAAACTAACCCCTTCTCAAAGGGTGAGAAGGCAAAGCCTGCGAAGATGCACCGCCTAGAACTGCACAGAACGGACAACCGATAGACCGGCATAAATCAAGAAACGAAGGCCCATACCGGGCAAATCTGGGAGTATTTAAGATTCATTTTTGAAAGAAATATTCACGTCAAAAAACATAACAAAATCCCTTAACTCACACATGAGAGACCCTTAATGTCTAACTTAACTCTTAATTAGTTATATGAACTATAGATAAACAGACAGAAAAAGAATCTGGGAGCAATACGTCGTCTTTGGTGATTCATATTTTATTAGTATGACATCATCTTGTAAGGGTCTGTCCAGCTTGGGCTTCCACACGGAACTGATTTTCAAACCTTCGTTCTTTTTTAATTCAGCATCCGTGACGCCATTACTTCATGTTCCCTCATACCTCTATGTGTCAAACCTACTTTTACTCCATACTTTAAATGTGACCCCACAGGTTATCTCTGCTCGTTATTTTTCCTGGGAACGAGTTTGCTTTTCAAGCTTTCGTGTTACTTCGCTCTGCACTGTTCTCCTGACTTAAACATTCGTACTAGTTCATGTAACTTCCAAACGACATACGTCAAGCCACAATGTGATATATATATATATATATATATATATATATATATATATATATATATATATATATAGTAACACAAAATTACATAACTATCGATGCAGTAATTTATTTTAACCTTGAGGTATTGTCAAGCATCCAAGTGAGATAATTACATTTTTGAAAATGAGAAAAGAGAAATTCAAACTCGACAATTTAAATATATATATATATATATATATATATATATATATATATATATATATATATATATATATATATATATATATATATATATATATATATATATATATAGAGAGAGAGAGAGAGAGAGAGAGAGAGAGAGAGAGTGACAACATATTTAATACATATTTGGAGAGACGGGGAAATTTGAAGCATATTTAATCCATACTTTTAGAGGGGGGATTACATGATTTATGACGGAAGGCAATATAGGGAGGGAAAAAAGAACAATATATATATATATATATAGAGAGAGAGGGGGAAATTGTAAATAGAAGGGAGGGTATTCAATGCCTCTCAACAAACCAGGTCAGCGTGTCTAGATATCACCAACCCCCAAAACCGCCTCTGAATCCTAGAAATCAACGTCCACTGACTGGCGACCAAAGAAATATATATATATATATATATATATATATATGAGTTCTCTTCCGCTGTCTCCTATTAAACTCATATATATATATATATATATATATATATATATATATATATATATATATATATATATATATATTAATTGTGACACAATACTGGTAATCTCTGATGATCGAATTTGATTCAAAAAAAGTTTTAAATTAAAAGACAAAAGAACAGTTTTATATTGAAAAGGCTTCTAATTTTAAATCATTTTCATATTTCTTACTGTTTCTACTAGATTTTAACATTTACCAGCAAGCCTAATGCTTCCCCGTGAACGCACAGACTTTGAAGTCAGCAACCGCCGATACAATCATGTGGAAAGCAACAACAAAACACGGACAATAGAAATGAATAAAGACAAAATATGACACAATTCTGGTCATGTCTAAAGATGGAATTTCATTGCAAAAATTGTAAGATTAAAGTTAAAAATAAATAAATAAGATCTTGCATTGAAAATACTATTTAGAATTACTTTCATATTTTTAACACATCAATGCTTCGGGATACCGACACATCCTCTTTATATATATATATATATATATATATATATATATATATATATATATATATATATATATATATATATTATTTCTCCCTTACAGATTAATGTTTTCATTGGCCAATAGCCGAGCTTCTATCATACAAAGGCTTAGCCGACCTTTACCTGACAACCTTTTCTTTTGTAAGTGTATCAAATTGATAGGTGGCCTTATTTTAGTACGTACGTGTAGTATTGAAATAATTTATTTTCTATTCATTTTGCTCATAATTGCTATTTTAGATATTGATATAATTTAGTTTTTCATTCATTAATTTCTTTTTATATTTTATTTGTTATGTATATAGTTATTTTTAAGACAATTTTTTCTATGTCTGCAGTTAGTTGCTATTTCGTTGCTACAGTTTAGTAAGTTTTAGGGATCTTTAAAATTTTAAATTTCAAGCTTCTCACTCAAACATAATCTACACGTACTTGACCATCGTTATATTTTCAACTCAATTATGGGCGAGCCGTCCGCTTTCTTGGGACTCCAGTTACGGTCCGCTCGTAATGTTTTGTTTCTTATTGAATGTGCTTTTATGGTTATTATCTATAGTTTAAAAAATTAGGGACGTTTCTCTGATATAGTATTTTTTAATTTGGATTTTCTTTGGCAACTTTTGTGGTTTGGGTAAACGATGCCATTGATTAGGAAGTTATTTTGTAGTGGGCAAAGTGCATGAGTTCAACATTTACATTTTCCCGTCATGATAAACGTTTTTATTTCTATTTGGGTTACTGCTATAATAGTTTGAGTTATTACTATATCTGGTTGTTATATAATTTTTCTTCTTAATGTTATTGTTACTATATATATCACTTTTTTAGTTCGTGTAAAAAAGATATGTGGTTTGTCCAGGTGGTAATTCTCCGTTGAAAAGGTGTCCGATGAAAAGGAGATTTTGGAGAAGAAACTTGGATTCGCTTGCTTGAATATCTCACCAATAATACCATTCGCGTTTCTACTATGGCCCGGGAAGTTATCAATAATGGCCAGTTTTCTCACATCAATTCC
>OY744531.1:92853454-92890954 GCA_963556195.1 Sepiola atlantica | reverse complement strand
CCGACTTCATTCCTGATGTTCTCCTTCAATTCCTGTAGAGTTTCAGGTTTGTCGATGTAAACATTTCCTTCAGATACTCCCACAAGAAAAAGGTCAGTGTTAGTCCAGTTTGAGTCACGTGAAGGCCAGTTGACATTTCAAACTTTTTTATTTTTTATTTTTTTTTTTGCAACTAATCTTCATTGCTTTCGTTATGTTATGTTAACATTTAAATAAGGTATCATAAAAATAAAGTTACCATCAAAAATTAAAAAAATCTATTCAAGTCAAAAATCCCTCAGTGACTTATTTGCCACTCTGTATGTATGTATATATATATATATATATATATATATATATATATATATATATATATATATTTAGATGTTTCACTTATAAAATAGATCATTCAGTGAAGACCGGGGTTGTTCCAATAAAAAAATAATAAATAATATTTGTAAGAAAAAATATCTTTAATTGTGATCATTGGTGTCCTGAAAGGAATGCTTTGGTAAGCCTTCATAACATCATATATATATATATATATATATATATATATATATATATATATATATATATATATATATATATAAGGTTAATACAACAAAAGATATAAGAGGCAACTAATATCTTTAATTAGTGAACATCCGGATAAAAATACTGGATAGAGCATTAATAGCAATAGATGAAGAGAAAGAATAGAATAAGGTGCGAATCAAATTTTATTACAGTTCAATGTTCAGGCAAAGTTCTTTAAAGTCCTTAACTCATGAGTTTTCAAAGAATGGTCATCTGAGGAGAAGATTTTCTTTTAAAACTCATGAGTTAAGAACTTTAAAGAACTTTGCCTGAACATTGAACTGTAATAAAATTTTATGCGCACCTTATTCTATTCTTTCACTTTATCTATTGCTATATATATATATATATATATATATATATATATATATATATATATATATATATATATAAGATGGTAGGGCAGTATCAGCGCAGTTCCAACGAAAGAAAAGTATATATGTAAAGGAGTAAGGCTACCAACATTTGTGAAAAGTTTGTTAGACATTTAATTATTATTTTGTTATTTTATCATTTTCTAGTCTTTCTCTCTTTTATCGATATTGTCATGTTAGGTGCTCGACTGAACTCCAATTTTTGGTTTCGCCTATAAAATATTAACAGTAATAACTCGTCTAGCGTCAACCTCTATAAAGTATTTTCCTTTCTTTATCTGTGCTCCTTAAACTAAACGGAATCACCATGACAAAATTTGTTTCCAAGAGCTTTCCATCTGTAGAATACTATACCGCGGACTGCTTCCTAGCTGACTACAACATGGTTCGTTTTTTAAGTCTAATGTTTACAACTTCTTGTCGAGCCGCCAACTTAAATAATCAAATTCTAACCAGAATCGTTTGTACATATAAAAGGCTCAACATCTTTTCAGATAGAGCTTTTATAACAATAGTAAATTCGGCTCATCTCAACACTTATTATTTAATATTGTTATAAAGCTGTATGTGAAAAGAAAAAAAAACGGCATAATCACCGGTTTCCGTTAAATCACCGAAGTTAAGCGAGGTTAAGCCTGGCCAGTAGTAAAATGGGTGACAATTTACGAATACGTGTATGTGCTCTCCGCTTATCACGGCATTGTTTCCAGTCGTCTTGCACTTCTCCTTATCACTGGAATCAAGCAGCGTCGACTAAAGAGAGGTGTGGTTGGAATTGCGCAACCGTTGCTTCACAATTACACACAAAACCACCCTAACAGGTGCTTTCCATTGTCTTTCAAAACTGAACGGGGCATTCTTACCATCCTCTCACGATGTTTTCATCGTCAAATGACAATATCGTTAAACCTTATCCTCGAGTAGCGTTCGGCCTTAATAATCGAAAACTCAAGCCCATCAGACTCTTGGACACTCTGGCACTACTTGCAGACATGCTCTTCTGTACAAATTGTTGATTGGGTTCTGTCTTTGTGGATTTTCTTATGTTGTTTCAAACCTCGCACAGATTCGCAATCTTTATCGCATAGCTTGCAGATTGCTCTCCCTTGTTCACGGGTTCTTTTTGAAGATGACTTCGACTGTGACTTTTATCAGGCATACTCTACCAGAGTTTCCACAGACCCAAACCACAGATAATAGCCACCATTTCATTTGTCATTTCTGAGTCTCCGTTCATAACGGCTCTCTTAAGTTGTTCATGCTCAATGCGTCTTCTTTCGTATTCATGCACACCAATATAGATGCCTCGTCTCCGGGTTGCTCCATTTAGCGGACTCTGCTCCCAATTACTATTCAGGATACCATATATTTCGAACGATGTCTTTGGAGAGTCCTTGTATTTCAGTTTCGGTTCATGAGGTGGCCTCTTTTCTTTCACCAATGTCTCCATAACAAAATGCTTTGGCATACAATCCTCGCTCACCTACGTACATATCCCCACCACTATAAGTGATGTCTGTGTAACATGCTTGCAATGCTGTAACAAATATTCTACTGAATCACTCCCACATCACTAATATCTATCTGCCATTTCACACCTAGGAATTTTACGAATACATTGATGATGGAAAAATTCTAACTTTTTCACGTGTCTTTTCTACGGAATCAAAGTGTTCACATGCAGACAGCAAAGCCGACAAAATATAAGCATTATAAAAATTGTCTTTTTTATAATATATAAAGTGATATACCTCTGTATTGTTGTCCTAAGTCGACGCTCCGACCTACAAAACGATTAATTTGCGTTTCTAAGACGGAAACGAATTTCCGAAAGAATTTGACACGAATATGCCAACCACGTTCAATTCCTTGCCGTACACAAACATTAATGGCTCAATTTGAGCCTCACCTGCTGCAGGGTGATACAAAAAGACGATCGTTTTCAAGCTTATGATTAGTCTTAAGCCACTATATGATCGTTCTAATTCATCAATATTTTTTTGGTAATTATAGTTTTCATAAACATTCAATGAGACATCACATTCCTGTTTTATTTTCTTTAGACATTCGTATGAATAAAAAAACTAAAATAAACAAAAATCTAGTTTGATTCATAATATTAGTTCTAGAATAAATGGGTTTGAGAACAATTGTTAAAAGACTGTTGCTATGAAATTCTTTTGGGATGAACTAAACAGCTATCATTTCACACACACACATACACACACATACACACACACACACACACACACACACACATATATATATATATATATATATATATATATATATATATATATATATATATATATATATATATATAGGATCAAATATAAACCAAAGTAAAAACTTTTAGTAGATGGAACCTATTGTGAAGAGGATTAGCTCAATATACGAGATAGAGCAATTGTAGAGATAGAAGAAAAATAAGTGATAAATATGCGACGATTGTCCAAATTTATTTCAAATTTCAATTGTTAAATTTGGACAATCGTCGCATATTTAACAATTGAAATTTGAAATAAATATATATATGCAAACATTGTTAAAAATTAAAAACATAAAAATGGTATTTAATTAAACAGACGAATTGTTATCTTTAACAATGTTTGCATAAATGGGAAAATGCTGCCTAAATACGTACAATTCATATATATATATATATATATATATATAAGTATAATTAAAATAAAATTAATACGAATAATAGGTTTAATTTTAATTTTTATGACGTTATATTCACTTTTAGAACAATTTATTTGGAAATCTCTCACCCTCCCCATCCTCTCTCTTTTCCTTTGGATAATCTAATCTCTATTCAATTCCACTCAACTAAAATTGTATCCCACACGGAATTATTTAACAATAGTACTATAGTAATATAGTTCAGTAGTAAGACATTTCAATAGTAATATATTTCAGTAGTAAGACATTTCAATAGGAATATATTTCAGTAGTAAGACATTTCAATAGTAATATATTTCTGTAGTAAGACATTTCAATAGTAATATATTTCAGTAGTAAGACATTTCAATAGGAATATATTTCAGTAGTAAGACATTTCAATAGTAATATAGTTCAGTAGTAAGACATTTCAATAGTAATATATTTCAGTAGTAAGACATTTAATAGTAATATATTTCAGTAGTAAGACATTTCAATAGTAATATATTTCAGTAGTAAGACATTTCAATAGTAATATATTTCAGTAGTAAGACATTTCAATAGTAATATATTTCAGTAGTAAGACATTTCAATAGTAATATATTTCAGTAGTAAGACATTTCAATAGAAATATATTCCAGTAGTAAGACATTTCAATAGTAATATATTTCAGTAGTAAGACATTTCAATAGTAATATATTTCAGTAGTAAGACATTTCAATAGGAATATATTTCAGTAGTAAGACATTTCAATAGTAATATATTTAAGTAGTAAGACATTTCAATAGTAATATATTTCAGTAGTAAGACATTTCAATAGTAATATATTTCAGTAGTAAGACATTTCAATAGTAATATATGACAGTAGTAAGACATTTCAATAGGAATATATTTCAGTAGTAAGACATTTCAATAGTAATATATTTCAGTAGTAAGACATTTCAATAGTAATATATTTCAGTAGTAAGACATTTCAATAGGAATATATTTCAGTAGTAAGACATTTCAATAGTAATATATTTCAATAGTAAGACATTTCAATAGTAATATATTTCAGTAGTAATATATTTCAATAGTAATATATTTCAGTAGTAAGATATTTTAATAGTAATATATTTCAGTAGTAATATATTTCAATAGTAATATATGTCCATAGAATATCTTTCAGTAGAAATATATTTCAATAGTAATATATTTTAATAGTAATATATTTCAATAGTAATATATTTCAATAGTAATACATTTCAATATCTCAATAGAAATATATTTTAATGGTAATATATTTTAATAGTAATAAATTTCAATAGTAATAAATTTCAATATCTCAATAGAAATATATTTCAATAGTAATATATTTCAATAGTAATACATTTCAATATGTCAATAGTAATATATTTCAATAGTAATATATTTCAAAAGTAATAAATTTCAATATGCCAATAGAGATATGTATTCTAATAGTAATATATTTAAATCGTAACCGCTAAAAACAATAGAAGCAGAAGAATATTACATTCATTAAGGCTTATCATATAACCAACCTGCTGTATATGTCTCATATGGTGGCGGGTCTGACTGAATATCTTAAGGTCTCACCTCGACTTTCATTATTTTTATTCTTATTTTTAGAAATTCAATATAGTTAATTCATCACTCGATAATAAAGACCAATGTGTATATATTTGTATATAAATAAAAATGAATTCGACACAAACGTTAACGGGTAAAAAGAAATGCAGGACAACACGATTTCAAGTGAATAGAGTAAAGGAGAAAGGAAATAGCACTTTTGACCTCCTATCTCAACTTCGTTAGAAATCAATTTGGAAAGAACTCTTTCACTCTATTTCCATAATAAGACTTAAAAAAAACAACTTTTTTTCCTATTCTATATCGATCGTTACGTTTCTTTCTTTTTGTTTTCATCTCAAACGTTTATTTCTTTCTGTTTGCTTTTATAAACACATAAGTTTCAGACGTTTTCTCTTTTACGTTTACCGATTTAAACGTTATTTTATTTGAAGATGACTATAAGCGCGTAAACTCGCGAAGAATATATTTTCCCTCATTTGTCTTTTTACGGAGGGAGTGCACCCGTATCAATGTATTGTGTAATCTCGAGCAGGCCCGTGTAGGACGTACAGTATTATTTACCTCCTCTTCAGGAGGTTAGGCACAAGGCCATTTTTATCTTATTCCCACAAGGTAAGATATGACCCAAGGTCGGGTCGGGAAAGTGGGACTTGAAAAGCCATCGCCCGAGAAGGTGAGCACTCTGAACATTAAAAATTTCCTGGGCAGCCCCGTCGGCATTCCCCGGTATGGCGCCTCAGGCAGTAAGCAATAAACTTACTCCTCCCCAAAGGGTGGATCTTCTAGAACTGCACAGGATAGACCCATAGACCGGCGGAATCAAGCCCCGAAGGCCAAGACGATACCAGTCTATGGGGTGCAGTATCCATCAGAACAGATACTACACTTTGATCTTGGCAAAAGACCTCCTCTCTCAACTTCGTCAGAAATCAATTTGGAAAGAACCCCTTCACTCTATTTCCATATTAAGACTTGTTTTTTCACGGAGGGAGTGCACTCGTATCAATGTATTATGTAATTTCGAGCAGGACCGTGTAGGGACACACATTAGCTAAACAATAAATGATAACGATTACAGAAGAAAGCTCGGAAAAATATTTCAACGTACATTTAATATTCTCCGCATTAGCATAGCGGCTTCAGTATCATTAGATTGGTCGATGGGTGAGAGAGAAGCAATTACGTGTTATTTGGGCTACCCATAACGATTAATGTTTGATTGTTATGAATAAATGCGTGTCGAGGAACCGGTTATTATTTTTCCGCGGGTATACGTGTACACAAATAGAAACAGTGGGGTACACGCAAGGGAATCCAGCATGCAGGCCCCCGTCAGACCATTTGGGGGTTTGCGTCTAGATTAAAGTGAACGAGTACATTTTGACACGACCAATCCCCGTCCCAACCCCTTACTAGGTTACCACATACACACACACACACACACACACACACACACACACACACACACACACACACACACACACACACACACACACACACACACACAAACGCACGCGCATACTCTCTTCTTTTTCTCTCTCACTTTCTCACTCCCCCTCACATCTCAAATACATACACTTTGATTATAGGGTCAGGTACTTGAATGACCCAGAGATTTTGGTAACAGGTTCCCAAGAGTCGAGAGACAATTATCATCTCCATCTTGATCATCATCAGCATTATAATATTTATAATAATAATTATTGCATCAATTAAATATTAACAGTATATATCATTACAAACAATTACATTTATATATATATATATATATATATATATATAGTCCTGGAAGTTTTTCACCCGTAAAAAACTATATTAACAAAAACAACAACAACAATGATAAAAAAACACACTTTTAGTCCCTAGTCTTACGTTGGAAAACTACTTTGCTTGTAAGTCAATTAACTTTTTACAGTCACTATATTAGTTTGCTTCCAAAAATTTAAGCTAGTCTTAACAATATTTAAGCGATCATCAGTTGTTTACAATGAAAAACTGTTCCGGGAATTTTATATATATATATATATATATATATATATATATATATATATATATATATATATATATATATATATATCAAGGGAAACGCGAGAGCGCTCTATCCCTTAATAGACTACCAAAACGGCCTATGCTGGAAATCTCATTTCTTTGATCAATCATTACTCAAAAACCAATAAACCAAATTAGTTAAAACTTTGCACAACATTTTTATTTGATAGGTTCTATAAATGTGTAGAATTTCAGCATCATTAGTCAAGGCAACCCAGAGATTCAGAAAGGTCAGGCATGATTTCGTGTTATCCGTGTGTACGTACGTATGTGCCACCCTGTATCTCATCAACTATTTGATGGATTCAGCTGATTTTTGGCAGAGATAGAGGTTCTAGGGTCTAGTTGATGGTATTTAAATTTCAGTTTACCATACACCTTAGTTTTTCCAGAAAATTCCAAAAAAACTTTTAAATGACCAGGCATAGCCTTTACAAAAGTAGTGACATTCCATGAGAAATGCCAGTATACTGAAATCATATGCCCTTAATAGGGTTAAGATGAAAATTCATATACACTAAATGTACAAAAGCAAGGAAATTCCCAAATGTTTACACTTTTATTGTCATTAAGGGTATGCGAGCACAACAGGGCTATGTATTTTACTGGTAGGAATTTTTCTTCAGCGCATCTCACACACTTCACCCACTCATGCATAGAGATTTATACTTTAGTGATGTGATAATGAAATGGTTTGGGTGATATGTAGTCATACCCTTAATGACAATAAAAGTGTAAAAATTTGGGAATTTATTTGTTTTTGTACATTTAGTGTATATGAATTTTCATCTTAACCCTATTAAGGGCATATGATTTCAGTATACTGACATTTATCATGGAATGTCACTACTTTTGTAAAGGCTATCACTCAATACAATGGTTATTTTAAAGATTTATAGGAAGCACCCTAAGTGTAGAGCTCTGCAGCAAGGTTTATGTTCACATTAGATTTCAATTTCTACATGTCGGTATAGTCTGGAAAACAGGGAGCTAGGAGGGAATTCCAAAGCAAGTTGTTCGTGGAAAGAAGCTATTAGGGTAGAAGGTTTTCCGGCATCTAGAGACCTCGACAGGTAAGGGGAGGATTTTTCTGCTAGTCGGGTTGGGTGGGGTAATTCTGTTAAGGAGTGCAAGCGCAGTAAGTTTTGGGGGGCGCAATCCGTGGAAATATTTGTAAAACAAGCACAGGGATGCAACATTGCAACGATTGGACAGGGGGTGGGCCTATTAGGGTGAATATATATTTTTTGCACCATGCCCAAGAGGGAGTAACCGAAGATTCATTTTTTTTATTTAAAAAATTTTTTTTTAAAAACATAGTTCACCCCAAACAAGGCAGGACGCCACTGTAGACGTAAGGGGCTACTGAGAAAAAAGAGGGGAGAAGGTAGGGGGCAGTCAACCTAGATTGGGATCTGCGCAGCGAGATGTCTGTTTACATTAGTTTTAAACTTCTGCATGTCTGTAGTGTCGGGGAAACAGGGGGCAGGGAGGGAGTTCCAGAGGCCAGCAACACGAGGAAAGAAGCTATTTGAGTAGAAAGCTCTCCGACATCTGGGGGCCTCCACAGTGAATGAATGATATTTAGTTGATGGTCGAGTTAGTCTAGTGAATTTACGTCGAGGGGGCACCAGAGTAGCCAGTTCATCAGAGCATAATCCATTTTACCCTAATCTCCCTACACCGGAGCACAGGAATTGGTTCGGCAATATCTAGTCGGTCGTCGTTTAAGTGTACAAGTGTTCATGCCTAGCATAACTCAAATATACTCTGATTTTGCAATGTAAATAGAGGTAGAGCTTGAAGGCTATCGAATCCGGTGGCGATTTATGGGTTCACTTCATCGGCTAAAAATAAGCAATGGAACAGAAGTATTAGTGTGGCTGACTCTTCCGGTTGAGGGCGCTCGTGCTATTTGATGGAAAGAACACAAAATGGACGTCCCGCCACCACCACCGCCGCCGCCGCCGCCGCCCATGTGACACGGTCAGACGACATGCGTAAATGAAGCACAAACACAAACGAATATCTATGTAGGTAAGTGTGCGTGTTTATATAGAGGGTGAGTGGAAGAGGGTGAGATAATATATGTAGTTTTTATGACAAATAGATAGATAGACATAAATAAAGAGTGTATGTATGTGAGAAAGAGAGAGAGAGAGAGAGAGAGAGAGAGAGAGAGAGAGAGAGAAAGGAATATTACAGACGAATTAAAGTCGAAGATTGAGAGAGAAAGACATAGAAGCAAACGATAATAAGCATAAGAAATTCAGAAGAAGTATTATATATATATATAGTCTAAAGAAGTTTTGAGTTATTTTAAACAAAAAGGCAAAAAAAGGAAAATGCAGTTTAAATTTCCAGAGAAACTAACTAAAATAGTGCAGACTTAACATTCGTTGGAAAATTCATAAATAAATAAAATATATAATAGTAAGTAAATAAAATAAAAAGGGGGATTAAGTATCTAACAGTGAAACCAAAACAGGAGACATTAACGTAAGCATCTAATATTAACACGGAGATCATCAGCTGTTTACCATATAACTGTTTCGGAGATTTAAAAACAGGACAGTTAGATGCATGGCTCTCCAATGGTACAGATAAAACTACCATTTCCCCAATAATCAAGTGTCGAAATAATTCAGCTTAAAATTTTACTTATATATATATATATATATATATATATATGATACATTTGATCACCGCCCCACCACCACAACAATCAGACGCATCTAACCGGTTTGCCCGCACGCATACACACATATACACAATATTACAGTTCACTTGAAAAAATACATTTATAAACTCGACTGTTTTTTTGACACTTGATTCGTGCATGTCTACCCCCCTCCTTCCCTCTCGATCTGAATCAACAGACGCCCTCTCTTTCTCCTTCTTTTCCTCTATGTGTCTACCTTCCCACCACCTCTCCCCTCATCATTATTTGTTCCTCCTTCCACCTTATATTTTTATTTATTTATTTATTTATTTATTTGCCCTGTTTGTTTCAGATTCTAGATTTTAGATTTTTTGTTTTTGTTTTTTAGATTTTTTAATTTTTAATTTTTAATTTTTAATTTTTTAACGGCCTTAATTTTTGAAATGTTAAATTTCTGTTCTTCTTCTTCTCTTTCTCTATCCCTCCACTTCATTCTCTCCAAATATGATCTGAGGTTAAGATCGGATTCTAACTCTGCCTGATGAGATCCGAGTTTATAGTAACTGTTGATCGATAACATCGACATGCCAGTGTCGCAGATTTTGTACATGTCTGTGTAAATAAAATTATCATATATAAAGCTCTATTTTGATATTGAGCACTTTTTATAAACCCGGTTAAAATTCTCTTTGGATTACCGCCCTGTGGATATTTTTCACCTGGATTATTACCATTATTATATATATATATATATATATATATATATATATATATATATATATATATATATATATATATATATATATATATATATATATAAATTGTTTATTGTTGAAGCTTATATATTTTCTGAGTTACGGGTGAAACTTTTTACATTATTCTCTCATTATCACACGTGCGAAATGCATGTATGTATACACTGTATGTATATACATCAATATCGTATGCGTATACATATATTGATATTTAATACTTTGACAAAAACACACGCAGAAGAGCGAAACGTTAGTGAAAAGCTACACTAAAATTTTCCATCATGTTTGATTTTATGTTGTTTTTTTTTGTTAACGCAGTGGATTAAGTACTTGACTGCTGTTAACTCTAGAGTATATCCCTGAAGAGGCGCCGAAGAGGTCTTGAAATAATTGTCGGATAATCAAACTAAGTTTATTTTAATAGAAAAAGGTCTAATATATATTGAGCACTTTTGATAAGTATTGGTTTTGTTTATTTTGTTAATATGTGAACTTAATTTATTAATTCATATATATATATATATATATATATATATATATATATATATAATTATAAAAAGAAAAACTATACACACATTAAGGTTGTACACATAATAACTTATTTCGACCCCTTTAATTAGGTCTCCTCAGATGTATAGACAACCACGTCAAAAAAACCCTAGACCTAATTAAAGGGGTCGAAATAAGTTATTATGTGTACAACCTTAATGTGTGTATAGTTTTTCTTTTTATAATTCTGTTTTGCTCTGTTTAAATTACATTGAGCTCTGTTATTCAGATTCTCTACACAAAATTGAAATCTACACACTATATATATATATATATATATATATTCCAGAGAAAAAAATATTTTAATCCAGAAATGTGATGATGGAAAAAATAGAAAATTGCTAATATTTTCCTTAAAGCTTCATCGTCTGACCCTCTAAGAGGAAACGTCAGAATGATTAATTAAAAACTAAGAAAATCGAATGAGATATGAGGGGAGAATTGTTAAAGATGGAAAAAACAACCGAGAGAGAAAAAATAGGAAAATCTCTCAACGTTATAGGGGATTTAGAAAAATAATCAACGTGTTTCACGATAACAACGCCTGATCCTGCTTCCATACAAACTTTATAACTTCAATAAACATGACACATATTTCCTCCTCCTCCTCTTCCCCTCATGGTTTAAATAACTCCGACCGCAACCAATTTTTGCTACTCACACCTTCCCGAGTTAATTTTATTTCTCTCACTGCTATCACCTTTTTGAGCCCATAACTTATCTTTTCATAGGCGACCTTTTTCGGCTTACACCATACACGCCCCCTCCCTCACTAATGGTTAAAGAACTCTGACCCAAACTTTCTACAGTAAGCTCAACTTCTCCCACTGCTACCATCTATTTGTAGCTCATAATTTATATTTTCATAAGCGGTCTTTTTAAACTTTCTCCGCCTACTACGATTGTTTCAAATATTTTGTACTTTGCCTGTTACTTCCTTCAGACCAATCATCCTGAGGAAGTCTTGAAATAAAGACGAAACGTTGATTAATAGATAAATTGTATTGTTGGTTTTTCTTTTTTGATTTTCTGTTACGTTGGAATATTAGTTCCATTTTCATCATATATATATATATATATATATATATATATATATATATATATATATATATATATATCAACACAGAAAATACATATAGCGCTAGAATTATTTTACTGTCACTAGCAAGTTTTTGGGCGAAGTGGACTAGCTCTTGACTGCTGATCACATTTTTGTGTTTTCAAAACAGAGATGTGTACACTTGTTATGGCTAAAAAACACTGATGCATCATAGACGATGAAACAGTTGCCTATAGACTAATTTTATTATATATATATTTATTTAGTATCAATTTCTATTCATAAAAACATTTTTGCTACACATTCGCAAACATAATAATTACAGCAACTTTACCTTATACACATATGAATGATACACACATGAATATCAAAATAACATATACACACACACACAAACACAGAACCACACACACACACATACACACATATATATATATATATATATATATATATATATATATATATATATATATATATATATATATGTAAAAATAAAAATGGAATAAAGAATAAGCAATTCAACAACTAACAAAAATAAACTCAAAAACTCATGTTGTAAAGTTCCACCGAGATATTTCGGCCGTAGATACGACCATTTTCGATCAGTTAATAAACTTTATTTCAAAACGGAAAAGTTTTCAAATTCATACAGAGAATGCTTTTCCGTTTTGAAATAAAGTTTATTAACTGATCGAAAATGGTCGTATCTACGGCCGAAATATCTCGGTGGAACTTTACAACATGAGTTTTTGAGTTTATTTTTGTTAGTTGTTGAATTGCTTATTCTTTATTCCATTTTTATTTTTACATATTGTCTGAAACATTGTTTCTTTTTTTCCATATATATATATATATATATATATATATATATATATATATATATATATATATATATATATATATATATATACGATGACTGCGACGTCTTGTCAGACAAATGCTACTTCTTAATTTATTTACCGTTTGGTGGCACGCAGAAGGCTCTTCAGTCCATCGAACGAATAACATACCTTTCAGCAGACTTGACACTCCTGTCGATTATTACTTTGGGTCAAGCAAGAATGCACAAAACTTGCATGAATATGTATATATATATATATATATATATATATATATATATATATATATATATATATATGATAAAAAAGGAGAAGAGAAAAAAAGGAGAATATTGTCTGTACCATGAATAAGGTTTTAAAACCGAAAATTTGGATAAAAAAATAATTTCATAAATATTTCCTTTGTTTAACAAAATCTCGCGTCATGTAAACTGATTCTACATATTTAAAGTTATCGTTTCAACGGCGCTTCTAAGTTGTAGTAAAAATGTAGATCTTATTACTGTGCACATGCGTTGCAGTGCGCTCCACTACAAATCGGACAAAAAAACAGTATCTTCATAACACCATAACACCAGAAGATCGATCTTCGCCTAAGCCGTAAGACTTCGACTATGAAAAAAATGAGAGAAAAAGGGAAAATATTGTCTGTAATACCATGAATAAAGTTTTTAGAACCGAAAATTTGGATTAAAAAAAATCATTTAATAAATATTTCATTTGTTTAACAAAATCTCGCGTCATGTAAACTGGTTCTAAAATTTCAAAGGAGAAACCGATAGTATAATCAATCAAACAAATCAACGAAAATGAAGAGCATATATAATTTGTTTACCTCCAAAAACATTTGTTTATATATATATATATATATATATATATATATATATATATATATATATATATATATATATATATATATATGAAGTGGTGTACTAAAAGCGAACTTTTAGGAAAGGTAAAACCTATTGTGAAAAGTATACAGCTCAATATCCAGGATAGAGCAGGTAGATATGAAGAAGAATGGAAAGGAACTAGAGAAGCAAAATCCAAATCAAATTTCAATTCAATTGCTCAGAGCAAGGTATATTCCGCAAAAAGGCAATTTATTCAAGTTAAATTTTCCTTAAGCCAGGCTTTTCAAAGATCACAATCTTATCATCAGAGGAAGTCGCTGGGATAGATAAGTTGGCAAAGGCCAATATTTAAAATTTGAAAAAGTAAAATAAAAGTTGTTACTTTATATATATATATATATATATATATATATATATATATATATATATATATATATATATAGTTTATACTAGTCTTCTGTTTGTACCCGAGAAATAACGATCAGAAAAAAGATTAATTTTATATTTTGTCTATGTAGGTAAAACATTTAACTGGCTTTAAAAACTCATTTTTTCATATTTCTTTTTTACTTTTCTATAAATCCGAGTAGAGCAAAGACAACCATTAAGAGACATCTAACTCCCAACGTTTTCCCGATGTTCCGAACTCGCATGTCTAACAAAGGCCAGAAATATGCCTCACTTGGTTGTGAAGTTGAATCTCGGAGGCGGCGTTATCAGTTGGGGAGATTTCTTTCCACTAGGGGGAGTTCTAGTGGGCGCACGCAAGATCAAAGTGACCCTACGTGAACACCACCGGACAAGGGACCATTTTTATTTTCCTTCACTTTTCTCGTTCGTTTTAGGATTTGAATCACTCCCCACGTAGATATTTGCGCAGGGAACCGAAGAAATGTCCAAATTGTGCCGGGAGGGAGGCATAGACGACTTTTCTCTTATATATATATATATATATATATATATATATATATATATATATATATATATATATATATAGTGAAAATAGTACTATCTCTCATGTAAGACAAAAAAAAGTTATATTTTTTCTAGAATATTTTTTAAAATTTAATTTAAAAAAAATTTAATTCAATTATTCTGGAGAGCACATAGCAGTAAATGGTGGGGTAATTAGATTGAAGATGTGGCTGGACTAATAATATACATATATGTTAATGAAACAACAATCCCACCATGAAAAGAATCAATAATGAGACCTGAAGAAACGAAATATGTATAATAGCATAGAGAAAAACAATTTTGCCAAGATCTTTGTAAAACATAAAACAATGTAGACATAGACACAACATAAAACTAAATTGATTACAAAAGTGGGTAAAAGGAGGGGGGGGGGGTAAATAAAAAATATAAAAGTATACAAAAATATTTTTTAGAGTTTTCGTAGTATTAATAAGTTAGAGTAGTGAGGGCTCGTCAGTTGACAAGAGCGACTGTTTCGGGTGTTCGAAGGCAATAGAGTCAAAATCCTCTGGCTTCCCAAGCAGAACTAGCCAAGTTCTACCGCCCATACTTTGAAATATTTAATATATATATATATATATATATATATATATATATATATATATATATATATATATAACATAAAGATAAAAACCATGTGTTAGATGCAGATATTTTTATTAAAATCAAAATCAAAAATCAAAACATTTTTTTTTCTTCATCTTGACTTTTTTATCTAATATTTCGCTTGATATAACAAGCCTCGGCAGGGCTGTAGACAAATAAAAGGTAATAACCTTTTTTTTTTCGTAATAATCTTTCCTGATCTTCTGGAAGTGGCGTCCAATGTTGTGTGGACCGACGGTGCAAATGTCTGTTTGAAATTGAACTTACATCACGCATGGTCGCTGGTAGGTATAAATTTGGGAAAGTTCATTTTTTAAGCATCTTTAACATTTTTAAACATAAAGATAAAGATACATGCAAAATGCCTTCATAAAAACCATGTGTTAGATGCAGATATTTTTTATTAAAATAAAAAAAAATTAAAACATTTTTTTTCTCATCTTGATTTTAAAAATCTAATATTTCGCTTGATATAACAAGCCTCGGCAGGGCTTTAGACAAATAAAAGGTATTAACTTTTTTTTTTCGTAATAATCCTTCCTGATCTTCTGGAAGTGGCGTCTGATGTTGTGTGGACCGACGGTGCAAATGTCTGTTTGAAATTGAACTTAAATAACGCATGGTCGCTGGTAGGTATAAATTTGGGAAAGTTAATTTTTTTAAGCATCTTTAGAATTTTAAACATAAAGATAGAGGCAAAATGCCTTCATAAAAACCATGTGTTAGATGCAGATATTTTTTATTAAAATCAAAATAAAAAATCAAATTTTTTTTTTCTTCATCTTGACTTTTTAAATCTAATATTTCGCTTTATATAACAAGCCTCGACAGGGCTTTAGACAGATAAAAAGTATTCACCTTTTATTCCGTGATAATCCTTCCTGATCTTCTGGAAGTGGCGTCCGATGTTGTGTGGACCGACAGTGCAAATATCTGTTTTACATTGAACTTAAATCACGCAATTTCTATGAACTTACATGACATTTCTCTTTAAATTATCATCTTGAGGAAGTCTTACAATAAAGACGTCAATTTGATGAATATATAAAAATATATATCTTAGTTTTCCTTTTTCATTTCCCATATATATATATATATATATATATATATATATATATATATATATATATACTAGCTGACTCATTATTTTTTCTTCTTAACATAAATTTATGTTCATGGATAAATGCAAAAGGATTTTCTACCTTTCCTAACTATATTAACATGAAAACACGTTTTGCTTATTTAATTCTATGATTTAAAATAAGATTTTTAAATATCGTATATATAGCAATCTGCAAACACCCACTAACACTTTAAGGTCTTCTTAATTTGCATATTTATTTTATGAATAGGTTCTAATAAATTAACATGTTCTAATATACAGTTGTAATTCATCATTGTCATATATTCTTATATATAGGCGATATTTTCGTCGATAGTAAAACGCTTTATGTCGCTGTGATGCTGAGAACAGATACTGCACTTTGATCATAGCCAAAAAGCCAAGTAACCATAAAAATAATTTTATCATGGCTAGAAATATTTTAAATAAATGAAAATAAAACTGATTATTGTATTATTGTTTGATTTAGTTGGTAGTGTAGTATCAGTTCTGTTGTCAGAAGATCATCATCCGAGACATTACCTCCTCATTTTTAAGGAGATGGGGATATTACGTTCCAGATTTTACATCCTCCTTTATGGAGAATGTAATGAAGCATCTGTTCTGTTGTTATATATTTTGTGGTTGTGTTGGAGGCAACGAAATGGCTTCTATAACCTATCGCCCTTAATAAGAAAAATCATCCTTACCGAACAAAACCTCCTGCCAGATCATGGATTACATCCATTTTTCTCTCAGATCTCAATTACACTCACCCACGTATCTCCGCATACCACCCCCCGACACACACACACATTTTCATTCACCACGAATCCGAACTTTCCAATTTACTCTTACCTCACAGTCTTAACATAGCAAGCCGGTCATACATTCCCACTTTTCAAAATATTTCAAATATCTCACACCTAATCACAACAAATCTCCCCTCTCCCCCTTAACCATTTCACCCTTTCGACCACTTCTCTCGCACCCTTACCCACCAAAATCACAGGGCCTCCCCACTCCCCTTTTCCCGCACCTCCCACTTCTCTGCATACACCTCACACACACAAATCTTCTTTCACCACGAACCCAAACCTTCCAACCTACTCATCCCTCACATTCACGAAGCATCCACCTAGTCAAACATTCTCCCCTCCCCTTTTCCCCACCTCTCCACTTCTTCACTCACTGCCATCCACGTTATTCCCGCTCACCCCACCCCTCCACTTTTTAACTTACAACCCTCCACATTATCCCTGCTCACCCCCACCCTTCCACTTTTCTTTCAACCCAGAACCATCAACATTTATTTCATTCCACGCGACTGACATCACCAAGCCCGGACGCCGTTCCTACTGCTTCCAGTAGTGGCTACTATTTCTTCCCATCAACCCATCATGTCAACCCAATATGTTCACGTACTTGCATGACATTTTTCTTAATATTATCATCATGAAGAAGTCTTACAAATAAAGACGAAACGTTGATGAACACATAAAAAACATCCTTTTTTTGTGTTTCCTTTTTCATTTCCTATTACGTCGATTTACCTTCATCCTTCCTTTCCCATATATATATATATATATATATATATATATATATATATATATATATATATATATATATATATATATATATATATATATATATATCCGACCTTCGCATAAATAGAACTTAAATTCACTTCTTGAATGTGGTAATGTCTCGTGGCATAATGGTTATGACGGAGTCTAGGTTGATTCTGTAGCAGGGGTTCGAACCGTGCGACCGTCTGAGATTATTATCACTACACTGATGATAGCGAAAGCTTGAAACACTAGCGTATGTAGGTAAAAATAATTTATATTATTTACTTTAAATTAATAGTATATACATATATAATATATGTATATAATATATCATATGTACACAAACACTAATATATATATATATATATATATATATATATATATATATATATATATATATATATATATATATAAATGTGTGCGTGTGTAGCTGTGAGATATATTTAGAGGGTGAATATCGAACAAAATTTATAAATATAAAATGGAAAATGTATATAAACAAAAAGACACACCAATTAGAACAAAAAAATTTGATTTAATATTTTCGTCGGTTTGCGGATTTTATCAAGAATGCTTTTTAAGATAACAGAGTCAATATTTATACTTACATTGGTGCTATCAAAAAGTGTGAAATCGAAAATGCGAGCTAACCGCTGTAATAATAGGAGAGTTAATAGGAAGATAGTGACTGTTAGTTTTCAAATGGATGGCCAGCTGAAATATTTATCTAGCAATATTTGGGAATACGAAGAAGTCGTAAAGTTTGTGGGTGGAGAAAAGGGATAGGAGTCCGAGAAGCAAAGTAGCATAGATAGGATAGAGTTTTATGAAAGGGGTAACAGTTTTTTAAGATGCGGGTGGTGGTAGGATCTTTTTGAAGTGATTGGTAGCTTAAGTGACGGGGGAAAGATAAAGTGGATGGGTGGATAACAGTTAAGAGAAGTGGAAGGTGAGGGATTATATATTTAATGTATTTTCATGTAATTATTTTTATTGGTGATTGAAGCGTTCGTTGGTTTTGCTTATTACTACTATTTCGATTGTCTCACTTCCTAAGTGATTAAGATGCAGAGAATTGCATTAATAGTTGCCATTAACTTTATATGACGTATTTTATGTTAATATATATATATATATATATATATATATATATATATATATATATATATATATACTATTTGTAAATAAATATCAATTATTTATTACCTACAGTCATCGATGCAATCTTCAGTGCAGGAAGCTAATTCCCGACGGTCGGCGGGCGCGAACCTCGATCACAAATCACGGCTGATTCGCAATCAAGGGACTTACCAGTTGGCCACCAGAAATTAGCTTTGAATTTAGAAGGAATTTAACTTCGTAAATACCAAGTCGGCAAGTATTCACAGCAAGCGGCGAAGAGTGATCAACAACAACAACTAATCATGTTTTCTCGCAATAAAGCTAGTAGTACTGCTTGTTATTAAATTATATGTATTATTATTATTATTATTATTATTATATATATATATATATATATATATATATATATATCATATGACACACGCTGGTATGCATACGTACATAGATAATAAATAATAACAAATATTTTATATTTGTCGCTCCTCGTAAAAAAAGTAGAGCACTCTAATGGTAGTACAAACACAGCATGACGTAACTTGCTTTATAATGCATCACTCCTTCTCCAATAGAAGTAGAATGCCTGGACATCAAGCCGCTTTAAAATGTGTTAAATTATCATTGTTTATCAGCTATTCAAATATTGGCCGCGCGGTTAGCGACGTTGGATTTAAGTTGAAAAATACTTGTAATCCAGGGTTTCGAATCGTGCGACCGGTAGTGAATAGTCATATCTCTATGCTGATGAGTCTCGATTGAAAAGGGACGAAACGTATACGTACATAGATAATAAACAATAACAAATATTATATATATATATATATATATATATATTTGGTCAGGGTTTTTATGAGGCTTACGTTCGCGCTAGATATGATCAGACATGAAAGACAGTGTTATAGTTTATTAAAATAAAACAGAACAAAGATCCAGTGCCATAGGCAGTATTGCATACATATTTGTGATATGCGCCCGCATTTTCGAATGTAATGCACAAATGTTGTAACAAATTAATCAAACAATTAGCGGCGTTGAATCATTGAAGTTTGGAAACCCCACCAGGTGACCGACTGCAAAAGACCGGAGAGTGTATCAACCAATTTCCGGAAAACAGTCAAAACCAAGTAGATAATCTAAATGGATGTGTATTTGAACTTATTTGATCATTCGTAATCAAACCTATTTGCATACTAGGTTTGGATTATATCGAATCAGTAGTTTCTTTATAGACAAACAGGTAGACATAAAGAGAGACATTTTTAGTCTGATTTTCGACTTGAATGCTGAACCTTGTTTTGTGTTAAGGAGTAGTTGTGATTCTCGTAAGGAGTTTTCCGACGTTATAGATGTCGGACTCAAGGGGGTGATTGTATTTGATTTATGGAACGGTGTGCAGTAGAGCAGAAGACGAGATCTGATGAATGTTGTTCACGTTAGACACGTGGAAAAACCAGTGTATTTGTTCCCATGTGCTCACTTGTATTAGACCGACGTTCCTCTTGGAATCCTTTCATCTTCATCTTTTCAGCATCCTCTTTTCCTTTTACCTTTTACCAAAAAAATTATTTTCCTCAATTTCTTTTCTATTCCATTCTTTATTACCTTCCTCCATTCTTTATTTATTCTTTGCTTCTTTCTTTTATTCAATCACTTCTTTCTTTTTTCCTTCTTTCTTTTATTCAATCACTTCTTTCTTTTTTCCTTCTTTCTTTTATTCAATCACTTCTTTTTTTCTCTCCTTATTTCTTTTATTCAATCACTTCTTTTTTTCTCTCCTTATTTCTTTCATTTAATCACTTCTCTCTTTTTCTACTTTTTCTTTTATTCAATCACTTCTTTCTCTTTTCCTACTTTCTTTTATTCAATCACTTCTTTTTTTCTCTCCTTATTTCTTTCATTTAGTCACTTCTCTCTTTTTCTCAGTTTTCTTTTATTCAATCACTTTTTTCTTTCTCTATTCCTTTCTTTTATTCAATCACTTCTTTCTCTCTTTCTTCTATTTAATCACTTTATTCTTTCTCTCCTTTTTTCATTCAATCACTTCTTACTTTTCCCCCTTTCTTTTATCTAATCACTTCTTTCTTTTTCTCATTTTTTTATTTAATCACTTCTTTCTTTCTTTTATTCAATCATTTATTTATTCCTCTCTTTCTTTCTTCTATTCAATAACTTATTTTTCTCTCTCCTTTTTTCATTCAAGCACTTCTTTCTTTTTCTCATTTTTCTTTTATTCAATCACTTCTTTCTTTCTCTCCTTCTTTCGGTTCTAATTTCGACATTTCTTTTCTCTTTTCTTTTCTTTCCTTCTTTATTTTTAATTACTCTCTTTTTTATTCTTTCTTTCTAACCTCTTATTTAATTTGTCTTTTTCTTTTATTATATTAATTTACACATTAATATTTTTTTTTAATACTGTCTTTTATTATTTATTTTTGGTTCCTTACATTCATCACATTTAAAAACATTTGTTTTTCTTTCATTTCACTACTTTCATTCGTTTCACATTTCCTTACTTTATTTCAATTTTCAAATGTTTTTTATCATTTTCTTTTTATTATCTATTTTAGTAGATTCTTGAAAACATTTTTTGTTCATTGATTTCCATTAATCAATTTATTTTATTGGCCAAAATAACAAAATCCGATGAACTAGCTGCTCCAGTGCCACCTTGACGCAAATACACTAGAACAACCCGAGAATCAGCTAAATCCCATCCATTCACTGTGGAGGTCCCCAGATATCGGAGAGGCCTCTACTCTAATAGCTTATTTCCTTGTGCTGCCGGCATCTGGAACTCCCTCCCTGCTCCATGTTTCCCCGACTGTACCGACATGCACAAGTTTACAACTTATGTAAACCGACATATCGTCGCACAGTTCAAAACTTAGGATGTCATCCAAAACTTACACCTTGATTGTCAGTCGTCTCTTACGTCTACAATGGCGGCCTGCCTTCTTTGGGATGAATATCTTTTTTTTAAAAGTCATGTAAAAAGACAGTTATAGGATATTGCATCTATATACCGTATGAATGTTTGTCCAAGGCGACTTTTAAACGTAGATATATTTTTTATGGAAATCGCTCGAGACAAAGCATGAAGCCACTTGATGTAAGGATCTAAAAAAGGGGAGAGAAAGATGAAGAGAGAAAGTTGTCAATCGTGTGTTAAGACTAAAACGACGATTTTAGAGCTGCGGGTAGCCACAGAGTCCGCAACTAGGTTTGGGGGTGGACATCTCCTCTAGATGAAGAGTTATATTCCCGTTGTTTCTGCTAGCTGCACGCTTTTTGTTCTTTTCCTTTTATATCGAACATATATAAAGATCTTTACGGATTTTCTAAATCAGACCTGAATATTATTTAAGCTGACGCATCAATTGTCGTCATGTGTAAATGTCGATATAATATAGAACTTAGATACAAATTATTCTAAAAAATTACTTAGTCCGCTTATATAAATAAAATTAATAATCACGGAAAAATAAAAGTCAGAAAAGCAGATAACTTATTTTAAATTGAAGAATACAATAGGAGTTATCTACTTCAAGATTAAAATGTGAAAAAATAAATATGATAAATGAAAAAGGAAAACCAAAAGATATTTTTTTTATATATTCATCAACGATTCGTCTTTATTGTAAGACTTCTTCAAGATGATAATTTTAACAAAAATGTCATGCAAGTACATCGAAATATTGGGTTGACATGATGGGTTGATGAGGAAAAGTAGTAGCCGTGGCTACTAATAGCACTGGACCAGGATCCGGGCTCCGAGAAGTCTGTCAGTAGCAGAGAGTAAAATGAATATGGAAATATATATATATATATATATATATATATATATATATATATATATTTTTCCTTTTTCATTTTCCCATATATATATATATATATATATATATATATATATATATATATATATATATATATATATATATATATATATATATATATTCGTTCGCACAAAATACGGAGTTTTTTACACTCCTTGGATTATAACATCAAATCCGTTGTACGAAGACTAAAAAAACGGATCAAAAGCTGAATAAGTAGAAGTTGGCACTCCTGTTTAATCAAACATGTATAAAAGAAATAATACTGCCCAATTATACAAACATATATATATATATATATATACATATAAATCCAGGTAAAGTAAACATCTACACGATAAAAATCTAAAGAATTTCAACCGAGCTTATAAAATTGCTCAATATCAAATAGAGCTTATATATGGTTAAATTTATTTATACAGACATGTACAAAATCTGCGACACGTGCATGTCGATGTTATCCAACAACAGCTGTTATAAACTGAGATCTCATCAAGCAGAATGAAAATCCGATCCTTACCTCATGCCATATTCGGAAAGAACCAATATCGCATAGAGGTCAAAATACTGAGAACGAATATGTTTTTTCTCAGAATGCCGTTTGGAATGCAATTGACAATTTCTCATATTCCCTAGACGAGGAAAATAACTTTCTTTCATATTTCAGAAGGTATGAGGATCTATACAAAACATATTGTTTAAATTGAGCAGAATCTAAAAAGGTTCGCCTACTTCTCCGAAAATTAGGAACCACCGAACGTACTAAATTCGTGGACTTTATTTTACTCCACAAAACGAGCGACTTGACTTTTTTTGAAACTGTTTATCTTTTAACAGAATTATTCAGCCCACAAAACTTATCTGTTCTACAAACAGTGGAAGAGTGCGAATTTAGCAAAAAAAGATGACTACACAATTTTCGCGCCAATCGTTAATAAACACTGTACTTATTTAAAATTTAAAGCTGAACTTAGCGCGGATTACTTTAAATGTTTAATTTTCGTGCGAGGACTTGTACAAGGAAAAGCGTAGAAATCAGACGTAGGGTTGTAAACAAGTTAGAAAGTGAACCAAATTTAACATTACAGAATTTAGCCGAAGACTGCAAGAGTTAAACAAGATTCAGAACAGAAACAAGCTAGACCAATAAAAAAACGGTAAATTACAGCCTTGCTTTTGTTTCCGTTGTGGATACCTTCATTGGGTAACTGATTGCCCATACCATTTTAAAACATGCCTTAGTCGGGCACAAGCGTTCACATTGCTAAACGAATAGAGGAAATAAAACTCAGATTAAATACACAAAAACGAACAGAACAGCAGCATTATAAGAAAATATGTACAGGTAAAAATCCTGAATAAAAATGTAAAATTACAATTTGATTCTGGTTCAGACGTGTCGATTATCAACATGCATACATGGAGAAGGTTTGATAAACCGCCCATGCTAGAACCAACACAATACTCACAACGGTAACTGGTGAGAAAATCAAATTGGAGGGTGAAATTATTGCCGATATTACTGTCAACAGAACTACCACAAAAGTAAAAATATTCATATTAAAAAATACCAACAATTTATTTGGCACATATTCGTCTCAGCGGTTCAACCTATGAGGGTTACCGGCAAACACTTTTGGCCAGAAATTTAAAAAAAATCTGACGACCGAGTCAAAAAAGAGAAAGAAGGAATTTGTTTCAACCATTAATAATCGTATCAAATCGACTCAAAATCAATTGTCTGCCGAAATTACAGCGCATAAAGACACAATTTACACTGCAAATAGCTAACACTAAACTGAAAAAGTCAAATTCTTTGGATAACCAGTTGAAAGTTAAAGATAGTGAACCAATGGTTTCAGAGCTGGAATCGCTAAAGTTTCACCTCAAAGAGTTTTCAGAAGTGCAAAAGACTATGAAGGATGAGATGACTTGTCTTGAAATTGAAGCAAAGAAGACCGTTTTCCAAGTTTCAAGAAGTTCTCGAAAGTCAGAAGACTAGAATTAAAAATACTGGAAGATATCAAATTTTATTTTGGTCGAGGCATATAGTACTCTCATAAGAGACACCTAAATCAAATTAGAGAACGACTACCAGAAGACAGTGACAGCACTCTCCAGAAAGAAGTTATGGTTATCAGATATGACACATTTGACATACAGCTACCTCAAGGAGCTTCATAATAATGTCAACTTAAAAAGGCAACGATAATGTGACTCCCGAGGAGGTGACGCTTGGGAGGGGGTGTTATGGTACTTTACTTATACGGACTACTTAGACTCTTCAACTCACTATAAATACTGGGAGCATCTGCCTCTCAGTGTTGGAAACTCTCCATTCTATACTGGTTTTCAAGACTGACCTACAAACACTCTCGATCTGCTTGTTTTCTCTAAACTCCGAGTTCTTGTTTTCGTTCCGGAGCCGATACAGGCTCACAACAGACACGATGGTTGAAACTGGGCAGAATTGGATTTGAAAACGACAATGTTGTAGTCAGCTGGGAAGCAGACCCGTGGTATTGTGTTTCCTCAAAGTTCTTGGAAATAAACTTTGCTCATGGAATTTTCGATTAGTTTTAGGTACACAGAGGAATAAAGGAAACTTATTTACAGTTGCGAATTTTTGTGTGAATGCTTTACACGGAGGGTGGCATAGATTTGAACTACCATGAAAATAATGATAGATTTTTAACTACAAACTATATATGTCTTTACACAAATCAAATAAAAATCCTTACGCAACAGGAAATTTTGTTTTTCATTTAAAAAATTAAAATAAATATATGGGCACAATATTATTTTAATGTATATTTTAAATTAAGACAACCCCCATATTTTTATTAATAGCTTTATTACGAAAAGGAAGATGAAAACATATGTTTCATGTGTAAGATATAGCAAATATTGGTATGTGTTGTTTAAAGGAAAAAAATAGTTTCAATCGATGTCATCGATTTCAATATTTAGTCCCGACCAATATGTTATTTTTTTTATTATTCTTCCATTAGAAATTCATTGTTGTCTCTATATTTTTCTTATTCGCGCTGTTCTCTGTTCATTTCCCATTTTATAACTATCAATCCTTTCTTTCTATATTTCTTATTCATTCTTAATATTTTCTTTTGTTTATCTTTAAATTATTTTTCATTTGTTTTCTAGTTTCTTTCTTCTTTTTCGTTTCCGTTTCCTATTTTATCACTTTTCACTTTATTTCTGTCTCTTCTTCGTAGTTCTCAATCCATAGGGAAACATGCAAAGGGAAATCCTCCCCCTCTCCTATGCATATAAATCCAGCGTGAGAAGTGAATATTTTCTTGTGGGAAAAAACATTCACAAGAAAGCCATTTTGTTTCTTTAAGGCAACTGACGGACGTTTCGTTTCGGTTCGGTCTTCGGGGCTTCCGTGATACATTTTACACGCGGCTATTGAATTTCTGAGCGAACATAAAAGCAAGGGTAATTCGAAAATCTGGCTCGATTCCAGATAACTGAAAGCCGAGTATAACACGACAACTAAAATATGAAAGATGCACATCGCAAAGTAAGAGTAATCTAACTACGTTTGTGCACACAACTTCTACACAGACGAATTATAGTCCATATAATTCAAAATGCTTTCTGCGAATCAACCATATTTCGAACAAATGGGCATCACTCCTTGCCTGACTGGTCAAGCAAGTTTCAGTCATGAATGCCAAACTGTTTGTTTTATCGCCGTTGAAATATATGCTCCAAATGTGAACTGCGGCGTGGGTCACCACTAATACGGCGTGCACAACTCTGAAACACTATTCTCTTGGCATTGTACTCATTTAGGATGCCTTTTGGCTAAGATCAAAGTGTAGTATCTGTTCCGATGGATACTACACCCCATAAACTGGTATTGTCTTGGCCTTCGGGGCTTGATTTACGCTGGTCTATAGGTCGGTCCTGTGCAGTTCTAGGAGGTCCACCCTTCCAGGCTTTGCCTCCCCTCTTTGGGCAGGAGTAAGTTTATTGCTTACTGCCCGAGGCGCCCCTACCGGGGAATGCCGACGGGGCTGTCCAGGATATTTTTAATGGACAGAGTGCTCACTTTCTCGGGCGCTGGCTTTTCAAACCCCACTTTCCCGACCCGACCTTGGGTCACATCTTACTTGTGGGCGTAAGATAAAACTGGCCTTGTGCCTAACCTCCTGGAGAGGAGGTAAATAAATACTCATTTAGGATATGATGAACCTCTTGAACTGAAGAATAATTTAGGGATAATTTTGATAGAAATTAACTTCGTAATAACCTCACAAAAATTAATCTTGATAGTTAAATTCCGATGACTGTGAAGCCGATTCAGGATGATACCTACCGATGCAACGTTCTACCACAGCTATCCCAACGTGTCATTTGAAAGGTAGGGAGTTGCATCATCCTGTTGCCACGACTGCTCATCCCACGCAACACTCTTTCGTCTGCCCAATGCTGCCCAAAACTTCTTACCGACCACTGTGTAGCACTCAGTATGTTGGATAATGGTTCGACTTGCGCGAATTAACGCGTGTGCAGTCCAATGCAGAATAGAGCCTGTTATCACAGTCAGAGCTAACAGACGTGACAAGGTCACTGTGTGACGAGATCCCAGATCAGGGGTCAGTGTGCACCTACGAGAGGCTCTGTGACGTCACAGGCCTTTGCGTGGGAAACAAAAGGGATATGTGACGAGTTTCGTCGGTCTGTGTTTTGGAGGCAAATCGATGAGACGTGATTTTAAAAATGTAATTTACAACAGATAAGGGAAATATTTCCCTAAGAAAATACAAGCGAGAGATATCCTTTTCCCCCTCTATGAATGGTTAAGAAAATAATTGTTAAGTAACTACGATAAAGTAGTGATTTGCTCTCTCTCTCTTTCTCTCTCTCTCTCGACATAGTGAATTACTCCCAGCTGATTAAATGACTAACGCTTGTAATAAAAAGAATTGAAAGTAAAAAGATTGTGTTTGCTGAGTCGATCGTGGAGTTTCTGTTGCAGACAACGGACGGCGTGGTTCACGGCAGAAAGGAAAGAAAAAGAATTCATTAACTAGACGACACGGCGAGGGAGAAATCTAAGGTATGCAAACAATATATGAACTATGTGATTTATGATGTTTTAAAAATGACGAGTATTAAATGTGAGCTGCCACGGCCCTTTCAGGGACAAGTATAACAAACGAGTAAAGCCACGGCCCGTAGTGGGACTAGTATACGAAACGAGAACCGCCGCGGCCCTAAGTAGGAGAAGGCTATGCAACAAGTATTGATCAACGCAAGTCTGTGTTTATGGTACATATAATCAAACGGCGATGAAACAAAGATTATGACTGAAAATTGGTGGACAAGTTCGGAATAGGTTGTAGTTTATTTTTAAATACATTTGGTACATAAATTTCACAATTCCTTCTGGCCGTGTGCCAGAAGGAATTGTGAAATGTATGTACAATTCCATGCTATACTTTGGGTGTGATCATGTATTTAGATATATGATGATAATGCATTCATCCATGTTCACCAATAGAAACGGGTGTGACACAACATGACTTAAAGATAGAGATAGAGTGAAAGTGAGATTTTTTAAATTTTAAAATGCCAAGTTAAGATATTTTTATAACCTCGTAATTTAGGTCATAATGAATAATAACTCGTAAAGAAAATGGATGAACTATCAAGATAAACGTTTAATAGATTTTTTAAAACTGAACACAGAATGAAATAATGATTTATTTTGCCGCTGTACGCGATTGTGATATTAACAGTCTGAGGTCGTGATCTTTGTTTATCTTCTCTCTGGGCAGGACTCCATTTCCAAGGGCGAAAACTCTTAACTCCCGAATTAGTCCAAGGGACGTAATTCGTTTTCGTTAGTTGTCCTAACAGATATGATTAAACAGTGACACTCACCTGTCTTTGTCTCGTCCCGCTCCACTAGTCAGTAATTTAGAACGAAGATCAAGGCGAATTAAACTCGTATGTTCTCAACAGTTTTGTCCTTACTTAGTCCTTTTTCGATGTATGAAAGAACGTATATTCAGGTAAAGTTACCCCTTGACGCGATGTCGAAAGACAGCACAATTAACAGGCTCTTTCGCATTCATCACCACATACTTATAATTGTGAAGGAACTATTCAGAATCATAATGATAAACCTGCTATAAAACTTATTGTCATTTACAAAATTACACGAAGCACAAAAAACTAATTCGTCACTCAAAACTTCAACTAGGTAATTCAATATCAGTTGCATATTCTTCTAATTAAGCTTATTTTTAATATAGAGACCAGTTTTTTTAATATAAAGTCGAGCTTTTTCAATGGAAATTTAAATATTTTAGATTGTAACTTGAAGTTTTTATGTTTGACATTCAGCCTTTATCACTTTTAATCAATCTCTTGAGTGCTGACTTTTCATATTCTGATGGCGGCCATCTTGAATTTATAATAAAGCTGACCATCCGCTTATGTGAATGTTGTCATGTATGAACATATTAGTCAATTTCGCAATTTACTGTGTATAGTTGCGCCGTTGTGTCTGATATTAAAAATAAAACCAGTTTTGCATGTATTATCATCTTTTATTAGTGGTGATAGACTTGTCGCAATTTTGCGACAGTTGCACTTATATGGTTAAAAAAAATTTATTATTTAAAAATACTCTATTTTTTTTTAGGTTCTTCCATTTTTAAATTAGGTTTTTAAAAATTTAAGTGGAGTTTTTCTTATTATAATTTAGAACTACTTATTTATCTACCTCCCACAGCGGTAAGATGTGACACAAGGTCGGAAAGTGGGATTTGAAAAGCCAACGGCCGAGAATTTGAGCACTCTGGCCTACAAAAAATGATTGGGCAGCCCCGTCGCCATTCCCGGTAGAGGCGCTTCAGGTAGTGACCAATAAACTTACTCCTCCCCAAAGAGGGGAGGCAAAGCCTGGGAGGGTGGACTTCCTAGAACTGCACAGGACAGACCCACAAACAGGCGGAATCAAGACTCGAAGGCCAAGACGACACCGGTTTATAGGGTGTAGTATCCATCAGAACAGATACTACACTTTGATCCCAGCCAAAGGCCGAGAAAAACTTAAATTGAGAACTATTATTATTGCAATCTAAGTCTTTTAATTTTTATTTGATTTAAAAAAAATGTTATATTGATTTTATTTAGTTTGGAGATTGTGCAATTTAATTAATTTGTATTTTCAATTAGTTTGTATTCATATTGATCTTATATTGATCTTATATTGATCTTATTTTATTGTTTATATTTTAGTTCGTATTTATATTGATCTTAAATTGATCTTATTTTATTGCTTATATATATCTTATTTAGTTTGTATTTAGTTTTTAGTCTATGTTTTTTTAATTTCAAATTGATCCTTTTTAATTGTAAATTGATCATTTTCTGTCGACGTTTAACCTTTTTCCGTTTTAACATTATACTTTTTAGGTAAAGGTTTATTAGTCAATTTTGAAGTTGAGCCATTTTTATTTAGAGACGATTCTTTTTAAATTTCAAGTTGGATTATTTTTCTTTAACGAGACATGTTTACTTAGAGAAATTAAGATCCTTTAATATCAAGTGGAACCATTTTGTTTTTGTAATTAGGTTATTATTATTATTATTATTATTATTATTATTATTATTATTATTATTATTATTATTATTAGTATTATTATTATTTGTACTCACTAGGAGTTCTCACACAGTTCATCGTCAGTGATTGCTCACCGACAACAACCAGTGGTATTTTCTGGAGTCTAAGTGACAACAAGCCTCCCCAGATTTCTAGTATTCTTCACCTCTTTTCGATAACGATGCGGTATCGCAACAGCCGCTTACCATTAATTTCTCGCTGGCAAGGACCATTGGTTTTCTCTGAGATTTGGGTGGCAATAAGCCTCCTCAAGGTCCCAGAATTCTCTGCACTTTTCCAGTAGAGGTCTGGTTGTGCTGTCCCTCCTCGGTCTTCTCATCCTTCTCGACCCTCTAAAAATATTGTGTCTGGTGTCAGCCTAGGCCGGCACCATTTAAAAAATACATAAATAAATAAATAAATACATTTTTTAAAAATTAATTTTAAAAAATATATATATTTTTTTAATTTTTAAATTTATAAATTTTTTCTTCATTTTTTCTTTTTTTTCCTTTTTTCTTTTTTCCTTGTTTTCTCTTCAATTCCTTAATTTTTATTATTATTATTATTATTATTATTATTATTATTATTATTATTATTATTATTATTATTATTATTATTATTGTTGTTGTTGTTGTTGTTGTTGTTATTATTATTATTATTATTATTTGTCCTTTTTTAGTTTATAGTCGATCTTTTTAAAGTTTAAATTGATCTTTTTTATTTGAAGTAGACCGTGTTCCTATTTCAAGTGAGTGTTTTTCCTTTGAATGTTATCCTTTCTAAATTAAAGTTAAACTATTTCCTTCTAAAGTTGATCCATTTTCATTTAAAGTTAGTCTGTTTTAATTTTTATTGATAATTTCTACTTAGACGTTGACCGTTTCCCTTTTGACGTTAGTAATTTTTATTTGAAGAGGATCTTTTGAAATGTCAAGCTTAACCATTTCCATTTTTAGTCGAGAGATATAAATTTGGAGGCGACTCTTTTAAATTTAAAGTTCAACCATTTCCATTTGAAGTTGAGCTATTTTATAAATTTCAAGTTGATTTTTTTTAAATTGATCATTTGTAATTTGACGTAGAACGTGTTTTGATTTCAAGTGATTTTTTTATCTTTAGAAGTGATCCTTTCTAAATTAAGTTGAACCATTTCCATTTAAATTTGATTTTTTTTTTAATGTTGAATTGTTTCTTCTTCGTTAAACATTAACTTCTTTCAGTTTAAGTTGCTTTTTCATTTGGAAGTGGTCCTTTGAAAATAAAGTTGACCGATGTCAATTTGAAGTTCGGCCTTTTTTTTCTAAAAGTAATCCTTTTTTAATTTCAAGTTGAACCTTTTTAATTTTAAATTGATCCTTTTCTCATCTGACGTTGAACGTGTTTGCTTTTGAAGCTTTCTTTTCGAGGTGAAGTTTTAAATTTAAAGTTAAGCTATTTTAATTTGATATTGAGCGCTTGCCATTAAGAATTTATCCTTTTAAAATTTGAATTGTTTCCATTTTCTTAGACGCTGATCGCTTTCCATTTAATGTCGATATTTCTCATTTGGAGGTGATACTGTCAAATTAAAAGTTGAACGATTTCTATATAAAACTGAACCATGTTTGATTTGATCTTTTAACATTTTAAATGTATTCGTTCATAGATGTTAAACTTTTCGATTTGAAGTTTATCTTTTTCCTTTAGAAGTGAACGACTTAAATTTGTAGTTGAGTAATTTCCATTTGAAGTTCATCCTTGTTTATTTGATGTTCAGTGGTTTTAATGTGAACGTAAAGAGGTGGATACATAGATATCTAGTAGGTTAACCTATAGTAAATAAGAATAAGATAATGCGGATAATAAGGCATGATTCATTCCGTAGCTGTATGATAAGATATACATGCATATTTTACTCACCGGATGAGCCACAAGAGTATGAAATAAAGAAATAGGTCGAACGAGAGAGGGTACGAATTAAACGATTGTTGTTGTTGTTGTTGTTATTATTATTATTATTATTATTATTATTATTATTATTATTATTATTATTATTATTATTATTATTATTATTAATAATAATAATAATAATAATAATAATAATAATAATAATAATAATAATAATAATAATAATAATAATAATAATAATAATAATTTATTTTCCAATTCTGCAAAAGGCTTGCCTGTTGGGAACAACGAAAGTGTTAAGGTACAGCTTGAATGTCTAAGGTCAAGGGAATTGACTTGATGTTCAAAAAAGAAAACTCCAACTAAAACATCCAAAAGTTGAGACTACTATGAAATAATAATAATAATAATAATAATAATAATAATAATAATGATAATAATAATAATAATGATGATGATGATGATGATGATGATGATGATGATGATGATGATGATGATGATGATGATGACGGTATTATCTTTATGTTGGGTCCATTTTGAATTTTGGCCCAACTCAACGATGCATGAAAACCCCAAGGGTGGCATCAAATAGCCGAAGTGGGGGGGGCCCCAAACACACCTCACTAACCGCAGACTCGCATGCCCTTTCAATAAAGTGCTTTGCAGACAAATATACTTTCTACTTTGGCCCGGATAAGATCGCTAAAATTCAAACTAGCTGAAGCAAGCAACTCCGCCGGGTGGTGGAAAATAATAATAATATTACAAATCGCATACCTTATATTTCCTTGAGTAATTTTACAAATTCGATAATTAAACTAATTAATAGTCAGTATGTTCCATTGGTATCCGTGCGGGCTGTAGATTTGGCAGACGGCGTTCAAGTTCAGTTATAGACGTAAGTAACTATGCATCCATGTTCCTCTCAACTAAACTAGGACTGGAATAATAGGCTAAACTAGACCCTCAAGTATTGCTAGTGCAACTAGTTTATGATGAGGTAAACCTTGCTATCAGGTATGCGTCTGTCATGTGGACCACATTGTACTCCTAGACAGTCAATGAGATAAATTTTAGGATGCTTATGAGAAAAATCTTCTATCTGTTAAAAATTAAACTCAAATGTAATTTTTCTAGAAAACTGATTTTTGGAAACGTGCGTACATGTGGACCACATCATATTCCTAGAAAAATCATGTTTGATACTAAAGAAAACATTTTTTAATATGATGATGAGGAAACTATTTCATATGTTGGAAACTTTCCTAAAATGCAATTTTTCTAATAAAACTGATTTTCGGAAACGTGTCTACATGAACAGGACGTGTTGAATATTTATTTCCGGTTCGTATATTAGAAATTATAATTTATATATTTTAAATTTCACGAATTTAGACTATTAATGTAGAAGGTCTTCAAAATGTCATCATCCATTTTAAGTTTTAATAACATCAAAACTGTATTTCTGATAACAATAAATCTTATTCACTGAAAAGAAATAAACATAAACAATTGTTTTACTGCATTTTTTAAAATTACGCCATCTTGTTTTGCGCCATCTTGTTTTGCACCATCTTGTACTACGCCAGTTTTTTTACCTTGGCGTTGGATAAGGCAAAATTGCTCATTACGATGACTCACCGGACTTGGCTCCTCCGCGTTTTTACTTGTGAGACTTCTTTAAAAATAAAGTTTTCAGAAGAATACAAAAAAAACCCCAACAACAATGGGGTCAAAAATGGTTGGTAACTTTTAATGCCGCAAAGACAAAGCTACTTTTCTTCAATAACTACAAGAAACCTCTTCAACCACCGATTGTCATAGCAATTAGCACCCTGCCTGAGAGTTCATCATTCAAAGACCTCGGCCTAACTTTCACAGATAACATGAATTGGAATATATACATTGAAAACATTGCCAAGGCTGCTGCAAAGAAGGTCGGTTCTCTATACCGTGCCAGTAAACTGCTCACACCTGACATCACCCTATATCTCTACAAAGCCACCATCCGTCCATGCATGGAGTATTGTTGCCACATCTGGGCTTGTGCATCATCCGCTAGTCTCTCCCTCTTAGACAAGGTCCAAAAAAGAGTTGCCAACTTGATAGATCCTTCACTACCCACCAAGCTCCTTCCCCTGTCCTATCGCCGCAATGTTGCATCCTTGTGCCTGTTTTACAAGTACTTCAATTGATTGTGCTCCGATGAGCTTGCTGCTCTGGTGTCCCCACGACGTCAATTGACTAGACCACCCCGACAATCTGCCAAATCACATCCATACACTGTGGAGGTCGCCAGATGCCGAAGAGCTTTTTACTCCAAAAGCTTCTTTCCTCGTGCTGCTGGACTCTGGAACTCCCTTCCTGCTCCCTGCTTTCCTGACGTTATTGACATGCAGAAATTTAAAACTAATGTAAACAGACATCTCGCTGCACAGCTCTTAATTTAGGTTGACCCCCCCCCCCCCAAAAAAAAACATCACCCTTTTTTTCTCAGTAGTCCCTTACGTCTACAGTGGCGGCATGCCTTGTTTGGGGTGAACTATGATAAAAAAATAATTAATTAATCAATGAAATCTAATTTAATTGTGAAGAACGATTGAAAACATATCTGGAACTTTTGGAGAATGAGATGCACTCATTTGTGAGACGTTTGCAGAGATCTGTGGCAAGTAGGGTGAGGGTTAGGGTTGAATGGCATACATTTTTAATATATGATTTATTTATTTTTATTTCATTAATTTTTAGTTTAGATGACGACGATTAGAAGCTTTTAGTCATTCATAAACGAAAAACAAATTCAGTTTAAATTTCTAAAAATACTATATATATTTGTGTGTGTGTGTTTGTATGTGTGTGGATTATTCAGAAAATTAAAAACAAACTTATAAAACAAAAAAAAACCCTCCGTGTTATTTAATAACATTTGGCTTAATATACATACATAAATAAACATATATCACTTAGATAAATTTATGTGTGAGAGGATTGCAACTAAATGCCCCCGTTTCACAGCTTCACCGGTCTCCTAATCTCAGTATAAATGCTTCTTCGATAAGATGTTTAAAAAGCTTTCTTTAACAAAAAAAAAAAAAAATGGCGGATCCCGTTCCTATAATACCTTACTCGACTCTTTCCTTCTCTTTCTCCCGCATCGCTTTTCGGTATTATTTCTAATTTCCTCCCCACTTATGTTCATCTTTACTCCTTCAACTTTTTTCTTGTGTTTTATTTTCCCTCCGTCTTTTTCTGTCTTTTTATTTTGATTACCTCCACCTCCAGCCTCACCATTTTCGTAAAAATCGAGCGTTTGAAGTTTCTCGGATTTATTCGTTTTTATTCCCACGTATCGTTTTATTTATTTTTATTTTTTTATACAGCTTCTAATGTTTCCTAACTTTGTTACTTCTCCCTTTTTCCTTCTCTAATTTTTTGCGTCTGCCTTTCTTTTTCGCGTTTCTCTTTTCAAGTGTTCTCCTTTTCTCTCTCATTATTCTTCATCTCAACTTTTTTAAAACACTTTTTCTTCAATTTCTTTGTTTTTTTCTCACCTTTTCTGTTTTTATCTCGTTCCCTTTTCTCTTATTCTTTCGGTTTTTCCTTTTCTCCTTTTAAGTTTTCTCTTTTTCTCTCTCATTTTTCCTTATTTTAACTGTTTAAAAACTTTTTTCTTCAATTTCTCTATTTTTTCTCCCCTTTTCCTGTTTTTATCCTTTTCCATTTTCTTTTATTCTTTTTGTTTTTCTCCTTTTCTGCTTTTAGGTTTTCTCTTTTTCTCTCTCATTTTTCCTTATTTTAACTGTTTTAAAACTTTTTTCTTCAATTTCTCAATTTTTTCTCACCTTTTCCGTTTTTATCCTTTTCCATTTTCTTTTATTCTTTTTGTTTTTCTCCTTTTCTGCTTTTAGGTTTTCTCTTTTTCTCTCTCATTTTTCTTTATTTGAACTTTTAAAATACTTTTTTCTTCAATTTCAGTTTTTTTCTCCCCTTTTCCTGTTTTTATCCTTTCCCATTTTTTCTTATTCTTTCTGTTTTTTCCTTTTCTCCTTTTATGTTTTCTCTTTTACTTTCTTATTTTTCTTTATTTGAACTTTTATTTAAACTTTTTTCTTCAATTTCTTTGATTTTGTCTCACCTTTTCTGTTTTTATCCTTTTTAAATTTCTTTTATTCTTTCTGTTTTATTCCTTTTCTCCCTCATTTTTCTTTATTTGAACTTTTTAAAATCTTTTTTCTTCAATTTCTGTTTTTCTAACTTTTTCTGTTTTCATCCTTTTCCATTTTCTCTTATTCTTTCTGTTTTCTTCATTTTCTCCTTTTAAGTTTTACTCCTTTTCTCTCTCAGTTTTCTTTATTTTAACTTAAAAAAAATTCTTCAATTTCTTTGTTTTTGTCTCATCTATCCTGTTTTTATCCTTTTCCATTTTCTCTTATTCTTTCTGTTTTTTCATTTCCTCCTTTTACGTTTTCTCTTTTTCTTTCTCATTTTTATAAATCTTTCCTTTTATTTAAACTTTTTTCTTAAATTTCTTGTTTTTGTCTCATCTTTTCTGTTTTTATCATTTTCCGTTTTCATCTTATTCTTTCTGTTTTTTCCTTTTCTCCTTTTAAGTTTTCCTCTTTTCTTTCTAATTTTTATTTATCTTAACTTTAATTAAAACTTTGTTCTTAAATTTCTTGGTTTTTGTCTCATCTTTTCTGTTTTTATCCTTTTCCGTTTTCTCTTATTCTTTCTGTTTTTTTTTCCTTTTCTCCTTTTAAGTTTACTCCTTTATTTTCTAATTTTTATTTATCTTAACT
>OY744531.1:92838454-92848454 GCA_963556195.1 Sepiola atlantica | reverse complement strand
ACATCTGAGCTGGTGCATCATCCCCTAGTCTCTACCTCCTAGACAAGGTCCAAAAAAGAGTCGCCAACTTAATAGGTCCCTCACTGTCAACCAAGCTCAAGACCCTGTCCCATCGCCGAAATGTAGCATCCTTGTGATTGTTTTACAAATACTTCAATGGATTGTGCTCCGATGAACTGGCTACTCTGGTGGCCCCTCGACGTAAATTCACTAGACCAACTCGACAATCAGCTAAATCCCATTCATTCACTGTAGAGGTCCCCAGATGCCGGAGAGCTTTCTACTCTAATAGCTTCTTTCCTTGTGCTGCTGGCCTCTGGAACTCCCTCCCTGCTCCGTTTCCATGACAGTAATGACATGCAGAGGTTTAAAACTAATGTAAACAGACATCTCGCTACACTGCTCCCAACTTGGGGCGACACACAAAACCCGCACCCAAATTCTCAGTAACCCGTTGCCTCTACAATGGCGGCCTGCCTAGTTTGGGGTGAAATATGTAAAAAAAAGACTATTTTAATTTATATATATATATATTTATATATATATATATATACATTATATAAATATTAATAATGGTTTACGCACATGCCCATACATACACACACGCGCATATATATACAGGGTGGGCCAAAATAAGGGTCCTATCTTTAAATTTGAATAACTTGAATTTGAATAACTTCCACAAAATAAAAGTTAAACTCACCAAACTTTATGTGTGTGTAGACTGACCCTTCCGAGATTTTTTGAAATAAACAAAACAAATTTTAGCCGAAAAACACTTCTTAAAACTTACAAAAACTAAAGTATTGTTTTTTACACTGTTTTGAGTTTTTTAAGCAAAAATAATGTTTTCTAAATGAGTGTACGTTCTTTAGGGCTAATACGGCTCATGCTTGCTTCGGAAGGGGTCCTTTACTTATTCTAAAAAAAAATTTTTTTTAAATCAATAAATAAAAAAGTTATGAATTTTTAAAAATAGGACCCTTATTTTATCCCACCCTGTATATATATATATATATATATATATATATATATATATATATACCAAGTGAGTTTTCTGAATTTTTCATATGATTTGTTTTATCTATCGTTTTTACTATCGTTTTATTAATTTGCATAAACCTTGGATACACTTTTCACTGTTATCTACTGCATTGATAGCAAATTTACCGCCTGGATACCGTTTGTCGTTTTTTGACCACCATTTACCAATTGGATTAGTTTTTAATCAACGTCTTTGATATCTTTCCTGGAGCTATTTTAAACTTTTTGACTTGGATGAAGTGTATAGGTTTACAAAAATGTATTTTGGGCCGATATATTTGATGTTTTATATACCTTTATGTATATATATATATATATATATATATATATTTTTATATTTTCAAAGTTTAATTGTTATTACTTGCAATAATGTTATTGCGGTAATGGTCCTCTGAAGAGAAAATTTTCTTTGAAAACTCATGAGTTAAGGACTTTAAAGTACTTTGCCTGAACATTGAACTGTAATAAAATTTGATTCGCACCTTATTTTATTCTTTCACTTCATCTATTGATATATATATATATATATATATATATATATATATATATATATTATATATATATATATATATATATATATATATATATATATATATATATATATATGGTAAAATGAAAAAGGAAAACCAAAAACTGGATGTTTTTTTATGTGTACATCAACGTTTCGTCTTTATTTATAAGACTTCATCAGGATGATGATATAGGGAAAAGATATCATGCAAGCACGGATACATGTAGGGTAGACATGTTGGGAAGAAAAATAAAAATAAAATAAAATGAAAAATAGAGGCAGCGTCTAGCTGGACGTCCGTACTTGTTAGAGAAAGAAAAATGAGTGGGAGAAAAAAGGGGAAGGGTGGAGGGAGCAAGGACTACTGTGGCTGGCGATGAGAGAAAGAGGTGGGGGATGAGCAGGGGTAAAATGGATGGCAGAGAGAGATTGGAGGAAAAGGGGGAGGGGGTGTTTGACCAGATGGCTGTGGTCGAGATTGAAGGGGAAGAGTGAGTTGGAATGTTTGTGTGTGTGGGGTGTATGCAGGGAAATGGTGCTTGCATGATATCTTTTCCCTATATCATCATCCTGATGAAGTCTTATAAATAAAGACGAAACGTTGATGTACACATAAAAAAACATCCAGTTTTTGGTTTTCCTTTTTCATTTTACCATCACGTCGGATTACCTTCATCCTTCTATTCCCATATATATATATATATATATATATAATATTATAGCTTACTTTCTCGTGAGTACCCAGGTTTTTTTCACCGCTAGCTGGTGTATCCTGTCTTTCGGCCGTAATCAATAACGCCAGGATTCTGGAGTTTAGTTTTAGAAGATTTATTTAACATAACAGACGACACAGATTGTGTAGTTCTTTCATGCGAGAGAGAGAGAGAGAGAGAGAGCGAGAAAGAGACAGAGATTAAACCCATTTTGCACCACTGCTCTAATTGGTCCCCGCTTACTGGCACAGACCGAGCCTTTTCACAACTGCGTCGGTCGATCGGTCAAAAACAAAGAGATCGAATAAGCCTCCCACCGTCATGACATCACTTCCGACTTCCCTGCGACTCCTACCCTTTTCCAGGGAGTCTGCCTACTCTCTGTGCCTCTCACTATCTAACATAAACATTTCAAATAGACTCTACAAGCCATATACTTCATCAGTGCCGAAAGTTAATAATGAAAATAAAAATCTTGCAATGGACTAAAAAGAAGCAGAAATTATACATCTGATATCATCATTCTCTCCCAAACAATTATGACGATCTCAAATTTCTAATTTCTGCTTCTTTTGAGCACATTGCAAAATCTTTATTTTTGTTATTAACTTTCGGTCCTGACTAAGCATAAAGCTTTTTGAAACGTAATTGCATTTGCGTAGGCTATTCGAAATGTTTATACAATGTATATTTATACATTGTATTTGAGCACTTTTGAAAAATTATTTCTTTTATGCTTATTTTATCAATGTATTTGAACTCGTTTAATTTATATATATATATTAAATTCCCGAAACAGTTTTTCATGGTAAACAACTGATGATCCCTTAAAATAGTGTTAGAAACTAACTAATATAATAACTGTAAAAAATAAATTGACTTACATGAGTGATTTTCCACTGGAAGACTTGAGACTATAAGTTTTTTTAAATTTTTTTTATTTTCATTTTTTTTTTTTTTTTATATATATATATTTTTTATATATAGTTTTAATGGTTGAGAAACTTCCGAGACTATATATATATATATATATATATATATATATATATATATATATATATATATATATATATATATATATAATAAGGGAGATAGTTTACTTGAGACATGATGTGTAATACGTATATAAAGGAGTATTAGAAGGCTATCACAATGCAAGAAATAGAAATATGTCGGCGTTGAGCTATAGGACAAAAACAAATGATTTTACTTTATATATTTTTTCCAAAGATTTTTGAAATAATTTTTTTTCTCCTATATAGCAAATATTACTTGATTAAGCAAGATTTCAACACTGTGATTTAATGTGTGTGACCGTGTTCCATAATATATTTCGAGGAAGACCTCTTTGTCAAATGATAGGTGTTTCAAATGTAATAAAACTAAAACCATAACTGATTAATCAGTTATGGTTGGAATTTTATTACATTTGCTGCTGATATTAATATTTACTGCGTTATAAGCAATATTCCCATCCGCACGTTTTTTGAAATTTGAAACACCTTTCATTTGACAAAGAGGTCTTTCTCGAAATATATTATGGAACACGGTCACACACATTACATCACAGTGTATTGCCTAATCAAGTAAGATTTGCTATATAGGAAAAAAATTATTTAAAATTTAAAAAAAAAAAATATATGAAGTAAAATCACTTATTTTTGTCTAACTTCTCAACGCCGACATATTTCCATTTCTTGCATTGTGATAGCCTTCTAATACTCATATATATATATATATATATATATATATATATATATATATATATATATATATATATATATATATATATAATAAGGGAGATAGTTTACTTGAAACATGATGTGTAATACGTATATAAAGGAGTATTAGAAGGCTATCACAATGCAAGAAATAGAAATATGTCGGCGTTGAGATATAGGACAAGAACAAATGATTTTACTTTATATATTTTTTCAAAATAACTTTTGAAATAATTTTTTTTCTCCTATATAGCAAATCTTACCTGATTAAGCAAGACTTCAACACTGTGATTTAATGTGTGTGACCATGTTCCATAATATTTCGAGGGGGACCTCTTTCCTAAATGATAGGTGTTTCAAATGTAATAAAACTAAAACCATAACTGATTAATCAGTTATGGTTGGAATTTTATTAAATTTGCTGCTGATATTAATATTTACTGCGTTATAAGCAATATTCCCATCCGCACGTTTTTTGAAATTTGAAACACCTTTCATTTGACAAAGAGGTCTTTCTCGAAATATATTATGGAACACGGTCACACACATTACACGACAGTGTCTTGCCTAATCAAGTAAGATTTGCTATATAGGAAAAAAATTATTAAAAATTTTTTTTGAAAAAATATATGAAGTAAAATCACTTATTTTTGTCTAACTTCTCAACGCCTACATATTTCCATTTCTTGCATTGTGATAGCCTTCTAATACTCATATATATATATATATATATATATATATATATATATATATATATATATATATAGAATTATAAAAAGAAAAACTATACACACATTAAGGTTGTACACCGTGTACAACCTTAATGTGTGTATAGTTTTTCTTTTTATAATTCTGTTTTGCTCTGTTTAAATTACATTGAGCTCTGTTATTCAAATTCTCTACACAAAATTGAAATCTACACACTATACATATATATATATATATATATATATATATATATATATATATATATATATATATAAGGAATTTATTGTTACCCCTCCAAACCGAAAAACGATTCAAGAATTCCTTGCTCGATTTTGCACTCTGAATTTGACCTCTAAATTCCAAACGCATGAATCCATCGAATAAAGTAAAAATTCGAAAATAGGATAGAAAACTGGATATGGTTGGAACAACGTCTATTTTCACCGTCCGTGATCTAAAGTTACTAGTTTTACTCTCTCTCCCCCCCCTCTCTCTCTCTTTCTCTCTCCATCTGACTTTTCTATTCGCATTTTTCCTTATCTTTACTGTTGTGTCCAAACATGGATTGATTCCCGACGTTTCTCCTCTTGTCAATACAGCCTTGTTTATTCAGTGTGTCCGTATCGAATAGAAAACCATGTCTCTTACTTGGGTGTCGTGTTGTGCAACAAACCGAACACTGAAGCAATCGGCCAGCTTACCAATATATACAATGTTGTCTCTCTTCTTTCGTTTTTTCGTTTTGTTTTACTCATGGCGCGAGTAGAATATCGGTAATGTTTTTCCTTGTCTTTCTTGAGGATAAAGCTTTGGTACGATTTTTGAGAATTTTTCTTGACTGTATTTTTTACATACCTTTCCTTGGCTTTTTGGCGAGGATCAAAATATAGTAACTGTTCTCTTTTTATACTGACGCAACTTTGACCTTTGTCCATATTAAGAGTGAAACTTCGGAAGATGGATTTTCTCCACATAAAAACTCTGCCCTCGTGGGGATGTCCGTAAATAGGGACCTTTTCAGTGTCTCAACCTGGAGTTTTCAATGTAATATGAAGAATAGAACACTTAGACAGAAGAGTGACAAATTGAAAGTATTTATATGTTGATATCTTGCATTACAATAACTTGTATTATTTGAATTTTTCGGAATGTTGCTCTCATCTGGGATGCTATTCTCATAACGTTTCGCCCGATGTAACTTCGTGGATTTTTCACACATGACGCAACAGATGCAATACTAAGTACTAACCAGTTCTAAGTAAGTTTTCTGAGGATGTAAGGCTTACTCCTCAATACAAGCGATACTAATATAATTACGGATTGCTTCGGACGTCTACCCGGTAATGGCTGATGGAACAAGAACAACCAACACTGTTGAGTAAATAAAGGGTTCAATTCGAAATTGTGTACAGATTTCCAAGTTCGACATAAAGATTCCCTAGTTCGACAAATAACGTCAGAGGTTACATCGACCAATATATATATATATATATATATATATATATACATACATGAATGATTTTTATTCAAACATGTACAAAGTCTGCTACACTGGCATGTCGATGTTATCGATCTACAGCTATCAAGAGCTCTTGATAGCTCTTGATAGTTGTAGATCGATAACATCGACATGCCAGTGTAGCAGACTTTGTACATGTTTTGAATAAAAGTCATTCACAATACAGCTCTATATTTTTATGTAGCACTCTTTTATAAGCCCGGTTTGATACCCTTTGGATTTCTACCCTGTGGATTTGTATCCCACCTGCATTACTATATATATATATATATATATATATATATATATATATATAAGTCAGTTCATATTATATTCCAATAACCATGGTTTTATTTTATTATTTTTATTTTTTCACATTTCCAAAATACATAACATTTCTGTGAGATATATTTTTACGGTCCGTTTCATTAGTCTTGTGCCAAACAACATTTTTATGTCAATATCGTCTATATATATATATTTACTTTATTTCTTCTGTCTTCTCAATTACTTTTGTTTTTCTTTCGTTTTCCACCTTTCCTTCTCGTTTAGTTCCTTCATGAAACAAGATTTAATTTAATCGTCCCTTATTTTATTTTTTAACATAGCATTTGTTTTTTTATTGATGTTCAACATGGTCATCTCCATATTCCTGCACGCGTGCCGGTCGTGAACTCTCACTGCGGACGTAGAGAGAAGGATAGAAGATAGAAATACGTGATGCTTTCGGTAGATCATCAGCATCTCACACAAAGACTGCATTACGAATAGGTAAGTGAAGAACAGACGCAGGCAATCACCATATGACCATTCTGAATAAAAGATAAATGAAGTTGTATGGCGATGTCACACGATCAAAGACAATCATGCGAACAATCTTGCAAGAAACTGTACACAGAGGAAGACAGAGGGGAAGACAACGAAAGAGGTGGTAGGACAACATCCGAGACTGGACAAGGCACGACCATGTCGAAAGGAAACAAAACAAGAACAAAACGAAGCGGCATTCACTTTAGGCGGGTTTAGTCGATTTCTTCCGAAAGAGGAAGTTTCTTTTGATTATTAAATTCACAAGCGGCCCCCAATCGCATGTATCTCTCGATCTGGAGAGATGACGACGTTAGGTTTTCGGTTCTTGTAAGGAAGTATCGACGTCTTTGTTCATACAGTGCCTGGTATTTTCAACTGACCACCCATTTGGTACTGACCAGGGTCAACGTCGCTTAACTTCGGTGACCTAATGAGAACCGGAGTGTCAACGTGATTATACCGTGTGCACGGCCATGTCACACGATCAACAAGTCTTTCAAAGACAATCCTACAATAAACTGTACAGAGAAAAAGAAAGAGGGACATACACAGAAAGAAGTGGGAGGACAACATCCGAGAATGGGCAGGGCTGGTGCTGACTACCACACTCAAAAAGGCAGTAGATCGGGAAGGCTAAAGATAACTGGTTGCCAGGTTTTCTTTGGCGCCTCAACGGTCATCCAGACCAAGAGGGAGATGAAATAAAATTGTTTTATTCTTTCTCTCCATTCAATAAATGTTATTTTTTTTCTTCTTTATTCTTTCGTTTTGTCTTTTATTATTACAATTTTGTAATTTATTTCATTTTATTATTTATTTTTATGTCGTCTTTTTTCATGCTTTTTATTTTTAATTTTCCTTCTTTGCTTTTTCTTTGCTTTCATTCGTTCATTCTTCATATTACCTTCTATGCAACATTTTTCATTTCCATTTTTCTTTTATTCTTCCTCTTTTCATTTTTTATGTTTGTCAATTTCTTTACTTTTTCTTTTTTCTTTCGTTTTCTTTCGTTCTTATATTTTTTATTTTCTTACATTTTTTATTAGTTTTTTTTATTTTGCTTGTTTAGTTTTTCTTTAATTTTTTTGTTCATTCGATTTTTTTCTTTCATTTTCCTCATTTTATTAGATCATTTTTATTTATAATTTTTTTTCTATTTTTTGTTTCATTTGTTGTTTCTTTTTTTCTTTTTCTAATTTTTTTCTAAATTTTTTCTAAATTTTTTCTAAATTTTTCATTTATTGTTTCTTTTTTTCGTTTTCTAAATTATTACATTTTTAATTATTTCTTTCTTTCTCTTTCGTTTTTTATTTTTGTATGCCCTTTCCTTACTTTTTTTCATTCTTTCATTTTTCGTTTTTTCTTTCATAATCTGTGTCTCTTTCTTTCTCTTATGGATTATTACCTTTTTATGTTTGTCATAGTATTACATACTCTTTATTTCTAAACTGGTTTTCTTCCCTTACTCCTCTTTTAATTCTCTACATACATAATTTACTTTCATTTCTATACCTTCATACCATACCTTATTCTCTTTAATATTATTATATCATCCTTTTTTAATTTTTATTTATTTTGGTTTAATTAGTTAATTTTGTATCTTTCGTAAATTCCTTTATTCTGTAAGTTTGTATACTTTTTTATATTTAGACGTTTATCCGCTTCATTCTTTCTGTAATTCATTCTTTCTATCGTTTGTCTTTTTACATCGTATTATTTCGTTTACTTACCCAGTATCTTCTCTTCTCTTTTCATTTCGTTTCGGTCTTTCCAATTCCTTGTTTTAAATGTAAGTTCTTTGTTTGCAAATATTTTGCCAAATAAGCTGAAATAGTAATCTAATTAAAAGATATGCCAAATAGAGTGTGATGGTATATTTATTGAAATTATAATACAATGAATATCTTGCAAACGCACTTTGTTTGCGGCTTAATTAAAAATACAACTTACCTGATATGATCTGTTTAAATATGACAACACACTGTCCGTCTAGGTACGAAAGCATTTACGAAAGACAGTTATCCTTAACGTCACAAGGATGTGCTGCTCTTATCCCACCAAAATTAAGTGCCTGGTGATTGGTCAAATAGAATCGTCTTACCCAATCAGAGTGGCCTACTTTGAAAGACAAGGGAAATCAAAAATTATTATTATGACAAGGGGAATAATATATTTTAGAAGCCTAGGGAGGTAACATATTAATATACACTTTTGCTTATATTATTTCCTTGATCTTTTTTGTTTGTTCTTGTCTTTCTTTCTCTTTTTCTTTTTTTTTCTTTCTTTCTCATTTTCCAACGTAATTTCTTTACATGTTTCGTATATTCTTTCTTTTTCATTCTCTTTATATCATTACAAACTTTTTTCATTTGTACTCAAGAATTTTCAGTGTTTTTATTAGCTTTTTAAGTTGACTGTAACTCTTCATTTATGTCATAGCCTTTTCTTCGTTTTTTCTTTCATTATTGCTTTTTATTTCGTCCTTCTTTTTTATTTCTTTTTTCTCTGTATGCTCCTTTCTTTACTCCTTTTTCTTTTTTAATTCCCTTCATTTCTTTCGGTTTCTGTTTGTCTTTCTGTGTCCCTTCCTTTTTTCCTTCTTCCTTCTCCTCTTTTCACATTCCCTATTCTTTCTTTTTCTTATCATGTTTGCATTTCTTCCTTTCTCTCATTCGTTTATTCTTCTATTCTGTGTTTACCTATTTATATTTCTTTTCATTCATTCTTTCCATTCGCGTCTTTTTCCTTCTTTCTTTCCATTTTTATTTGTTCCATTTGTGTTTTATTTATAACTCGCTCTTAAGCTCTCCATTCCTTTCTCGCCATTCTTTTCTCTATATCAGACAACTTTATTTCAAACAACACACAACTGGTGGTGACGGCCTGTGATTTCAGCGATTGTTGGAGTCTTTACCAGTTTGGGTGTGGTTGTTCTCAAAGATTAATGTCTTCAAATAGTAATGTCTTCAAAGAGTAATAGTTTCAAAGAATAATG
>OY744531.1:92795954-92833454 GCA_963556195.1 Sepiola atlantica | reverse complement strand
CTATTAGCATCTGTAAAAAAAATTTTTCAACATTTATTTATTGTTATTTCATCATTTTATCAGTTTATGTAACGCGTTTCAAGCGATAGTCCGCTATCATCAGATATTTACATCCATTTGAAAAAATGTCTTTCGATTTGAAAGTGTGTTGTTTTATTTGAGGAAATGTGTGATTGTTTGGCGTAACACATACTAACACACCCGCTAACCCACACATGCGCAAAAACACCAAACAATAACACATTTCCTCAAATTAAAAAACACTCTTTCAAATCGAAATAATTTTCTTCAAATGGATTTACATATCTGATGATAGCGGACTACCGCTTGAAACGCGTTATATAAAATTATAAAATGATAAAATAACAAAATAATTAATAAATTTTGAAAAAAAAAACTTTGTACAAATGTTAGTAGCCTTACTCCTTTACACACACACACACACACACACACACACACACACACACACATATATATATATATATATATATATATATATATATATATATATATATATATATGTATATAAATGTTAGTAATCCGAGGCAGGAACAATGTGATATAGGTACCGGAAGATGGAACAGGTGAATAAAAATAAACGAGAAGAGAGAATATGAATGGAATTTCAAATCAATTTATTAATATTTCACGGTAAAGGTTTAAATAACAGAACAGTAAATAGAAAACGGTTCACTGTCAAGCAATTTAAAAAGATCCGGAAAAAGATACTAATAGGAATATCCGGCGTTGCCCAGGATTAGTGTTGAACCCTATGTTTTTTTTGCATTCCGTTCATAACAACATAATTCCTCTTCTCTTCTTACTTTTTACATTTTATTAACTTGATTATGTTAGAATAGCTTTAGAATATCAATAGCATAATTTGCGACGATCTTTGATCTATAAAAGTTGGGAAACGTGTGCTGTCCGAGTTATACGCGATTGAAACTAATACCGATCAACATTTCTTTATGTAAACATCTAAAATGTATAATGTTGCGATAGTCTACTGTTCTGTATTATACACACAAAAAAAGTTTATTTTACACATGTAGAACAGAATTCTGAAGTTATACCATCGATTTTCGAAACACCTGGTATGTATGTATGTATGTATGTATGTATGTATATATGTATGTATGTATGTAGTAATGCAGGTAAAGTCTGTATCTACAGAGAAAAACATCCAGAAATCTTTACTGCGTTTATATAACAAAATAAGCCTGGTGTTGTGGGCTACACAAACGGCACCAGGAAAAATGACACCAACAAATATAAAAACTGAGTTGCTCAGACGAAAATCTGAGTGTCATAACCGACAAGGGCTCGTTTGATAGTAAACATAAAGGAAGTCGTTCGGAATCCTACGAATATTCAGCCTTCTTATTTCATGTAACAGAATATAATTGACTAAACACACACGCACACATATACACACACACACACACACATATATATATATTCCAAATTTCATAATCATCTGTTCATTAGTTTAGGAGATGATCCTGACCGCTTGCAGATTATAGGTTGATTCTGTGAACTGGATGCGCACCTCTCAACCGTCTGATATTGTTACTTTCCTGCACTGATGACATCAATAAGTTTGAAACGCTAGCGTCTGTAGGTATTAATAATTTAATATTTATATATATATATATATATATATATATATATATATATATATATATATATATATATATATATAAATGACGATAAAGGCCCTTTTTACAATGCGTGACAAATTTATTTCTTTTTTCTTTTTTTCCAATTAATTTCGGAGGAATCCTCCACTATCAGAGATATATTTTTACTCTTTTTTTTTATAAAATAAACAAACTTTTACTTTTGTTTATAATACATTTGTCACGCATTTTAAAAAGGACTTTTACCGTCATTTATATTACTTTTCATTCAATGCTTATAAAAAAAGAACGAACAATATCTAAAAGAATTAACCTCCTGGCATGCCCTGGCATTTCCGTTCTTCTCAAAACCGCCTATTACAACTTAGCGGATAACGTCACACCAACCCAAGGACGTCTTACCTATAAACAAAAGTAAAAGGTTGTTTATTTTATAAAAAAAAAGAGTAAAAATATATCTCTAATGATGGAGGATTCCTCCGAAATTAATTGCAAAAAAGAAAAAGAGAAAAAGATTTGTCACGCATTGTAAAAATGGGCTTTTATCGTCATTTATATTACTTTTCATTCAATGCTTATAAAAAAAGAACGAACAATATCTAAAAGAATATATATATATATATATATATATATATATATATATATATATATATATATATATATATATGGGGTAAGGTACACGATAATTCATGAGAATGACGTGTCGTGGTGAAAGAAATGACAAACGGAAAACAAGTTAAAGTGCAGGAGAAAAGCAAAAACGAGAGATTTTGACCGGTTTCGTTCATTTCTGAAGACGTTCGCCACGAACGAAACCGGTCAAAATCTCTTGCTTTTATTTTTCTCCTGCACTTTAACTTGTTTTTCCGTTTGTCATTTTTTCACACACACACACACACATATATATATAATATATATATATATATATATATATATATATATATATATATAATATATATATATACTATATATATATATAAAATATACATATATATATATGTATATATATATATATATATATATATATATATATATATATATATATATATATATATATATATAAATGTATAGACACCTAACTTTATATATAAATAGATATCGCCTGTCAATGACAATATGAAATATATACTAGCAAAAACTACCGGCCTTATGGGCAGTAATTAATAATTTTGTAGTCGTTTTTACAGAGAAAGAAAGAAAGAATTTTCATTTTACATTTTGCTAATTTAGAGTAAAACAACAAAAAGGTGATGCGTATGAACGTAGGTAAAATTCATAATTTTAGAAAAACAAGTGTATTTTATATGGTGTTTTCAATACTAAAAGGCGATGAATTTGATTTTGTATAGGCATAAAAATGAAAATGAATTCCCAATAAAAAATTGGTAATATAATGAAATGAATAAACAAAAACATGGAAAGTTGATTGATTAAGAATAACATTTTATATTACTGAGTAATTTTAAATGGTTACTTTGTGTGTTTCTCCTTTATTATTAATGAGAAAAAAAAAACTTTTGCAAAAAAAAAAGAATCTATATTTTCTTGTAATTTAGAAGAATGAGAGGAGATATGGTTTTTCATTTTTCTTTTTCATGTCAATTTTAATAGTTGACGTCATCATTATCACCAGAATCATCATCATCACTAACAAAAACAACAGCAAAAATAACAACAGCGCGTGCGTGAACATAACCGGAATTTATCATTTGAAATTACAAAATAATAAAACAGAAGTTATCAATTTTTAAAACTATTCTAATCAAATCGCTTTAATTAATATTAATGCTGATGATTATAATAATAATATTAATAACAAGAAAACTATTCTGTATATATTATGAAATAGGAGAATCAAAGTATAACATAATAAATTTATTAGCAGTGTATATATATATATATTGTATATATATATATATATATATATATATATATATATATATTGTATATATATAGATTATATATATATATATATATATATATATTATAAAATAAATATGCAAATGAAGTATAGCCTTTGTTGCATACCCCTACTTAGGGCCGCGTCGGTTCTCGCTTTGTATACTCGTCCCGGAACGGGCCGTGGCAGTTCCCGTTTAAACATTCATCATTTTTTTAACACACAAAAATCATATAGTTTGCATACCTTTAAATTTCTCGTACTCTCTCTTCTTTCCTCGTCGCGTGGAAGGGTGTGTCGTCTAGTGGTTGAATGCTTTCTTCTTTCTGTACTGCCGTGAACATCGCCGCTACAACAAAAACTTCATGACCGACTCCGAAGACAAACAATCTTTAAAATTTAATTTCTGTTTTATTTCAAGCGTTAGTTATCCGTCAGCTGGGAGATATTCACTAACGTCGAGAGAGAGAGAGAGAAAGGGAGAGAGAAAGAGAGAGAGAGTAAATTACTATTTTATCGTAGTAACTTATCAATTAAGTCTTAACCATTCGTGGAGGGGAAAAGAGATCTCTCGCCTGTATTTTCTTAGGGAAATAATTCCCCTATGTAAGTTACAGACTACATGGTAAAAATCACGTCTGATAGGTTCGCCTCCAAAACCCAAACTGCTAAAACTCGGTTCTCACGAAGAACAAGTGACGTCACGGTCGCTCTGCTTTCCACACAAAAGCCTGTGACGTCACAGAACCTCTACCGCAGGTGCGCATTGACCCTTGATCTGAGGTCTTGTCACGCGATGACCCTGTAACGTCTGTGAGCTCCGACTGTGAGAACAGGCCCTATTCTGCACTCAACTGCACGGGTCCACCCGCGCTAATTCGCGCAAGTCAAACCAACGACTTCCAACAGATACGTCCAATCCCATAGGGCCATTATCCAACACCTTATATGTATATATATATATATATATATATATATATATAGCGTATTTGAAAATATTTTCTCGTATCATTGAATTAAGTAAATCTAATGTGTCTTAATATCAACATAGTTCGGATGAATAAGATTAACTCTCGCATTTTTTAATTTTTACATATATATATAATTAAATTATATTAAAATAAATTTTATTTATTTTAACACTATAAATTGTTATGGTTTTGTTAAAAAATATAATACTTTTAGTTAACAATGGTTTAAAAATATGTCTAAATACTCTTTCTAATTCAAATTGGCGTAGCCTCGCTTACAGACATAACATGATTTTCTGACCCAAAAGTCAATTACCATCGGACGATGAAGAAGAAAAAAAAGAAAAACACTGCTTTGACAAGAAGAATTGTAATTCTCGAAAGCGCAGATTAAAATATATATTTTTTTATTTTAACACTACACATTGTCATGCTTAAAAATATATATATATATATATATATATATATTTAGTTAATTTTGACTTCAGTCGAAGTTCTCATATATCAAGGGGCCCCTTCTTGAGGGCTAACACTTGATCGTCGCATGAAATACATAGATATTCGAATATTCCCTTAAAGTTTTCCTTAACCTATCAAAAGTGGAGTTTGTAAAGAAGTTAAAAATATTTTTCTTACCCCCCCCCTCCAATTGACTAGCTAACTGTGTTATAGTATATCTTTCTTGTTGTCTCTTGGTCTTACCGGATTCAGGGACAATGATGCATCTAGTCTGGTGGACTACCCAGCTTAGTGCTGTTACTAGAGGCAACATCACTTAGAGAAGGTGCACCATTCCTTGTATGAGACAGTATTAGTTTGCCACACCGAACGGATCTTATTTGGGTTTCGAATACTATGTTATTTTGAATATTTCTTCAGGGTTGTATGAGGACGTATCCTCATGTCAGGTTGTCCTGACAAAACACTGCAGGGATATACATTAGAATCTGGAGGTAAGTGTCTAGTAGGAAGTCAAGTTCTCTCTTGTAAGCATTCAAGTTATCTTCAGTAGGCATTCAAGTTGTCTCCTATGTGTGTGTGGGTGTGTTGTGTGTGTGTCTGTGTGTAGAAATGAACTTATATAAACATTAGAAAAGCCTAAACAAGTTAACCAGCATTTTGATCTTTGTATATCTCTACGGGGCTGTAAGATCAACTAAATATTAAATTGTTTCGAAAAAGAAATGAGACAAAATAAAATTAGCCATAAAGAATTAACTTTTTACAAGGTCGTATTGCGGTTGTTGGGGTATTCCTCTTCTAAACATGTCATTATCGCCGGACGGCAGAGACGAACCCCTCCCGCAACCCTTAAACATTAGAAGGGCCAATATATATATATATATATATATATATATATATATAGAGAGAGAGAGAGAGAGAGAGATAGAGAGAGAGAGAGAGCATTAATATTATAATATAAAATGAAGTAATAAAATAAGGTGTCAAAAAGTATGTTTTGGGGTTAATATGTTTGATGTTATGTATTTTTATGTATTTGTGTATATAATTTTATATATTTTCAAAGCGTAATTTTATTACCTGTAATAGTATAACTGCGGTAATCGTCCTCTGAAGAAAAGAATTATCTTTGAAAACTCATGAGCTAAAGACTTAAGGATACTTTGCTTGAACTTTGAATTCCAATAAAATTTGATTGACACCTTATTTTATTACTTCATTTTATATTATAATATATATATATATATATATATATATATATATATATATATATATATATTAGTATTTCATGTATCCACATAACATTTTATGAGGAGATATAATTTTTTATGTATCGATTTTCAGTATTTACTTCAACAGTGCTCGATACGTAAGTAGAGCTAGGTAGTAAGCTATGAAAGTATATTTATGCCAATTAAGCTACACAGACGCTCCCGCGTTTCATCCCCGGAGGACATCTTCAGGCTAAAATGCATTTTAGCATGAAGATCCCCCCCGGGATGAAACGCGGGAGCCTCTGTGTAGCTTAATTGTCATAAATATAGTTTCATAGCTTACTATATATATATATATATATATATATATATATATATATATATATGTATATGTATCTATATATATTTATATGTATATATATTTATATGTATATATATGTATGTATATATATGTGTTTATACGTATATATATATTTATATGTATATATATATGTATATATATATTTATATGTATGTATATGTATATGTATATGTATATATATATATATATATATAGATATATATGTATATTTTTATATATATATATATATATATATATATATATATATATATATATATATATATATATATATATATATATTGCTATCTACACACAATGGTTTCATGGTTTGACCACTCATTATAGTGGCCAAATGTAGTAAGCTTATCGACCCTGAGATTCGAAACCCGGACACCAGATCACTTCCAACCGTAACCTGAATATATTCTTTTATATACTCCTATATATTCACGACTATGTATGACTATATTCTATATGTGTAAATAGGTCAGGGATAGCCTTGTTTTCAAGTCATAGGCTATCGAAACAAATAATCACCTGCTATTCCACAAGCTACCACTGCACAAACAGTTTTTTTAGACACATAGAACATAATAATGAAGTTATGCCATCGATTTTTGAAACACTCTGTACATATTCATTATTTTTTATGACACCGTGTCACCCTCTAAGTAAATAAATAAATAAACAAATATCGTAATGCTGTTTTTACGGAATGAGCGACGGCTTTCAAGTCTGTGTCTTGGATAAGTTTCTCATCGGAATGTTGTGAAACGCAAACAAATAAACAAGACGATTGGCTTTAAATAAATAAATGAATTCAAAACAGGAGTGAAAATAAGAAATTGGAGACGAGAAGGTCTTTTCCCGCCTGACCAACCGCGAAATGACGTCACGCGGTTTTTTGTGGTTGAACAAGTGTAAGCGTTGATCATGGAAATCAGATTAACACTATTACCGTCTAGCTCTCTGTCTGCCTATTTCTCTTAAAAACACTCATTCCCCCTTTCTTTAATACACACACATACACTTAACTTTCTACACACAGACATACACACACACACACACCTGGCCTGGAGCAATGTGTGGTATCAGTTCTGATACTAAACTACATTTCTTTTGTATTAAATCAAGTTTTATTGGTCCCCCGATTTATAAAATCGGGAGACCTATGTTTTGAGGCATTTCCGTCCGTCTGTCTGTCCGTCCGTGCGTCCGTGCGTCCGTGTGTCCGTCCGTCCATCCGGGTTTTTCTCCGCAACAATCCATTGAATTTCTCTGAAATTTTGCATGAAGTTGTAACTTTGGTCAGGTTAGAAAGTGACATTCTCCGATATTTGAAAAAAACATCTGGTTAGCCCCCACCCCCAGGGGGTCAAAAAGGCCCCGAAATGGCAAAAAATGACATTTTTTTGCCCCATAACTTTTCATCCATCCATTCAATTTCTCTAATAGAAAATAAGTATAGCTGACCTTGGTAAAAATCTGGTTCGCGCCCCCAGGGGATCAAAAGCCCCCTAAAATAGCAAAAAATGACCCTTTCCTCCCATAACGTTTGATCCATCGATTCAATTTTTCTGAAACTTGGCCAAAATGCAGAGGCAATAGTTATGGATATAAAATGAGCATCCTTGACCTCAGAAAAATTCTGGTTCTCGCCCCCAGTGGGTCAAAGGGGGGTCAAAAATGCCCCAAATTGCCCAAATTTATTGCATTTTACACTCGCCACATCGAGTCACATATAAAGGGGGACCACGCATTCGCGGCTTGTTTTTGTCTCAATCAAGAGTGCCCTTTTTGGGGTAGCTTGATTTCCTCCATCAAAACAGACGTTGTGTGTAACTCTGCTCTTGTTGGGAGGCAGGTAAATGAAAACACACCAAGACGATCCATAATACAGGCCTGGCAAACATGCTACTTGGGTCCACGACTAGTGGGTGGAAATGTGAAACCAAAATAAAAACTATTTATATACGTAACAAACATAAGAAATTTTGTCAAAATTATCAAAATTGTTTCCCCGAACATTATTTTGTTCATAAATCATTTGATTTGGTAAAATGTTAAATTTGTTTTCTGAGTGTATTATTTCATTATATCAAGTTATCAATAAAAAAAAATTGATTAATGATTTTTGAAATAAAAAAAATATGTCTAATTCATCATGAATGAAGTAGTTTTTTTTGTGAATTTTGTTCTTTTTATATTTTTGTACTTTTTACATTTGGTTTGATGGAAATAAATCAATTATTGTAAGCTGCTTCCTAATAATATGTATAGTTGCTAATTAGCGGACATTATTAAGAAATTTCTTACTAAAACTTTCCTCGGTAATTATTATTTAGTAGTAATGTTGGTCTTTAAATATCCTCTCGCAGTCGTGGACCCCATTCGCATGTTTGCGAGTCCTGTATCATGGATCGCCTTGGTGAGTTAGGTTCTCTGTTTGTATACATACACATGTGCATTTCTTAACTCTCACGCGATATCCGTACTAACAATGTGCAAGACTACATAGCCACTTACTCTTACCTGGAAGAAGGTTACTCGCTCTTGTTTGATACTAGCCGTCTATCTTCCCATGCTGTACCTCCTCCTTCGGGAGATTGTTTTATCTCCTGTCGCCTTAAATGCCCATACCAGGGAATGCTGGTCACGAGTGCCTAACTTTGTGGAAACCTGGGTATACAGCTATCAGCAGACCTCATATCTTAGTTTGTCTGCTGAAGACAGAGCGGATACTACATTTTCAATGGTACATATATTTTTCAAATTGGTCTCAAAGCTCTCAAAAGTGTGTAGGGTTAGTGATGAGATCGTTGGTCATCTGTCTATCCTACTCTTAATTAGACGTATTTTACTCATACGTACAAGCACTGTTACTTTCATTCTTTCTATTTGTATATCACTCTCACTTCAACAGTCACCACAATACCACATTTACTATACGGGCCCACTTACTTAAAATATTCTCAATTTTTTTCTTACATATTTTACAATTTATTATTTTGAAATTTATTATAATCAAATGTTTACACAAAGTGTAAATTATGAAAATGTCCTTTAACGCATGGATATCTCCAGAAGAAAAACCCAATAAATTAGATTTGCTAGTCAAATATTGAAGTCATCCAAAAAAGACATTCAATCTTATTTACTATCACGATTCGTTATGTTAATGCTGATGACTGCATTGAGGTGATTTTATCAGTTGTGAAGTCATGGATATGAAAAGTAAGCAATGGAAACTGGCGAAACAAGAGCGGGGTCAATAGCGTCGATGACAGCACTGGTGACGATACAATGCATTGGGAATAGTATTTATGATTATGTCTAACATCCGACAACGATGTGTATAAGATAACATTTACCTAGACTACTATGTGTGTAGCTTAGATGAAAAAACAAACAATACTGCAACTATTCTCACCCTCATTATGACAGACACTTGAAATCTTGATAGAAATACAATTAAGACAAATATATTTGAAAGCCAAAACACGTTTTTTTTAACTAAATTATTATTTTTTTCTAAAGTCTTGAGATCTCTCGACGTCAAAAAACTGTAAATTTGTCTAAAGAATAAAGGCATTTAATTCCTATTTTTATTTTTAATCCTTCTTAACCGAGGCATATTGTCGCTGTAAGGTAAGGAGTCCGTTTTGATGGTTGTAGTTTAAATGCCAGTCTGTGTCACCTGGCGACGTGTTATGGAATAATGAAGAAATTCACTCTTGGAAATTCTCGTTTACACGTTGATTGAATAACAATTTAGAAGAACATTTTGAAAGCCAAAATAACGTGTCTGTTGTTTTCTTTTAAATAAATTAATCAAGGGAGGCGTGAGAGCGCTCTATCCCTTAATAGACTACACGAATGGCCTATGCTGGAAATCTCATTTCTTTGATCAATCATAACCCAATAAACCAATAAACCAAATTAGTTAAAACTTTGCACAAAATGTTTATTTGATAGGTTCTATAAGTGTGCAGAATTTCAGCATCATTAGTCCAGGCAACCCAGAGATCCAGAAAGTTCAATCATAAAATCATGTTATCTGTGTGTACGTACGTATGTGGCACCATGTATCTCATCAACTATTTGATGCATTCAGCTAATGTTTGGCAGAGATAGAGGTTCTAGGGTCTAGTTGATGGCATTTTAATTTCAGTTTACCATATACCTTAGTTTTCCAGAAAATTCAAAAAAACCTTATGAGAAGGCATTGTATTGAGGCATAGCCTTTACCAAAGTAGTGACATTCCATGAAAAATGCCAGTATACAGAAATCATATGCCCTTAATAGGGTTAAGATGAAAATTCATATACACTAAATGTACAAAAGCAAGGAAATTCTTAAATTTTTACACTTTTATTGTTATTAAGAGTATGACTACATATCAACCAAACCATTTAATTATCACATCACTGCAGTATAAATCTCTATGCATGAGTGGATGAAATGTGTGAGGTGCGCTGAAGAAAAATTCCTATCAGTAAAATACATAGCCATGTTGTACTCGCATACCCTTAATGACAATAAAAGTGTAAAAATTTGCGAATTTCCTTGCTTTTGTACATTTAGTGTATATGAATTTTCATCTTAACCCTATTAAGGGCATATGATTTCAGTATACTGGCATTTTTCATGGAATCATTTTAAAGTCTTGAGATATTTTGACAGTAAAAACGTTTTTGCCAAAAAGCATCTAATTCTTTTTTTCCCTTTTAAATCCTTCCTGACCCAGACATATTGTCGCTAATATTAACAATGAAAATGTTTTCTTTTCTTATATTTCTGAATTTTTTAGATGAGGATTCATAATTTGTATAATTTTGGTTATTCGGATTACATTTTATATCTTGAGTGTAATCATTACAACGTTTCGGCCGCTGTAACCTCCGGCCTTCTTCAGGTGTATCTTTTTGAACTCGGGAATATTTCTGTCGAACTGGGGAATCTAGACAGAATTTTGAAGTCCGCAAGGACCCGTTTCGCAGTGAATATAATACTAAGTCAAATTTAGTTCTAAATGATAGTCATCTGAAGGTTGAAGGTTCAAACCATCGATGCAGGCGATACGAAGAATTGCGAATTACTGAAGACTTCTCCCAATTATGGCCGACGGAACAAGAGCATGCAACCCCCGTGGATTAAATAAAGGGTTCCGTTCGGAATTCCGTCAAGATTCCTGAGTTCGACAGAAATATTCCTGAGTTCGAAGAGATACACCTAAAAGAAGGTCGGAGGTTACAGCGGCCGAAACGTTGTGATGATTTTCTTTTCTTTTCAGTCTTTCTTCTTTTTTTAACATGACCGTCTTTATTTTCTTCATGAAACATTATCGTCTTTTTTCATGATATTTTATAGATCTTTAAGATTGTCCTTAATTTAATCCGCCGGGGAAGATTTCTATTTTTTTCTGTGTATAATTCATACTAATATCTTATTTTGATCATTCAAAAAACATTTTTCTCTTCATTCCTTTGTTCTACATCACCCTTGACATCTTTAATCAACTGATTGTTAAATACAACGATAAACACTTATCTAATTGTCTGCTTCTTTATTACGACACACTTTGATAAACTCTCATCTACATTGTTACACACGCCAATAAGCAATCATCTACATTGTTACACACGCTGATAAGCAATCATCTATATTGTTGCACACGCTGATAAGCAATCATCTACATTGTTACACACGCCGATAAGCAATCATCTATATTGTTGCACACGCCGATAAGCAATCATCTACACTGTTACACACGCCGATAAGCAATCATCTACATTGTTACACACGCTGATAAGCAATCATCTACACTGTTACACACGCCGATAAGCAATCATCTACATTGTTACACACGCTGATAAGCAATCATCTACACTGTTACACACGCCGATAAGCAATCATCTACATTGTTACACACGCTGATAAGCAATCATCTATATTGTTGCACACGCTGATAAGCAATCATCTACATTGTTACACACGCCGATAAGCAATCATCTACATTGTTGCACGCCGATAAGCAATCATCTACATTGTTACAGACGCCGATAAGCAATCATCTACATTGTTACACACGCCGATAAGCCATCATCTACATTGTTACACGCCGATAAGCAATCATCTACATTGTTACAGACGCCGATAAGTAATCATCTACATTGTCACACACGCCGATAAGCAATCATCTACATTGTTACACACGCCGATAAGCAATCATCTACATTGTTGCACGCCGATAAGCAATCATCTACATTGTTACAGACGCCGATAAGCAATCATCTACATTGTTACACACGCCGATAAGCAATCATCTACATTGTTACACACGCCGATAAGCAATCATCTACATTGTTGCACGCCGATAAGCAATCATCTACATTGTTACACACGCCGATAAGCAATCATCTACATTGTTACACACGCCGATAAGCAATCATCTACATTGTTACACGCCGATAAGCAATCATCTACATTGTTACAGACGCCGATAAGCAATCATCTACATTGTCACACACGCCGATAAGCAATCATCTACTGGCTTGCGTTTTGATTACTATACGAATTTATGTTTTGTAAAATGTCAAAAGAAAACTATTATCCATTATCTATTTATTCTTTCCAATTATTGTTTGGAACTGTGTGCATTATTTATCAATATTTCAAATATTTTTGTATACTGTCTTTTCAAAGAGTAACATCATTTACTCACTTTTATTATTTTAATATTCTTTTCCTAAAAATATTTTCAGCTGATTATTTCGTAGATCATCTGATTACCTTCTGATGAGAAGAATATTTTCTTCGACAAATCCGGTCTTGCAATCACTTCTGATTTTTTGTTGAATGTTATGAAAGCATTTAAATTAGATTCGATTAGATTGGAATATCAGATTAACTAAATGCAATTTATTTATCTAGCTCCCACAGCGGTAAGATGTGACACAAGGTCGGGAAAGTGGGATTTGAAAAACCAGCGCCCGAGAAGTTGAGCACCTGAGAGGCACCTACGACGGAAAGCAATACACTTACTATTCCCCAAAGAGGGGGAGACGAAGCCTGGGAGATGGACCTCCTAGAACTGCAGAGGACAGACCCATAGACAAGCGTAAATCAAGCCCCGAAGGTCAAGACAATACAGGTCTATGGGTGCAGTATCCATCGGAACAGATACTACACTTTGATTTTGGCTAAAAGGCCGAGAATTGATTTACTCCTCTCCACGAGTTAGGCACACGGCCAGTTTTTTTCTTACTACCACAAGTAAAATGTGATTCATGGTCGGGTCGGGAAAATGGGGGTTGAAAAGCCAGCACCCGAGAGATGAGCACTGTGGCCATTAAAAATTGCCTGGGCAGCCCCGTCGGCATTCACCGGTAGGGGCGCCTCAGGCAGTAAGCAATAAACTTACTCCTCCCCAAAGAGGGAAGACGAAGCCTGGGAGGGTGGACCTCCGAGAACTGCACAGGACAGACACATAGACAAGCGTAAATCAAGCCCCGAAGGTCAAGACAATACAGGTCTATGAAGTGCAGTATCCATCGGAAAATATACTACACTTGTATTTTGGCCAAAAGGCCGAGAATTCTCCATTATTTCGCAATTTGTTTATTACGTTCAAAAATTGGTGACCGACGGACAGACAGACGGACAGACAAAAAACCTATTTATATAAGTTATTATTTATTTTAAGGTCTAGATATCTTTCAACGATTATCCCATAAGACGTCGCCACGTGACACAGTCAAACTAAAACCGTCAATACATCAAAACAGACTCATAACTTGGCAGCGACAATATTCCTCGATAAAAAAATGTTTAAAAGAAAAGAAAGAAAAGAAATTCAATGCCTATATACTTTTGAGAAGGACGCTTTTCACGTCGAAAGTCTCAAGCTTTTAAATAAATTATTATTTATTTAAAAAAACAAACACACCTTGTTTTGGCTTTCAAAATTATTCTTCAAAATTGTTATTGCATAGACGTTTCAAGTTTGAATTTCCTCATGATATATATATATATATATATATATATATATATATATATATATATATATATATATATAGAGAGAGAGAGAGAGAGAGAGAGAGACAGACAGACAGACAGACAGGCAGACAGAGAGACAGAGTGTGAGAGAAAGAGAGAGAAAGGGAGTGAGAGGAAGCACAGAGGGAGAGAGGGGGCAGAAAGAGAGAGATAGAGTGAGGGAGAGATTAAGTGTGATATTTTATGGTTTAATTTGAATAACAGGAATATGCATGTAGAGAGAGAGAGAGAGAGAGCGAGAGAGAGAGAGAGAGAGAGAGAGGTGGATGGAAAGAAAAATTTAAGAAAAGAGAGTGAGCGAGACAGCTAGGGAAAGAAACTATTCGACATGCCAATTAGATCTGTCGAGAAGAATGACGTCACGACTTTTAATATACAGTTATCAACCACTCTAGTTTTATTTATTTATTTATTTATTTATTTATTTGACACCTACGCAGTCTTATAGGTAGACACATAAATAAATATACACACAAACACCATGAGAAACAAATACACAAAGACGCCCATTAGAAAGACACACACGAATCTCGATGGTGTAATGTTTGTCGTTAAAGGCTTAAGCAAATAAATTGTAATGGAGAAAGTGCCATTCAATTCCTGTTGGTTGGTAAAAGAATTAACACCTGGATTTCTTTAAAGTAGCACGTGCCAATTAACGATATGAGCGCCTCCTTAACGAATAGTGCCCCTCCTTTCATTCCGTAAAATGGGCGACTGTTTTTGTAATCCATTTCTGCTGAATCCCACCCCCACTTTCTAAAAAAAGGCTCGTGTTCCTTTTGCGTCATCAATATGCTCGCCTTTCATTTTAATAATCCATCTAACGGACTTGGTTCTTAGCCTTTTGGCTAAGATCAAAGTGTAGTATCTGTTCCGATGGATACTGCACTTCATAGATCGGTATTGTCTTGGCCTTCGGGGTTTGATTTCCGCCGGTCTATGGGTCTGTCCTGTGCAGTTCTAGGAGGTCCACCCTCCCAGGCTTCGCCTCCCCTCTTTGGGGAGGAGTAAGTTTATTGCTTACTGTCTGAGGCGCCCCTACCGGGGAATGCCGACGGGGCTGCCCAGGCAATTTTTAATGGCCAGAGCGCTCACCTTCTCGGGCGCTGGCTTTTCAAATCCCACTTTCCGACCTTGTGTCACATACTCCCATTGTGGGTGGGTGTTAAATAACGCCTTTTGGCTAAGATCAAAGTGTAGTATCTGTTCCGATGGATACTGCACTTCATAGATCGGTATTGTCTTGGCCTTCGGGGTTTGATTTCCGCCGGTCTATGGGTCTGTCCTGTGCAGTTCTAGGAGGTCCACCCTCCCAGGCTTCGCCTCCCCTCTTTGGGGAGGAGTAAGTTTATTGCTTACTGTCTGAGGCGCCCCTACCGGGGAATGCCGACGGGGCTGCCCAGGCAATTTTTAATGGCCAGAGCGCTCACCTTCTCGGGCGCTGGCTTTTCAAATCCCACTTTCCGACCTTGTGTCACATACTCCCATTGTGGGTGGGTGTTAAATAACGCCTTTTGGCTAAGATCAAAGTGTAGTATCTGTTCCGATGGATACTGCACTTCATAGATCGGTATTGTCTTGGCCTTCGGGGCTTGATTTACGCCGGTCTATGGGTCTGTCCTGTGCAGTTCTAGGAGGTCCACCCTCCCAGGCTTCGCCTCCCCTCTTTGGGGAGGAGTAAGTTTATTGCTTACTGTCTGAGGCGCCCCTACCGGGGAATGCCGACGGGGCTGCCCAGGCAATTTTTAATGGCCAGAGCGCTCACCTTCTCGGGCGCTGGCTTTTCAAATCCCACTTTCCGACCTTGTGTCACATACTCCCATTGTGGGTGGGTGTTAAATAACGCCTTTTGGCTAAGATCAAAGTGTAGTATCTGTTCCGATGCATACCCCATAGACTGGTATTGTTTTGGCCTTCGGATCTTGATTTACGCCGGTCTATGGGTCTGTCCTGTGCAGTTCTAGGAGGTCCACCCTCCCAGGCTTTGCCTCCCCTCTTTGGAGAGGAGTAAGTTTATTGCTTACTGCCTGAGGCGCCCCTACCGGGGAATGCCGACGGGGCTGCCCAGGCAATTTTTAAACCCCACTTTCCCGACCCGACCGTGGGTCACATCTTACTTGTGGGAGTAAGATAAAAACTGGCCTTGTGCCTAACTCCTGGAGAGGAGTAAATCAATAATCCATCTTGGCCTTTTGGCTAAGATCAAAGTGTAGTATCTGTTCCGATGGATACTGCACCCCATAGACTGGTATTGTCTTGGCCTTTGGGGCTTGATTTACGCCGGTCTATGGGTCTATCCTATGCAGTTCTAGGAGGTCCACCCTCCCAGGCTTCGCCTCCCCTCTTTGGGGAGGAGTAAGTTTATTGCTTACTGTCTGAGGCGCCCCTACCGAGGAATGCCGACGGGGCTGCCCAGGCAATTTTTAAATCCCACTTTCCCAACCCGACCTTGGGTCACATCTTACTTGTGGGAGTAAGATAAAAACTGGCCTTGTGCCTAACTCCTGGAGAGGAGTAAATCAAATTATGGTTGGCTGTCTGGAGCGGTGCGGCTGCGCTCCCGGGCCTTTTCAACTGGACAGATGGCCCGGTTCGGATCCTCGGCGTATCGTTCGGACCGGGTCTCCAGCTTGATGAGAACTGGTCGGAAGTACAGTCTAAAGTCGAAGCGTCTGTAAGGATTTGGCTTCGAAGGGGGCTTTCCCTTAAAGGTCGAGCTGAGGCGTGCGCCACTTACGTCTTTCCGCTCATCCTTTACCGATTGGCTGTACTACCTCTGCCTGCGGACCGCCGAGCGGTTTTTACGCGTCTCCTTTTCTCGCTTTTGTGGGCAAAGAGGAAGCCGCTAGTCCGTAGACAGGTCTGTACTCAACCTCCTGATGTGGGAGGCTTCGGAATGCCCGACTTGGCGAGCCATTTGTATGCCGAGCGATTAACATTCCTGAGCCGAACCTTGACAGAGGAGTCTGCATGGGGCCCTGCGGTTGAGAACGCTTTTCCCAACCTCATCCCTGACCACTTGGCCGAATGCCGACGTAGGCCAAGGGGTCAATCGCAGTTCCTCAACGAATGCCGAGCTGCGCTCAGAGTGCTGCCGGGTCCAGTGACCTCGCCCGGTCTAGGAAAACACTATATCGGGAATTAGTGGTGGGGACCGCTTCGGATCCTCTTGGAGAGCGACTTGGATTGTCGGAGGAGGATGCTCGCTCTCAGTGGAATTGGGCGCCAGGCCGGAGCCATCTCAACAACACTGAGTTCTCTCTGACATGGCGATTGGTTCGAAATGCGGTACCCCTCAATGGCATACGATTCAATATTGGTCTGGTTATGGACCCGTTTTGCCCACGTTGCGAGGAAGATGAGATTGAAACGGCTGAGCACGCTTTCTCACCTGCTCCAAACTTCGTGAATATTGGACGTATGTCAACGAGGTGACGGCTCGCATCACCCTCGACCGGGTGACGTGCTTGGATTTAGCATCCGTTGTCTTCAACATGGACCCCTTGTGGCCCAGGGAGAAACGTATGGTTTTGCTCGCGATTTTAGCCGTAGCTAGACTCGTTGTGTACACTTCACGCTTAGAAATAGGGGGTGGGGGGGGCGCCGCCTTCTTATTATGATTTGATTTCGTATTTTAAACATCAGCTTAAAATCAAAATCAAATCTGATAGAAGGAGGTTGCCGACCTCACTTTTTAAAAGTAGGTGGATACACACCGCTAGTGTATGCGTGTTCACGCGGAATAAGTTCGAGTTCATGTTCCCTGCCTAGGCATGGCACACGCCGACCTTAGGTCTCTTTTTTGAAAAAGGAAAACATTTCCTTACTCTGACCATCCAATTTTTTGGAGCAGTCCCTATTAGCTAGTAGTATAAATGAGCTCTTTACCCCCATTTTTTATTTTAGGTGTCAGAACTCCTCCAGGATGCCCGCTCCCAAATTTATCTTGCATCCCTGACCCGCCCTAATAGTTCTTATCCTGGAGGACACCGCACATCCCGACAAACCCATCCCTCCGTTTCTTCTGTCCCCATAGAAACGCCCAATCCCACTTAGGAGCTGACTTTCTTGCTTTCGGTTTTTATCGGAAGACAGCGAGCAGTTCATACCTTAGATAGGATGGGGGGACCCTACTAACTTACCGTAATTAGCATTTTATTTTGTTCTTTACTTTTATCATCCCTTTTATTTTTTTTTATTTTGGGGGGATTTTTTAAGGCTTAGTTTTTTGTTATCCCACTCCCATCATCACACATGTACATATTTTTTGTAAATAAAACTCATTTCAAACACCTGGGGATATTTTAAGTAGCATAAGTCCATAGAGTGAATGTGGTATTATGGTGACTGAAACTAATTTTCTAGGGTATTTTTAGACCAAGTGGACGACCCCCGACCCCCACTTCCCCCCATACCCCCTTTTTGGCCTTGTGCCACATCTTGTTTTGTACATGTACATTTCTTGAGATAAATAAATCCATCTTGGCCTTTTGGCTAAGATCAAAGTGTAGTATCTGTTCCGATGGATACTGCACTTCATGGATCGGTATTGTCTTGGCCTTCGGGGCTTGATTTCCGCCGGTCTATGGGTCTGTCCTGTGCAGTTCTAGGAGGTCCACCCTCCCAGGCTTTACCTCCCCTCTTTGGGGAGGAGTAAGTTTATTGCTTACTGTCTGAGGCGCCCCTACCGGGGAATGCCGACGGGGCTGCCCAGGCAATTTTTAATGGCCACAGTGCTCACCTTCTCGAGCACTGGCTTTTCAAATCCCACTTTCCGACCTTGTGTCACATATTCCTATTGTGGGTAGGGGTTAAATAACGCCTCTTGGCTAAGATCAAAGTGTAGTATCTGTTCCGATGGATACTGCACCCCATAGACTGGTATTGTCTTGGCCTTCGGGGCTTGATTTACGCCGGTCTATGGGTCTATCCTGTGCAGTTCTAGGAGGTCCACCCTCCCAGACTTTGCCTCCCCTCTTTGGGAAGGAGTAAGTTTATTGCTTACTGCCTGAGGCGCCTCTACCGGGGAATGCCGACGGGGAGCCCAGGCAATTTTTTAATTGCCAGAGTGCTCACCTCTCGGGCGCTGGTTTTTCAAACCCCACTTTCCCGACCTTGTGTCACATCTTACCTTGTGGGAGGTAGATAAATAAAAATCCATATTGGCCTTTTGGCTAAGATCAAAGTGTAGTATATGTTCCGATGGATACTGCACCCCCATAGACTGGTATTGTCTTGGCCTTCGGGGCTTGATTTACGCCGGTCTATGGGTCTGTCCTGTGCAGTTCTAGGAGGGCCACCCTCCCAGGCTTCGCCTGCTTTCTTTGGGGAGAAGTAAGTTTATTGCTTACTGCCTGAGGCGCCCCTACCGGGGAATGCCGACGGGACTGCCCAGGCAATTTTTAATGGCCAGAGTGCTCACCTCTCGGGCGCTGGCTTTTCAAACCCCACTTTCCCGACCCGACCTTGAGTCACATCTTACTCGTGGGAGTAAGATAAAAACTGGCCTTGTGCCTAACTCCTGGAGAGGAGTAAATAAATACACATTGGTTTGGCGAGATCAACCGTTTAAAACTAAAGTGTGAACACTCATACATACATATATATATATATATATATATATATATATATATATATATATATATATATATATATATATATATATATATATTGGTACATATTATCCGCTCTATAATAAAGAGCAATGTGCATTTATATATATATATATATACTAGCAAAACCTACCTGCTCTCCGGGCAACAATTAATTGGGAGGGGAGGGGGGGCGTTAATTTTAAAAATGTTTGTTTTTTTTACTCATAGAATTACATAATTTCAATAAACTTTGGTAAATTTGTAGATTAATATCCTCAGCTAAATTATCCCCCGCCTTTAAAAATGAGATACTGCTTTTTAGGGTCTAGATTGTTAGAGCAGTTAATGTGTTTTCAACACTAAGCCTAACTTTGACTAGCAAGGTCGTAAAACCACACGCAGTCGCCACAAAACTCCCCCCCCTCTCCAGACAAAAATAACGCACAGAATTCATTTTCGACGGCAAAAAAATTGTAAACTACTATAAAACTCTATAATGTTATTAAAATAGAGGATTACGTTAAACTTATATTCTAAGCTGATCTCTCATTCTAAATTCTAAATTATATTTTGTTGTTTCTCTTTCTGCCAGGTTTTTCAGTGTATTCAAACGTAATCGCCTGAAAAAGTAGAATCTCATTTTATCGGAGTTGTGTGTTGGTGTTAATCTACAATAATATCCTAGCTTTTAATATTTTTTTTATTAATGCCATAAAATAACATATTTAATTAGTTAGATCATTTTAAAGTTATTTAATTTTAACCGGAAAAGTAAACATAACTAAAATCTATTGCTTCAAATTAAAGTAAAAAGGGAAGTAAAGTAAATAAAAGAATAAAATTAAAAAAAGTAAATGTGGTTAAATTTGCTGATTAACACCCTCCATTAATACCCTACAACCTTGAAAAAATAACATTCTGGTTTTTTTAGTTGATAACGTGTAAACACCATTGAAAACAGAAAGAAAGAAAAACAAATATTTTAGAATTTAGAGTGCGGGATCAGTTGCATATATATTTAACGTACAATTTCCGGGCCATTGTATTTTTTAGGGAACTTAACAATTTTTTTTTGTTTACTACTACCCTATGTCCGAGTGACAGTGGCATAACACCACATGTAATATCCTAAAAAGTAGCGGCCCATCCAAAAAAAATGCAGCAAATTAAATTCCCATAACAAAAAAGAATTTAATTAACTGACCTAAAACTGGCCCGAAAAATTAGATACGAAAATATTCCTCACTTTAAATTATAAAATAACTGGCAGTTTTCTTTTCTTCATTCCATCAAGTTAAAAAAAAAAGAGTAGACATTTTGTTGATATGGGGTAGCTAAATGTTGTTAATCTACAATCATACCAAAATATAAATCTCTATTTTTTTCGTAATCTGGGCCGAGCACAGTGCTACTAAACTTTTGTTTTCATTTGTTAATTAGATTGGTAAAAAAATCTTTGTAAACATTAAAGAAATTCATAAATTAGGGATCTACTTAATTAATAAAAAAAGTTAGTTTTTTTTATTTTTACGGAAAATGAAAAAAAGACTGCAAAAAGAGGACGAGAGAAAGGTGGCAAAGAGTGAGAGAGCGAGAGAGACTACCACATTCTCCCCTCATTCCCCCTTTGTTCTTGGTCTTTTGGCTAAGATCAAAGTGTAGTATCTGTTCCGATGGATACTGCACCCCATAGACTGGTATTGTCTTGGCCTTCGGGGCTTGATTTACGCCGGTCTATGGGTCTGTCCTGTGCAGTTCTAGGAGGTCCACCCTCCCAGGCTTCGCCTCCCCTCTTTGCGGAGGAGTAAGTTTATTGCTTACTGCCTGAGGCGCCCCTACCAGGGAATGCCGACGGGGCTGCCCAGGCAATTTTTTAACCCCATTTTCCAGACCCGACCTTGGGTCACATCTTACTTGTGGGAGTAAGATAAAAACTGGCCTTGTGCCTAACTCCTGGAGAGGAGTAAATCAATACTCGCTTCTACCTCGCTCGTAGCAAGCCAAAGAAACCACACTACCTCCCTTACCCCCTTTCTCTTCTCGCTTCTTCATCGCTTGTGGAAAACCGCAACTTTTGGTAAGGGCGTCAGTGAGGGCATGGAGTTAAAACTTAAGGTGTTTTAGTTATTTTTCCGATTCATTTATTAAATAACTTTAATTAATAACTGTTAATATAGATGAAACTATTGCATATAGATAGCAAACATAAGGCAATGCAATTCCAAATTAATAAATCAAAACATTAATTAATTATGAATGGTTTAAAAAATACTTATGCTTATTAGTCAGCAACAAGATACTTTTTAAACTTTTATCTCTACTATATATACATAATATCAAGATTTTATGTTGTATTATTGATTTAAATAACAGTAACCCGTTTTGATTGTAATATAAGAGTGATGAATGAAACAAAGATTTGCATTTATTCAAGTATTTATATATATATATATATATATATATATATATATATATATATATTCGTCCCGACACATAAATGTTAGTGAGAAAAAAAAAACTGCCCGCCGTATCTATTTAAAGTATTTAAAAGGATTTAGAAAACAATTCTATTTCCCTCGATGCTTTCTGCTTTCGATATCAATGTATACGTTCTTTTCTGTACTTTTTCTCTTTTCAAAATGTCTCGTTTTCTTTTTCTTTTATTATTTCTTATCCTTATAACTACACCGATTCGCACGTTATTTTATATGAATATCACTATTCGTGCGAACACTGGCGAAGGATATTTTTTCTTTTATTTTGAAAGAGCGTGTTATCTCTCTCTCTCGCTCTCTCGCTCTCTCTCTCTCTCTCTCTCTTTATATATATATATATATATATATATATATATCCCATTTTATAATAAAATCAATGTATATATATACACATATATATATATATATACATACTTCTATCCCATCACGCAAAAGTTAGTTAGTGAAACACGTGCCTTTTTCTAGGCCGCAAAACGCGACACACATGTAAGAGGATAATTATATTGTATACACACACGCGCACACACACACACACACATATATATATATTCGGTCTCTCTGTATAAGGGTTTGTCAGGACAACCTGACATGAGGATACTTCACCTTACAAGTAAACCCTGACCAAATATTCAAAATAACATAATATTCGAAGCCTAAATAAGATCCATTCGACACGGCTATACACTGGCGCATACACGGATGGTTAACCTTCTCCAAGTCATGTTACCTCATGTAATAGCACTTAGCTGGATACTATACCAGACTAGATGATTCTTGCCCTGGAATCCGGTAAGACTAAAAAATTGAAAGAAAGATATACTATACCATACTAAACTGGTCAATTATGGAGAAGAAAATGAATGTTCTTAACTTATTTACTAATACAACGTTTTACAGGTAAATGAAATATGCGAATATCTATGTATCTCATATAGACATCAAGTGTTAGCCCTAGGAAGGGACCCCTTGATTTCTGAGGATATCAACTGTAGTAAAATGAAACAAAAGAGAATTACCTACTAGATATCATCCTCGGATGTTTTTTTGTCTCTCTGTAAAATTGGTTTGTCAGAAAAACCTGACATGAAGATACTTAACCCTACAAGTAAACCCAGACCAAATATTCAAAATAACATAGTATTCGAAGCCCAAATAAGATATACTCGGCTTGGCTACACGCCTATACAACGAATGGTGCACGATCTCCTAGTGATGTTACCTCAAGTGACAGCACTTAGCTGGATACTTCACCAGACCAGATGAATTATTGTCGTGGAATCCCGTAAGACTAAAAGACAACAAGAAAGATTTACTTTAATAAACTGGTCAATTGGGGAGAGGAAATTAATGTTCTTAACTTCTTTAGAAAACCAGCGCTTGAGAACTTTAATGGGACACTCAAATACTATGTATCTCATATAGAGATCAAGTTTAAGCTTCAGGAAAGGGCCGCTTGATTTTTGAGAATTTCGACTGAAGTAAAATGAAACAAATATATATATATATATATATATATATATGTATATATATATATATGTATATATATATATATATATATATATATATATATATATATATATATTAGTGATATGCGAAGAAATGTTTTCCTTGTGGTCGTAGAGAGGGTGGGTTCGGTTTTGCAGATAAATAATATCTTTTTGAGAATACTAGCAATGATTTTATTTACTATAAAATTAAGAGCGTAATATTTGATTTTTCGTACAGAAAAGTTGTACATTAGTACACAAAATAGTACAACATAAGCTGAAGAGAGCTTGAAACCAACGGTACTGATGTACTAATTTTCTGTACAAAAAAAGAAATATATATATATATATATATATATATATATATATATAGTCTCGGAAGTTTCTCAACCATTAAAACTATATTAAAAAAAAAAAAAAAAATAATAATAATAAATAATAAAAAAAAAGCTTATAGTCCCAAGTCTTTCAGTGGAAAATCACTCATGTAAGTCAATTTATTTTTTACAGTTATTATATTAGTTTGTTTCTAACACTATTTTGAGGGATCATCAGTTGTTTACCATGAAAAACTGTTTCGGGAATTTAAAAACAAGACAGTATTAAATTTCATGGCTTCCCAGCAGAGTTGATCAGACCCCACTTCCCTTAAAAGACAAAAACATAAACGTTCCTTATACTAAATCTACGTTTTGTTCCATATAACTGTTTTCTAAGAGAGAGAGAGAGAGAGAGAGAGAGAGATAGAGAGAAGTAAAGCCTCGTTTTGATTTACTAATGAAGAGATTAGTTTTCATCAGATACTAATAAATTGACTTCGTTGATTAGATATAAGGTTTTTTACATGTTAGTCTTGTTTTTATCGATCTGAGTGTCTTATGTGACGTCAAATAGAGTAACAATGAAATATGACGAGCTATCAATACGACCCACCAACAAAAAACATGTCTATCATAAACAATTCAATGATATTATTTACATCCAAATGTTCACGAATTCAATCCTAACTAAAGAATCCAAGTCTTGTATCATTTTACGTGGTTTCACTAATCTCCGATTAATTTTGGTACCTGGAATCAAGGGTGACAAGGTCTGCTAAAAGAATCAGTAAGAATGCTTCGTCATGTGTGTTGAGGGTTCGTGACAATGTTTGTATTTTGAATACGTTAGCAGACACGTTGCGTCAAATGGCTAAACTGGCAAAACTTTCAAACAGAAATCTAAATAAACTTTCGGGCGTAGACATTTCTGGTGTCTCATTAGGCATAGTTTACCTATTTTGACAGTTAAGACCACGAGAGCCCGCTTATCAGACCAGCCCATTATTCAATTTGAATATAGAGGGTAAGGCATTGTTTAGACCATATTTATCGACACAGTAAGTGGTTGTCTACACAATTGCGTGGTGTGTGATCTGTCAGTAAGTCGCAGGTGTTACTTCAGAATACCTTCTCCTAGACTCGGCGAGCCAGTCTACCCTACTATTTAAAACATGGCTCGAGGAAGGGGAAATGAATTCATATCGTTCCCAGTCGCAACCGTGGTCTTTTGGCTTGGATCAAAGTGTAGTATCTGTTATGATGGTACTCTTAGTCTATTCTGTCCTCGGTCAGTGAATGAGAAGTCCTTCTAGACTGGGGCAATTTTATTTTTTGTTCTAATCTAGAGTGTCTTTTAGGGGGAACTGAGTTTTCCCCACATAAAAAAAACGACATTGTGTATAAATCAGCCCTCGTAGGGAGGCAAGTAAATATGAACATATATTTTTGTTTTGTTTGTTGACGCAATATATATATATATATATATATATATGAATATTATTTTTTGAAGGCGATAACAATGCGTTGTTAGAGTGACACATACGACACGTGGAATCGTAAAAAACAAAACAAAGTGACAATATTGAAAAGTCAATAATTTTCAGAATTTTTTTTTTTTATTTACCAGTGTATCGTGATCGTGGTGTTGGGTTGGAGTGTGTCCTTTCATTTAATTTTCGAGGGTATCCCTCATCCTCAGAATAAAATAAATACTACCACTCGTTGGAGTGTGTTTTTTTTTTTTTTTTTGCCAAAAGCCGGGGCCGGAAATGTTGGTTTGTTTTTAGTAGTAGGTCCGGGGAAGTTTCTTATTTATTTTTATAAATTATTATTTACTATTTTAACCGTTGCTGTTTATTTTGTTAGTAATTATACTGAGTAATTTATTTTTATTTATTTATTTATTATTATTTTTTTTTTTTATATAACGTTGTTTGTTTTGTTAATAGTATACTGAATAATCGTATTTCGGTGGCAGGGGCTGATAACTCGTGGTAATCAAGCTTTTTTTGTGGGAGTTATGTCCCTTTAGTAATTTCGTTCTATAAATTTGTTTACCGTGTGTGTGTAGTAGCGGATGTGATTGGGTGGGTGAGGAATCCTGGGTATGGAGGTGGGGCGTCGTTAATAGAGCCTTTGGTATATATATGTGTGTGTGTGTGTGCGTGTGTGTGTTGGTGTATGTATATATGTGTATATATAACGTATATGTAAAATACATACATGCATACATATTATTTTATTTATTTATTAATTTCTTTATTTTATTTCTTTATTTTATTATTTTTTATTTTTTCTTTATTTTTTATTTTTTTTTTATTTATTTATTTATTTATTTATTTTTTTTTTTGTTCGATTCTATATTATTATTTATCTATATTATTAGATTTTTTATGTGCAGTCGTGGTACATAATGGTCGGGATTTCAAGTTAATAAGTAAGGCGGGCAACAAGTGCAACCACGTGTCCGAGTTAGCAGCAGGTGCAAGTGGTTGTGTGTGTACCAGTGTCAGTAATTGGGCTAATAATATGGGCCTAACTAACTTCATTTAGTGTTGTTATTGTTAATAGTATGTCTGCATAGTATCATAGATGTTTGTTAGTAAAATGTGATGATGGTGCTTGTCGTGTGTGGTTATATTAAGAAGTTGGAGTTTAGCTCGGCTCTGTTGTTCAATTTAGGGGATAGCTTTCTAATTAATATAGATTCTTTGATTCTGAGATTGCCCTGGTCTCTTTCGCTAGCTAGTATCTTGACTCGTATGTCTTTGGTGGGGTTGTGGCCATGTGTTATATGTTTTTGGAAGGATGATGCCTTGGTGGTTACGTGTTCTTTAATCCGTATATGCAAAGGTCTCACTGTACTGCCGATGTAGAATTCATTGCAGACCGCACATTGTATCTGGTATATAGCATATGTGCGGTTGCATAAACCCGTGTTGTTGATGGGGCAGTTTGCTAGGGTGCAAGGGTTCGTGTTGAAAGGTGTTCTAGGTTTAGATAGGTGTTGTCTTAGTGTAGGTCCGGAGTGTGTGAGTTGAATGTCTAAGTGTTCTTTGTGGATGGCTTTGCGGATGGCCGAGGTTATTCTATCGCTAAAGTGTGGTATTTTTAGGAAGCATGTGTTAGAGGGAGTTTGTTTTGGGTGTTTTCTAGATGTCTTATTGTAGTGTCTGATGTTTTTAGGGTATCCATTCCGCTCGAGTATCTGTTGGAAGTGTCTAACAGAGGATGTCTTGTCGGTTTCCGTAGTACATTTGTTACGGATGCGGTTTACTTCGTTCACAGCATATCCTATTTTGGCTTTGGTAGGGAGGGCCGATTTATAGTTTACGAAGATATCTCTGCAGGCAGCTTTCTTGTAGAATTTGGTGTGAATGAGCCCTTCGTCGGTGATGCAGAGCGTGAAGTCTAGTAGTGAGAGGGATCCAGATGTCTTAGGGTGTTCGATTGTGAATTGTATTTTGTGGTCTGTGTTCTTAAAGCTAATGAAGATTTTGTTGGCTTCTTCGCGGGATGATGTGAGGATGAGAATATCGTCCACATATCTCGTGAAAAAGATGCTAGAGTGGCAGGTGTCTAATGCGCGTTGTTCTAACCTATTCATGTATGTGATGGCCAGTAGTCCTGATACGCTGGATCCCATAGGTAGGCCTGTTATTTGTTTGTAGGTCTGTCCTTTGTATGTGAAGTAAGTGTTGTTGACTATTATGTAAAGTAGATTGTGTATGTCAGTGGCAGTGAGACCGAAGCAGTAGAGGTCGTTGGATGAGATGTAGTCGGTGATTAGGTCCACAGCTGGGTGAGCTGGTACGGATGTATAGAGGGATACAACGTCGAGGCTGAACGCATATCTGTTGCGTTGTAGTTCCTGGGGTTGCAGTGAGTGCAGTCTGTGTATTACCTCATCAGAGCTGCTGACGTGTCCTGGGTAGGTGGGAAGTAGGGGCTTTAGTAGTTGGGAGAGAAGCCAGGAGATCTTGTAGAGGGGTCCCTCTATGCTTGAGACTATGGGCCTTATTTGTGTTATGGAGCTGTTTTTGTGTGTTTTTATTAGGTGGTAGAATGTAGGGAGTCTGCTATTTCTTGTGGTGAGGTTTCGTTTGTATCTGTTGGGGAGGTTTCTTTTCTTACATATTAGTGTCCATGCTGTGTTTATCTGATTTTCTATCTCAGTGGGGGAGGCGTCTGTATGTATTTTACATATACGTTATATATACACATATATACATACACCAACACACACACGCACACACACACACACATATATATACCAAAGGCTCTATTAACGACGCCCCACCTCCATACCCAGGATTCCTCACCCACCCAATCACATCCGCTACTACACACACACGGTAAACAAATTTATAGAACGAAATTACTAAAGGGACATAACTCCCACAAAAAAAGCTTGATTACCACGAGTTATCAGCCCCTGCCACCGAAATACGATTATTCAGTATACTATTAACAAAACAAACAACGTTATATAAAAAAAAAAAAAAAATAATAAATAAATAAATAAAAATAAATTACTCAGTATAATTACTAACAAAATAAACAGCAACGGTTAAAATAGTAAATAATAATTTATAAAAATAAATAAGAAACTTCCCCGGACCTACTACTAAAAACAAACCAACATTTCCGGCCCCGGCTTTTGGCAAAAAAAAAAAAAAAAAACACACTCCAACGAGTGGTAGTATTTATTTTATTCTGAGGATGAGGGATACCCTCGAAAATTAAATGAAAGGACACACTCCAACCCAACACCACGATCACGATACACTGGTAAATAAAAAAAAAAAATTCTGAAAATTATTGACTTTTCAATATTGTCACTTTGTTTTGTTTTTTACGATTCCACGTGTCGTATGTGTCACTCTAACAACGCATTGTTATCGCCTTCAAAAAATAATATTCTTACTCTATACACAATGCTCCAAGCGAACTACAACATTCTTCTCATATATATATATATATATATATATATATAAGTTTCTGATAACTATTGATCGATAACATCGGCATGCCAGTGTAGCGGCTTTTTGTACATGTCATAACCATGTTTGTATCTTATTTTTTTATATATTTTTTCATATTACCAAAAAACATAAAATTTCTGTGAGATGTATTTTTACGGTCTGTTTCATTTGCCGTGAGCCAAACAACATTTGTTCATGTCAATATCGTCTCTGCAACACTTAAAAAATAATCGTCAGAAAAATCCACAAAAATAAAAAGTTCTTGGATTAAAATGTCCTTAAAAAAACCTACGCTATACAATGGTTCATTTTTGGGCGAAAACTAATAACAAAGAAAGAAAAGAGCAAACTCACATGTGGGGAAACTAATTAGTGCGCCATTTTCATATATATATATATATATATATATATATATATATATATATATATATATATATATATATAGTTTATAAAATGATAGAACGTCCACAATTCTAGGAGATGTTTACTTACATAATATGTCGCCCATCGCTATAAAATTACTAGCGGGCCATCTTGGGAATTCCACGGTGGTTTTATTCATTTAACTGTATGATTTACTGTTAATAATGATAACAGTATTATTTACTCCTTTCCAGGAGTTAGGCACAAGGCCAGTTTTATCCTACTCCCACAAGTAAGATGTGACCCAAGGTCGGGTCGGAAAGTGGGGGTTGAAAAGCCAGCGCCCGAGAGGTGAGCACTCTGACCATCAAAAATTGCCTGTGCAGCCCCGTCGGCATTCCCCGGTAGGGGCGCCTCAAGCAGTAAGCAATTAACTTACTCCTCCCCAAAGAGGGGAGGCAAAGCCTGGGAGGGTGGACCTCCTAGAACTGCACAGGACAATCCCATAGACCGGCGTAAATCAAGTCCCGAAGGACAAGACAATACCATGCGATTCAGTGGAGAGATTTCTGTGTCGGAGGACGGTGACAACTCTCTGCAGAAAACTACAGCCTTTAGTAAAGGCTTCAATATCATCTGCTAAATCCAGAATGTGACGACACAACGGAATAATCGCTCCCTGTGCTGAAGTTCTGTTCTCAAGTATGTGGCGAAGCTCCCCGGGGGATGCAGGTGGATGAATGAATAGAATACTATTTATCTTACAATAATAAATGTTTGTCAGTCTTAAGAATATTTAGAAAAAAAATGTTGTATTCTTCTTCCGTAAAAATTATTGTGATTGTCAAAACAGGCATGTCTCAATTTATTTATCGGCATTTGTAAAGATTTATATCTCTTGAAAATAATATGTAATTTTTGGATTATTCTCGACTACTGTTCTCATCTTAGATATTATTCTCACGAAGTTTCGGCCGATGAAATATCCGATCTTCTTCAAGTGCGTTGAACAAGGGACTGTGTACAGAAGGAGCCGTGGCGCAACGGATGAAAGTGCTAAGTCACAAATCTGTTCTAAGTGACAGTCTTATAGAGGTTGATGGTCCACTCCTCAGTGGTCAATACGCGAGTAGAGCTAAGTAGTAAGTTATGAACATATATTTATTGCAATTAAGCTACACAGAGCTTCCGCGTTTCACTCCCGTAGGGAATCGTCAGGCTAACGATTCCCTGGTGGGGTGGCATATCTTTTTAAAAGCACTTTTAAAGCTTATTTTTAGAATTTAGAAACCCAAGTATTGTTATTAGTTTTCTTATATATTTATTAAAGGAATAAAATCATTTTTTTTTAAATACATAGACTTTCGCTGTTAAATCACCTTTTTTAAAAGGGAACTTTTTTTTCATGTTGCTGGTATTAACCGCAAAAGATTGCCTCCTCGTGAATATGACAAATTGTACATCTCGTCTTGCTGACATTTTTGGGAAAGTGAAAACCCGATGTGTTCATGCATGGTTGGCGCGAATTTGAATACAAAGGGTGGTACATATTTTATAAAACATTTTTAAAGATTATTTGGAGAATTTAGAAAACCAAGTATGCACCAACACGCACACACGCACACACGCACACATGAATACGCTCGTACACGCACACACACCATCGCCCAGGAGAAAACGTCTGCCATACTTAGTTTCTTCATGTTTTCCCCTTACTCGCTTTCGCTCCGGTTATGTACTAGTTCATCTCCAGAATTCAAACAGCGGAACGCGGATTATTTTAATCAATGATTATTTAAAGTAACGCACAGTGGATGAAAATTTATTTTAAATAATAAATATTAAAATGCTTGACGCAAATGTGTCACATATTAGTAGAGATAGCAAAACAAATTGTGTTGACTAATTTCCCAACTGTGTTAACTTTTAAATTAATCCATATCAGTGATAGTTATGATTTCAGAATCAAAACAGATATTAACAAGCCGCGCATGCGTGGTCCCCCTCTGTATGTGACTCGATGTGGCGAGTGTAAAATGCAATAAATTTGGGCAATATGAGGCATTTTTGACCCCCCTTTGACCCCCTGGGGGCGCGAACCAGAATTTTTCTGAGGTCAAGGATGCTCATTTTATATCCAGAACAATTGCCTCTACATTTTGGCCAAGTTTCAGAAAAATTGCATGGATGGATCAAACGTTATGGGAGAAAAGGGTCATTTTTTGCCATTGTGATGGTCTTTGACCCCCTATGGGCGCGAACCAGATTTTTTCCAAGGTCAACAATACTTATTTTCTATTAGGAACAATTGCCTCCACATTTTGGCCAAATTTCAGAAAAATTGAATGGATGGATGAAAAGTTATGAGGTAAAAAAATGTCATTTTTTGCCATTTCTGGGTCTTTTGCTCCCCTGGGGGCTAACCAGATTTTTTTTCAAAAATGGGAGAATGTCACTTTCTAACCTGACCAAAGTTACAACTTCATACAAAATTTCAGAGAAATTCAATGGATGGTTGCGGAGAAAAATCCGGATGGATGGACGGACGGACATGCATCAAAACATAAGTCCCCCGATTTTATAAATCGGGGGACCAAAAATAATAAATAAATACATTTTTTTGCAAAACAAAATTATTAAATAAAAAAAAATATTTCTGAGATAAATTGTGTATTATATATTTCCCGCCTTGACCCCGTGTTATTTTTTAAGGTACTATTTTTAGAGTGTTCTCGCTCTCATTCTGCTTTCTTTCTTCTTCGACGGACACTAACAGGCTTGGCGCATTAGTGACTGCTTAATGGTAAGAAGAGGGCCAGCCAGCTTTTGGGCTGATCTTGACCCTCCATCCGAGTCCCACGCTCAAAAACACGACCGGTTCGAAGATAAAGAACAATTACGACGACCATTTGTTAATCTCTTGTCTTATTAAGGCTATCGGAAGAGTTACGATAAAAGATGTCATTTCTCACGGGAAACACGAAATAAAAAGCCCACAATTAAAACCGACCCATCCATATATATATATATATATATATATATATATATATATATATATATATATATATATATTAGTATTTCATGTATCCACATAAAATTTTATAAGGAGATATCATTTTTTCATGTATCAATTTTCAGTATTTACTTCAACGGTGTTTTATACGTAAGTAGAGCTAGGTAGTAAACTATGAAAATATATTTATGGCAATTAAGCTACACAGAGGCTCCCCCGTTTCATCCCCGGGGGACATCTGTATGCATTTTAGCATGAATATTCCCCCGGGGATGAAACGCGGAAGTCTCTGTGTAGCTTAATTACCATAAATATATTTTCATAGCTTACTATATATATATATATATATATATATATATATATATATATATATATATATATATATATATATATATATATATATATGAAGCAATCCAACAAAAGATATAAGCGTCAACTAATATCTTATAATTAGTGAAACATCCGGATAAAAACTGAAGCTCAATATACTGGATAGAGCATTAATATTATGATATAAAATGAAGTAATAAAATAAGGTGTCAATCAAATTTTATTAGAATTCAAAGTATTCTTAAGTCCTTAGCTCATGAGTTTTCAATGATAATTCTTCTCTTCAGAGGACCATTACCGCAGTTACACTACTACAGGTAATAAAATTAAACTTTGAAAATATATAAAATTATATACACAAATACATAAAAATACATAACATGAAATATATCAACCCAAAAACATACTTTTTGTTGAATCTATACAATCCATCCAGGTCATACAAAATGAGAAACATAATCAGGAAAGACATTCAGAGGGTTAACCGAGGATTACTCCAAGTTATAAACAGCAGTCCATATACGTGAAATTGAAGGAGCTGACAAAGTTATTCAGTCGCGAAATGTGTCAATATTAAATGTTAATGATAAATAAATCAAATAATATAGAAAGTTTGACTGTTTAAACCGTTAAGAAATTGATGACGTTAAATAAAGTGCATACAATTCAAACGCATAACTACCTAATGGCTAAGAATTTGGTAATGTTAATTATTATGCTAGACACTTTAAAATGTTGCAAGTCGCAACTAGTCGCAACATTTTAAAGTGTCTTGCATAATAATTAACATTACCAAATTCTTAGCCATTAGGTAGTTATGCGTTTGAATTGTATGCACTTTATTTAACGTCATCAATTTCTTAACAGTTTTAACAGTCAAACTTTAAATCTCCCATATGTGTAGAACGCCATCACGCTCTCATGTACATTTCAACTTTACAGACGCGTTTTCAAATATAAACTACTTGCCGTTATAATTCAAAAATGAGCACAACAGTAAAGACACTAAAACTAATACCGCCTGAAGATGATTTGACGATTCAAATCGAAAGTACTTGCAAAAAAGAAAAAAGAATGGAACAAGAAACCCATGGATCATATTTACATCAATTTGACCGAAACATTAGATGGACAATTCGGAAAATTGAAAAAATAAAAAAAGTCGCATCAAACAAAACCACTCCGTGTAATTTAATAATGTTTGCCTATATATATATATATATATATATATATATAATAATAATCCACAGATCGTTACCTGAATCGTGGTTCTTCACTGTGACTAGACAGGCAAATGCCTCAACCTGAGATTGAAACTCAATCATTTTGTCGGCAGTCCGATTTTCAATGCACGGCGCTAACGGCACACGCGAGGAAGTGAACATCTTTGTGTTTGCATCAGCGTTTCTCAACCTTTTGCTCTCTTGCGCAACCCTTAAAATAAAATACATTTCGCAAGGAATGCAAGCACAAAATGATATACTATATCGTTCTCATTTTATTTCCATCGTAGGTCACGTGGTAAATATTATAGTGTATATTTATGAATAACGGGTTTACTATAGAAATTGACACTTTTTTGTCAAATACTTCGATAATTCATACTGTTCGTGTACAATACTTAATCTGGGCGTTTTCATCCATGCAAAAGCAAATTCTAAACTCAAACGTAAAAAATAAACGTAAGTAAACGATATCATATAACTATTATATAACAGGATATCCTATAACTATTATATAACAGGATATCATATAACTATTATATAACAGCATATCATATAACTATTATATTAGAGGATATCATATATCTATTATATTACAGGATATCATATAACTATTTTATTACAGGATATCATATAACTATTATACAACAGGATAATAACTATGATATAGTAGGATATCATATGTTATTATATACCATGATATCATATTACTATTATATTACATGATATCATATAACTATTATACAACAGGATAATAACTATTATATAGTAGGATATCATATATTGTTATATAACAGGATATCATATAACTGTTATATAACAGCATATCATATAACTATTATATAACAGGATATCATCTAACTATTTTATAACATGATATAATATAGCTATTATATAACAAGATATTATATAACTATTATATAACGGGATATCATGTAACTATTATATAACAGGATATCATAAAACTATTATATAACATATAATATAACTATTATATAACGGGATATCATATAACTATTATATAACAGGATATTATATAACTATCATATAACAGGATATTATATACCTATTATATAACCGGATATCATATAACTATTATATAACAAGCTATTATATAACTATTATATAACAGCATATCATATAACTATTATATAACATGCTATTATATAACTATTATATAACATGCTATTATATAACTATTATATAACATGATATCATATACCTATTGTATAGCAGCATATCATATAACTGTTATATAACAGAATGAACATAGATAATTGCTGCAACATTAATAAATCCTTTACTTGCAATGTTGAAAAGACATAAAGTAAATAAAATAAAATAAAAATCTTCGTGAACCAATAAATAAGTTACGAAAAAATTACTATTCGGTTCGTCTATGTTCTTTGTTTGGCTTTTTACTAGTATTCCCCCAAACAAGTCATACTACCAGTGACAGGTGATGCGCTACTGTAGATTAAGTGCAAGATTTATAGGGACCGTCCTAGATGAGGAGTTCTGCAGCAAGATGTTTGTTAACATTACATCTACATTGAATGGGTAGGAATTTTCTGAAAGTCGTGTAAGTTGTTTAGAAAGTAAAAGCGCAGTAAGTTCGTAGGAGTACCTTTCTTGGAGGTACTTGTAAAACAATCACAGGGATGCAACATTGCAGCACAGGGGCTGAAGATTTGCAGACAGTTCAGGACTTGTAGATGTATTGTGAGCAATCATCTTGCTGCACAATTCCCCACTCAGAAAGTACTCTATAAATCTGCCACGATAATTAGCGTAGCCCGTTACGTCTCAGTAACAATATGTATTGTTTGGGGTGAATAAAAGCTTTTAAAAAACTAGGACCACTAGGACCACTAGGGCCACTTTAGTGAAAAATTAGTCATTTCTTAAAGGAATTATTTCAAACATTTGTTTCTATGTATTCTGTAATCGATTTGCTCTCATGTATCTGCGTCTCACGACACGTGATCATCATTAGAGTCTGTGACGATGTACAAATGCCTCAGACATTACCAATAACAAAGTGGCCCGTCGTGTAGTTGCCAGTTGAAGAGTTCAATTGACAATGGATTATTTAAACCGTTTTCCTCTTGACATCTGACTTCCTGTCTAGACCAAAATGGCGGAGGCTTATCTCGGAGAGACAAAGAACAAGGCAAAAACCGGTCTTATCGTGCTGTTTTCCTCAGATTTCCGTGTAGTGATAAAAATGCCCCCCCCCCAAAAAAAAATAAAACACAAAAATGGAGGAATAATCCCTCGTAACTTATAGTTATTTATTTCTGTTTAGTTAGTATCGTCCATTCCCTGAAGTACTCGTCTAATAAGAATGCGTCGTTATTATTCTGTATAACCTTACTGATCAGATTTCACTGGAATAATCTATATAATAATTCACTGAAGGAATTGCATTTTCGTATTATGTGATCACCTTTCACACAGATGTCAAAATAAATGAGATACTTCAATCAACAAAGATGCTGATTGCTTATAAAACTAATATCGCTAATGTAAAAAAAAAATCCGATTGATCCATTTTAAAATGAATTGTTCCAAAATTAAACTATAAAGCAATACAATTTTAAATTTATTTGCAGAATATTTAGCTGATAATTATTTTTATGGCGAGAAGAGAAAACTATTTAGTGTTTCAAAATGAATTAAATTGCTACAGTTTTAAATAAATGAATAAATAGAGACATATTCGTTTTAATTGTTTAAATAATAGTTAGCTGGTAATCATAATTAACTTTACGGAAGTAGAAAGAGTAATTTCTTATAGTATTGACGCGGACATAAAATCATTTAAAAAGGAATGGTATTATAAGCAGTATTATAAACTTATAAGTTTCCTATAAGATTCCTATGAATCGAATATAGATTAAGTAACTTAACTCAAATAACTTAGATTAAATAACTTAACTTAACTTCCTTAAAAGTTTCCTATAAAAGTAATTAAATGTCCATAAAAATTATGTCCGTATAAATTGGTCATACATGTCCATATATGGACATTATATGTCTCATAGCTGTTCATATATGTCCATAAAAATTAAATAATATTATCCATACAAATTAAA
>OY744531.1:92728454-92793454 GCA_963556195.1 Sepiola atlantica | reverse complement strand
TTTTTTATTTTCCATTAGGTTTGAATATTATTTCTATTTTCTATCATTCATATATATATATATATATATATATATATATATATATATATATATATATATATATTATGAGGTTACAACTCACTTCACATATTGCAAGATTACACTGGGTGTTCTATGCCCCTAAGATAGTTTTATCTCCGTTATGCTTTAGTTCTCATTGTCTTCTTAGTTCGTATATTTTTATTTGATTTTATTGTATATGTATCGTTATATCTTTTATAATTAATAGAATTCAGGATTCTTTATGATTACATGTCACTAAAATTACAAATCAGCAAACGGTTTGTTCGGGAACACCAAGTGAGTTACAATCGTGATCGATAAAAAGAGAGAGTACTAGCAATCTGGGGAAACTTGTTGTTACAAGAACCCCTAGGGGACACCGTCTATTTTTATTAGTGATCGATTACTGCTAATGATTGTATGAGATTCATAGTACATTATTAAAGATGCTTACGATGACTGAGCTAAGAAGGGAGTTCACTAAGAACTGTGCAATTGACAATATTTTCATCAGACAGATAGATGGTAGAAACACAAACCAAAGAAAGTATTGAAACATAAAAAAAACATAACATTGTGCCGGACTTTAAAATACAGACTAACTATTCCAAACAAGAAGACCAGACATAATAATAGTCAAACAGAAGGATTTTTCTTAATTTTTATACTTTGACGTCCATGCTCCGAAGAAGACAGAAAAACTACAATATGATCGTCTTCAAGTCTAATGTTTTTTTTTATCATAGTTCACCCCAAACAAGGCAGGCCGCCACTGTAGGTGTAAGGGTCTACTGAGAAAGAAAAAAAGGGGGGATTCAACCTAAATTAAGGGCCGCAGCAAGATATCTGTTTACGTTGGTTTTAAATTTCTGTATGTCAGTAGCGTCAGGAAAGCAGGAAGCAGGGAGGGAGTTCCAGAATCCAGCAGCACGAGGAAAGAAGCTTTTGGAGTAGAAAGCTCTACGGCATGTGGGGACATCCACAGTGTATGGATGGGATTCGGCAGATTGTCGGGTTGGTCTAGTAAATTTACGTCCTCTTGGCTTATCAATTCCTCTTAAGTAATGGTCTGCCTATTTAACCAATTGTTTCAAATCTTCTCGTGCTTATCATCGTCGAACTCAGTATCTATTTTACCCTTATCCTCGAGTGGACCCCGGACCTTGATAAATGATAACCATTAGTTAAAAAAAGGTTAGTTAAATCTGGGGAGACTTGTTGTCACTCAGACTCCAGAGAACACTACCGGTTACCGTCAGTGAGCAATCACTGATGACAATCCGTTTGAGAACTCATAGTGCGTAACAAGAATAATAAGTTATTTAGCCATACGAAACACCGCAACTAGATCGATCTATATAAACGTCAAGATTGACAAAACCTCGGAAAACATTAAATGCAGACTCTGTCGACAAAGAGACAAAACAGTAAATCACATAAGTGAATATCGTTAACTAGCTAAACAGGAATGCAAAAACGAACACGTCTGCGTAGGAAAGAGAGTCCACGGAAAAATATAGAAACATCCCCATTTTGTAATATGCAGATAAATAGTGCACACACATGGGTTTATCACCTGTTGCCTATGATGCCCTTACCGGGGTATGCTGATGGGTTTGAACATGGCTATTTTTTTATATATCCGTTCAGATCACTTTATTTTTAGGAGAGATAGTCTTCTTAGTTTAAACTCGACCTTGTGTCACATCATATTTTGATGGGGATGTGAGTAAACACAGGTTAAAGCTCGACTCGACTTCCTGTCTAATACATGCTTTAACCCTGACGTTATGCTCCCGAATTGAATAAGTAAAACTGAAAAGGAACACACCGATCTTGTTTACACGGTCTGATTTGTAATAATGGAAGTAACGGTAGTACACGCCTACGACAAAACATGAGAGAGATAAACAAAGTAAATAGGATAAAAGTAACTCTGATCAAAATTACATCTAATATATAAAGTAAAGTCAGTCTCTGTCTCGTTACTTTATTATCGATAGCTTTCTTCATACAAACATATATATAGTTGATTTTGGTCCATCAGTTCTTCCTGTGGATCCATGTAGCATAGTCCTAGTTACACCCCTACACGAAATCCAGCTCCCCTAAAGAAGGACACTCTTGATTATAATAAAAATTAAAATTGCCTTAGTCTAAAACGATGTCTTCTTCACTGACCGAGGACAGAAAAGATGAAGTGTACTATCAGAACAGATATTAAACTTTACTCCTGGCTAATCAGATCGCTGCATTATGTTTTTTTTTAAATAAAATGTAATTCAATTTAATTCTTTGCTGGAAATAATTTGTCCGATTCAGAGATATTTTCAATTAACCGTCATCCTAAAAAGGGACGTAACTCTGTATACGCCCATACTTTTCTTTTGCCTAGGACAAAAAAAACTAATAATTTGGAAAAATACCGGGATTGTATATAGAAAGAAAACAAAATAAAAATTCAAATTAATGCACTACCGGGCAACTCCGGCTCGGGATATCTAGTAAAAAGATAAAATGATCCGTTTTATAATTTGTAAGACGGATTCCCTTGATGACTACGGATGGTGAATAATCGCTGACCTGAATAAAGCGAGGGTCACCGATAATTAGATTTCATTAAAAATCCGCCAGTGTTTGTGATCTTAATTAAACAATGTCGGTGGGCCAATTAAGACGCTGATGTTTGTTTGCAACCAAATTGGTTGTGTCAATATTAGTCTTGATAGCACGGAGCGTTCACCGTAGTTTTATTGGGATTAAACATTGTTTGTTAGGGGAGCTTAACAAGAGGAATGCACGAAGAGGTCAGCGCGTCCTTTCGCGGTCACATTCGCGAAAGTTTTGTCGCTATTGACCGTAACTGGGCTGGTTTCCTTTTCGGTATTAAATCCAGCACATTTGGTAAAATATCTCAGAGAGATGTGCTGGTAACTAGCTATAAGCCTTATTTAAGGTTTAAGAAACAGAAACAAACAAAGAAATAAAATTAGATGTTCATTCTAAGCAGGAAAGTTTCGTTTGTTTGTCTTGTTCTACGGCACATCAACCCTCCTCGGGTTATTTAATGCAGAGTCAGGTCATTTTGGTGAAAATTCTTATGCTTCAAGCTCTTTATATGTTCAAGTATTTATTCATGGTGTTTGGTTGAGTTACAGTAGGGAAACGGAGAGATAGAGGGGTAGAGAGGGGAAGAGGGAGGGAGAGGGAAATTCTTGTTTTTTGTTTTCGGTTTTGCAGAACATGATTGAGTTTTGCAAAGAGAAACACACAATAAAACATCAATGTTAGGTGCATTTTGGGTCAGGAAGCCGATATATTCATACAGCCTGATCTGGTAGTACAAGAAGAAGGAAATAGAAACTTTCTTATTTTAATAAAAGGAAAATAAATTATTAAAAAAATATGATTGTTTCAGTATAGAAGAATAGAATTTAGTCGTCGGGAACCCAGGTTTCTGATCGTTTGTAGATATAATCACTCGGACGCCGATGTTTAGGTTTTATAAGAATGTTATTAATACAGACATCTTTGCACATTACTTTATTTTGTCCTTTTCCATAACAGATAGATAGCTTCGGCTTCGACTCTCCTCTTTGGGGAGGAGTAAGTTTATTGCTTATTGCCTGAGGCGCCCCTACCGGGGAATGCCGACGAGGCGACCCAGGCAATTTTCATTGGCCAGAGTGCTCACCTCTTGGGCGCTGGCTTTTCAAACGCCACTTTCCCGACCCGACCTTGGGTCACATCTTACTTGTGGGAGTAAGATAAAAACTGGCCTTGTGCCTAACTCCTGGAGAGGAGTAAATCAATACATTGTGCGCGATCACCTCCTTGTCTCGCGTCTGCCTGCTTGAGTTCTCATCCAAAATTGGAAGATCATTTTTCTTCTGGAAATCAAGGAATTCCACCAACTTCCGTTAACTAAACGTTAAATTATGACCTCCCATCCGTCAATCACTCTTCCATTTAGATAACGGTTTTTATTAGGTTAAACTACAGCAGAAGAATACATTTTCAATAAAAGCAGCAAGAACATCTAACAAGAAAGGGATAACTAGTCAATTGTATATCCCTGTATATAAAAAAGGTAAAATGAAGAGGGAAATTAAAGAAGGAACGAAATATAATAATCGGTAAGAAAAATGAATTCAAAGAAACGATGTCAAATAAGAGAGAAATATTTTACGAACGACAGAAAGAAAGACAGAGAAAGAAAAAATATTATTTTAAGAAAACAAGAAAGAAGAAAATAATGAATGAGCGAAAAATGAAAATTAAACAATCATTATTAGAAAGAGAGAAAGAAACGAAAAAAGAGAAAAAATGTTAAGGAACTCGTTTTAAGAATAACATAAAATAAAAAAAGAAGATATTTTCAAAAGAAATAACATAAAATAATAGAATAAAAGAATAACATAAAATAAAAGAATAACATGAAATAAAAGAATAACATACAATAATAGAATAACATAAAATAAAATAATAACATAACATAAAAACACACAAAACACACAAAAGAAATAACATAAAATAATAGAATAACATAAAATAAAAGAAAGAATATATTTTCAAAAGAAATAACATAAAATAATAGAATAACATAAAATAAAAGAAAGAAGATATTTTCAAAAGAAATAACATAAAATAATAGAATAACATAAAATAAAAGAAAGAATATATTTTCAAAAGAAATAACATAAAATAATAGAATAACATAAAATAAAAGAAAGAAGATATTTTCAAAAGAAATAACATAAAATAATAGAATAACATAAAATAAAAGAAAGAATATATTTTCAAAAGAAATAACATAAAATAATAGAATAACATAAAATAAAAGAAAGAAGATATTTTCAAAAGAAATAACATAAAATAATAGAATAACATAAAATAAAAGAAAGAAGATATTTTCAAAAGAAATAACATAAAATAATGGAATAACATAACATAAAAGAAAGAAGATATTTTCAAAAGAAAGACTAAATAAAGAAATAAAATTGAAAAGCGATTTCTAAATTGGAATTAAGAAATAAGTAATCCTTTTAGAAAAGTACTGAAGAACAAAAAATGAAGTACGATATTTTTTTATCAAAAAGAAATGAATAAAAAAAGATTAAGAAGAAGTACATCTTTTAAGGAAGGTAGGAAAGAATAACAATTGAAGAAATGTGATCTTTTTATTTAAATAAGGAATACAGAAGAGGAAGAAAGAAGAAGATAAAGAAAGAATATAGTTTTAAAAAAGAATGAAATAGTCAGCCTGGTTGTTCCAACGCATCCCCCTGGTAATCGTTCGTGGCAACGCTATGTCAGTAACGGCGGCGTCACTTTCGTTCTAATCGTATCTGTTGACTCTCTCTTTCTTTCTCTCTCCCTCTCTATCTACCTATGTCTGTATCTGTCTCTTTGCTTCTCTTTCGCTCACATTATTGTTTTATAAATAATTTGACTTGTTTTGGTTTGTCTTCACAATGGCAGCCATGATTGTTTATTTATTGTTGGTTTGAAATTGTATTTCTTGTCCTGGAATAGCATTTTATATATATTACCACAAAAAACACATGAAAGAAAGACAATAAAAAATCGAATTTAGAAAAATGTTTTTGGGCATCTATTTTTTAATTAATCAATAATCTAATTTCAACTTTTAAAAATAAATTTTACAAAATAGATATGAACTTTTTTTTTTTTTTTACTATTGAATGGTATGGGATAACTATGTTTGCTTACTTATTGGACGATTTTTTGACAAGTATTTAGTGATAATGGATGTGAACATAACTATGTTGTAATTGGGAGCAGTCCCGCGATAATGTTTTCCACGGACGGGAAACCCTTGAAATAAAAAAATAGAAATTCCGCCTGACGTATAGCACACGGAGGAAGAAACAAAAAAGTATTTTTTTCCATTGTGGTAGATAAACGAGTTTTTGCTGTAAATGTCTTGCAATGAGAAATCAAAGATTGACTAAAAAAGATGTAACCCGTTGGGTCATCGATCGATCTCGAGTTAGATTGGTCGAATCAGTAAAAATTGAGTTCACAGAGTCAGGTAAAATTCTAAAATATAAAAAGCAAACTCCGAAAATAGTTTCTTTTTACTTGCTATATATCCCCTCTTTCTCTCTCCCCCCCTCTCTCTCTCTTTCTCTCTCTCTCTCTCTCTCTCTCTCTCTCTCTCTCTTTTGAATCTATCGATCTATCTAACGACTTATCTATCTGTATCTTTCCAACTGCTGGTTTTATTGTATTACTACAAGTGGTGATATTTCATTTTGTTTTTTCAAATCAAAGAGAGTAATACAAGCGAAAAGTTGAAAAGCAAAACGCGATAAATCCTTTTTTTTTATTTATACCCTAAACTTAAAAAAGGAAGAATATATTAAATCTGGACTTCGACTAAAATCTACAATTAATTGAAAATAAAAATAAATTATGCACGTATACTTTAATGTAAAACATAATTAAGGCGTGTGGCCGAGTGTTGAAATGCAATAATTTTGTAGTGATAGCATTTTGAAAATGTTGTTTATCGCGTTTTGCATTCGAACTATTTACGTGTAAAAAAGGGACATAATTTGACTAATTAATGAAAGAAAGTTGATAATTTTAATGAAGAACGAAATTTAAAATAAAAGGAAAATATAATTATTTTAAAATATGCAAACACCACCATTGTTATGGTTTTATTCAAAAAAAAAATAATACTATTACGAAACAATGGTTTTAAAAATATGTCTAAATACCCTTTCTTATTCAAATTGGCGCAACCTCGCCTTCAGACACAACGTGATTTTCTGACCCAGAAGTCCATTACTATCGGACGATGAAGAAAAAAACAAAAAAAAACAAAACATCTTTGACAATGAGAATTGTAATTCTCGAAAAGTCAGATTAAAATAAATTTAATTTATTTTAACACCGCCATTGTTATGGTTTTTTCAACAAAAAAAATAATACTATTACGAAACAATGGTTTAAAAAATATGTCTAAATACCCTTTCTTATTAAAAGATTAATATTCTTAACGAAAGTGATGAATAAAATAATCGAACTGAAAGAAGAAATGAAGTGCAAATCTGTTACAGGGAAGCAAGAAAAGGAAAGTAAAAGAAAATAGAAAAGACTAAAAAAAATCCAACGAATTAATGTCGAGGATTTTCCGCTGTTTATTTTGGGAAGGAAGGGAGAATGGGAAGAATTATAAAGGAGGAAATGAATACGAGATGTTTGTGTTGATGGTCTTTAAGTCGAGAGCAAAGACAATATTAAGAGAAAAGATTAAGTTCTTAAAGAAACAGAAAAACAAAGGAGATCGGAAAATAGAAGAGGACACAGGGAAAAACAAATTTCCAACCACGACGGCGGAGATAAGACAACATCCGAGCACAAAGTAATAAATCTATCATTCCGCCGGTCATCCGTTTATCCGGCTAATGAGGAACGTATATATATATATATATATATATATATATATATATATATATATATATATATATATATATATATATATATATATATATGAGAAAGAAAGGATGAGAGGAATCCGACGTGATGGGAAATGAAAAAGGAAAAACCAAGAGATATTTTTTATATATTCATCAACGTTTCATCTTTATTGTAAGACTTCCTCAGGATGATAATTTTAAGAAAAATGTCATGTCAACCTAATATTTCGATGTACTTGCATGACATTTTTCTTAAAATTATCGTCCTGAGGAAGTCTTACATTAAAGACGAAACGTTGATGAATATATAAAAAATATCTCTTGGTGTTTCCTTTTTTGTTTCCCATATATATATATATATATATATATATGGGAAGAGAAGGATGAAGGTAATCCGACGTGATGGTAAAATGAAAAAGGAAAACCAAAAACTGGATGTTTTTTATGTGTACATCAACGTTTCGTCTTTATTTATAAGACTTCATCAGGATGATGATATAGGGAAAAGATATCATGAAAGCACAGATACATGTAGGGTAGACATGTTGGGAAGAAAAATAAAATAAAATGGAAAATAATGGCAGCGTCTTGCTGGACGTCCGTACTTGTTAGAGAATGAAAATGAGTGGGAGAAAAAAGGGGAAGGGTGGAGGGAGCAAGGACTACTGTGGCTGGCGATGAGAGAAAGAGGTGGGGGATGAGCAGGGGTAAAATGGATGGCAGAGAGAGATTGGAGGAAGAGGGGGAGGGGGTGTTTGACCAGATGGCTGTGGTCGAGATTGAAGGGGAAGAGTGAATTGGAATGTTTGTGTGTGGGGGGTGTATGCAGGGAAAATGGGGATGGGTAGAGAGGGAGGGGGGGGGCTGTGATTTTGGTGGATGGGCGAAAGTTATGGTCTTAGAGAGCGTTTGGAGAAAATGAGGGAGTTAGGCACAAGGCCAGTTTTTATCTTACTCCCACAAGTAAGATGTGACCCAAGGTCGGGAAAGTGGGGTTTAAAAATTGCCTGGGCAGCCCCGTCTGCATTCCCCGGTAGGGGCGCCTCAGGTAGTAAGCAATAAACTTACTCCTCCCCAAAGAGGGGAGGCGAAGCCTGGGAGGGTGGACCTCCTAGAACCGCACAGGACAAACCCATAGACCGGCGTAAATCAAGCCCCGAAAGCCAAGACAATACCAGTCTATGGGGTGCAGTATCCATCGGAACCGAACGAGTAAGCCACCACTTTTCTCTTCTCGATTATGCCTTGTGGCAAGCGATATTAGTTCTATTTAAGAAAAGTGTTCTAGTTTATTCGTTATTTAATTATTAAATCACTTTAATTAATTATTGTTAATATCGATAAACTATTCAGTGCATAGGAAAAGCAGGCAATTAAAGTACAGCTGAATGAAACAAAATATTATTTTTTTGTTATAATTTATTACTTCCGACAACCTTGTAACTCTTGCTCCCCTTATTTGTCCTTTAGTCCTCACATTTCATGAGCGATGTGTTTGACAAAGAGGGAAGAATTGCTGTTTTCTGGGTCAGAATCTATTCATATAACACTTTTGGCTGAATGTTGACCTTCAAGTAGTATTTTTTCTTAGCTCCTTACATCAAGTGGCTTCATGTCTTGTCTGGAGCGATTTCTATTTAAAAAAAGCTATTTACAAAAATAATTATGCAAATGAGGTAAACAAATACTTGTGTTTTGTCTTTTACTCGTTGCTATATATACAGTATTTCAAAAGAGTAACATGTGTTATTGATTTAAATTCGAGTGATCCTTTTTTAAGTTAATATAGTTGTGATGACGGAAAAAGCTTTCGCATATATATATATATATATATATATATATATATATATATATATATATATATATGTGTAGTGTTTGGATAGTATTATTATTATTATTGTTATAATTAATGTTATTTGACATACAAATTACCATATCACACTGTAGTCTTATGGGTAATATAGTATTATTATTATTATTATTATTATTATTATTATTATTATTATTATTATTATTATTATTATTTATGAATATATTAGTGAAATTAAAGATGAAATTTTTCTACATTCGATTATTGGTATATATATACATATAAGAAGTTTATATAGTTTGCTTGAAGCATTGTTTATTAGTATATAGAAATGTGATAATTAGAAGGCAATACAATGCAGAGGTGTGACGGATAGACACATGTTGGAGCAAATAAGACATATAATGGTGGAACAAATTAAATAGTTTCACCCTTAATACAATGTATACACACACACACACACACACACACACACACACACATATATATATATATATGTTTATTTGATTTATTTTTCACAAACACATATATCTGTCCATCTACACAATGTTATGTAATGCCTGTATCAAGATGTTCTGATGTAAACTCCGTATGATATAATATTTCGAGAACTATTTTCGTCTTCAGAACCGTGCTCAAATCAAGTTCATGAGTGCATATATATATATATATATATATATATATATATATATATATATATTAGTACTTCATGTATCCAAATAAAATATTATAAGGAGATATAATTTTTTATGTAGCAGTTTTCAGTATTTACTTCAACAGTGCTCGATACGTAAGTAGAGCTAGGTAGTAAGCAATGAAAATATATATGGCAATCAAGCTACACAGAGGCTCCCGTGTTTCATCCCCGGGGGGAATTGTCAGGCTAAATGAAACACGGGAGCCTCTGTGTAGCTTGATTGCCATATATATTTTCATTGCTTACTATATATATATATATATATATATATATATATATATATATATATATCTATATATATAAAGAGAAAGAGACAGAGAGAGAAAGAACGAGAGAGAGATAAAAGAGAGAAAAATGAGAGACAGAGACAGAGGAAGTTCTTAAGTGTGGCGAGTATTACAAGCTAAGACTGTTTAGTCAGCAATCGGGGCATTTTTATTTAACGTTATTAGGATCACTACGAAGTCAATACATTTATAATGCTTACGTTCTTTTACATATGTATTTTTTGCATTACACACACTCGTATATATATATATACTAGACCACCCGTGACCCGTTGGGTCAGTTTGTTATATTAGCTATGGAATTCATGTATGTGCGTGACACTTGTGGAGAAAACAAAAAAACTATTTGATGAAATTAAATGTAATTGTTTAAAAAAGAATATAGATAGATTTCTATGCGTCGTTCTGTTTATTATAATTGTTTTTTTTTTAATTATAGTTACTGAATTATAAGTGGTTGGCCATACTTATAGGTAAATATGCACTGAACAGGTGAGAAAGGAAGGGGGTACAACCGGCTGTCTCGCGTACGTAACGAAAACAGAGGGAGTAGGAGTGGTGAAATCTGTGAGAGGAAAAGTGGGAGGTGGTTTCGTCACCGCCGCTATTGATATTAATAATGATTGTTGTTGTTTTGTTTGTTTGTTTTTGTTTTTTAAAAGGGTGGAGCTTTTTTGAAACTGCGACAGACTTTACAAAGTCCTGCCGTTGAATGTTTTTAGCCGTGGAGAAAACAAAAAAACTATTTGATGAAATTAAATGTAATTGTTTTATATTTAAAGCGATATAAACATTTCCAGAATGAAAAATTTCATGCGTTCGTTAATAAAAGGAGTTCAACGGAATTAGAATAACAGATTGGAAGACGATGCTATTTACGCATGCGCAACCGGATGTTGAAAACCGGAAAGCTGAAAGCTGATTGCAAACATACAAGACCCATAGACTTTTAGTAGTATATAGATATATATATATATATATATATATATATATATATATATATATATATATATATATATATATATATATAGTCTAAAGAAGCTTTGAGTTATTTTAAACAAAAAGACAACAAAAAAGGAGGAAAATGCAGTTTAAATTCCCAGAGAAACTAACTAAATCCAAATTAGTGTAGACTTAACATTTGTTGGAAAATTAATAAATAAATAATATATAATAGTAAGTAAATAAAATAAAAAGGAGGATTAAGTATCTAACAGTGAAACAAAAGCAGGAGACTTTAATGTAAGCATCTAATATTAACACGGGGATCTTCAGCTGTTTACCATGAAACTGTTTCGGAGATTTAAAAACAGGACAGTTATATGCATGGCTCTCCAATGGTACAGATAAAACTACCATTTCCCCAATAATCAAGTGTCGAAATAATTCAGCTTAAAATGTTACTTATATATACATAAATAAATAATAAAATAATAATAATAATAATAATAATAATATACTACCCTTAAGACTACCGTGTGATATGGTAATTTGCATATCAAATAAAATTCTTTATAACAATAGTAATACTAGTAATAATAATAATAATAATAATAATAATAATAATAATAATAATAATAATAAAATACTATCTAACCACTACACCTATATATATATATATATATATATATATATATATATATATATATATATATATATATATATATATATAAATGTTGAATTAAATTAAAGATAATTGAATTATCGTTTAATAGTATTCTATTGTAATAATATAAAGCTCAATATATTGAATAGAGCAATCAATTCTGGAGATGAAAAATGAGAATAAAAAATTGTAAATATACAATATTTATTAGAACATCAGAAGTTCAGAGCAATGAGCTTCAAATCCTTAATCCATGGATTTTCAAAGATAAATTATTTTATTCCGAGGGTAGAGAAAATCCATGGATTAAGGATTTGAAGATCCTTTCTCTGAAATTCTGATGTTCTAATAAGTATAGTATCTTTAATCTTTATATTTTTTTTATTCTGATCTTTCATCTCTAGAATATATATATATATATATATATATATATATATATATATATATATATATAAAAATGTAAAATATAAGCCATTAACAATGCAAGATTAATTTTAAAAAATTTACGTTAATCTTATTAATTTCGGAATAAAATTCCATCTTCAGAGGTGACCAGTATTGAGTCATTTTTTTCTTTTTTTTTCATCAAAAAACAAGAATAACCAAACTTATTTCTTTGTTACTTGATAAACGTCTCTCCGCGCTGGTGGTGTTGGCGGTTATGATTCAAATTCCGGGGTCGAACGAAGAGCGTGGCTCGCTCGTGTACGTAAAGTAATATGGGTTGGTCGTTCATTTAAAGCATTGCTGGATTTGTTAATAAAATTGAAAAAAAAAATTAATAAATCTTGCATTCTTAATGGTTTGTATTTTCAATTTTATTAACAAAACCAGCAATGCTTTAAATCAACGACCAACCCATATATATATATATATATATATATATATATATATATATATATATATATATATATATATATATATATATATATATATATATATACATATATTAAAATAAACATAGTTTGAGCGCCCGACAATTGTTTCAAAGCCCTGCCAGCTTCTTATCAAGGAACCTGGCAGGGCTTTGAAACAATTGTCGGGCGCTCAAACTATGTTTATTTTAATATAAATAGCTCTAATATATATTGAGCACTTTTGAAAATTATTGGCTTTGTTCATTTTTTAATATTTGAACTGAATTAATTAATATATATATATATATATATATATATATATATATATATATATATATATAGAGAGAGAGAGAGAGAGAGAGAGAGAAAGAGAGAGAGATGTAGATATAAGCTATTGTGTGATTATCAGCCGTCCGCCGCAGATAAATTTGATTACAATGGATCATGCATTGTTATGAACAAGCTAGGTTATCTGCAACAGGTAAGTAATGTGTTTACAGATTCACGGTGTGACACGTGTCAGCGATTTACCTGTTCGCAGGTGTTAGTTCGGAATATACCTACTTCTGGATAAGTTGCACTACTAAGACTTTACAGTCCAGTCTCTCCAAATATGTCTCCCATTGTGATGGGGGATGAAGGGGCGTTGGATCCATAAATAATTGATATTTATAACGATATTAAGATCACATAGTCGTCATCGTTGACGATCATGCTATCACAACCTAACACCCAAAATACATGATGTCCAATAAACGAATGGAAAGGAATCTTTTAATCACTGACATTTTAAAAATTAAGTTTGTTTTCGCAAACAATGGAATTATAGAACGTTCAACTCAAGTAGTTTTCTTGAAAAAAAAACGGGTCTAACCGATTTGCGCAATATCATGACTGTGATCTGCTTTCATTTATAATTTTGATTATGTTTCAAAATAAATAAAACATGTATTCAATGAATAACAAAACATAGTAGTTAATGAACGAAAACCAATATTGTTCAAAACCAATATTAAGGTATAAGGAAGTTTCATTTTATATCCTAGTGGATTGGTAGGCTGGGAGCAGGCTCAAGGCATTTCCACAAATAGTTGCGATAAAGAGGAGCTCGTAAAGCCAAGGTAATTCCATGATAAATGCCAGTATACTGAAATCATATGCCCTTAATAGGGTTAAGATGAAAATTCATTTACACTAAATGTACAAAAGCAAGGAAATTCCCAAATTTTTTACACTTTTATTGTCATTAAGGGTATGACTACATATCAACCAAACCATTTCATTATCACATCACTACAGTATAAATCTCTATGCATGAGTGGATGAAGTGTGTGAAGTGCGCTGAAGAAAAATTCCTACCAGTAAAATATATAGACAATAAAAATGTAAAAATTTGGGAATTTGCTTGCTTTTTACATTTAGTGCATATGAATTTTCATCTTAACCCTATTAAGGGCATATGATTTCTGTATACTGGCATTTATCATGGAATGGCACTACTTTTGTAAAGGCTATACCTCAATACAATGGTCAGTTTTCAGTTTTTTGGGAATTTTCTGGAAAACTAAGGTATATAGTAAACTGAAATTAAGATGCCATCAACTAGACCCTAGAACCTCTATCCCTGCCAAAAATCAGTGGAATGCATCAAATAGTTGATGAGATACATGGTGGCACATACGTACGTACGTACGTATGTACGTACACACGGATAACACAAAATCATGCCTGACCTTTCTGGATCTCTGGGTTGCCTTGACTAATGATGCTGAAATTCTACACACTAATAGAACCTATAAAATAAATCGTGCAAAGTTTTAACTAATTTAGTTTATTGGTTTTTGAGTTATGATTGATCAAAGAAATGAGATTTCTAGCATAGGCCGTTTTTTAGTCTATTAAGGGATAGAGCACTCTCGCGCCTCCCTTTATTCACAATTGTCACCGGTTTTGTGCGGCATTAACAGGGCAAAGCTGTTGAGGAAGTCGCGCGTGGTGGGGCCTATCGCTCTACTCGTGTCCACGGCGATCGGTTCAAACACAAATCTTTCCTGAAGACTTACATATTTTGATTGATTGTGGTCTTCTGCTGACGTTGCTGCATGTCCAGAGTTTGTTGCAGATTCTGTTACTGAAGAGGGCGCAAAAGTGTCGGCACAAATCGCATCCATTTAAAGCGATTTTCCGTTTGTAAAGGAAACACCTCAGGCTGTCGGGCCGTTTGCGATCCCCTATTTAGAGGCGAACTCGTTCGAGGATCAACAGGAAGCTAGCGATGTCTAGGATCCGTTTGACGATATAATTAAAAAAATATCTTTAAGAAATCTGCCGGTGCTTCTGTTACATGAAAGGGTGGGGAGTCCATATACGTCGACTGGCTTACCACAACGGCACATGTTGCTTACCGAAAAAAAGGACAAAAACTTCATCAACTTTAAATTGCTGCCGTTTAGAAACTGATTTTTGAAGTCTAACTCCGCCCTCGTGGGGAGGCAAAACGAAAGATTACAAGTCAGCCGATTTTTTAAAAAAGCGTATATATTTCGTTTATTTATTAAAATAACTTGCGTAATCTTCCGTTTTGCCTCCTCGGGCTAGGAGCAAAATGTAGTTTTGAAAAATCCTTCTAAACTGAGGTAAGATCCAGAGTGCCCCTTTTTGGGAAGCTTGATTTTTCCCTACAAAACGAAAGATTACTTAAGTACGGTGATACATATTTCATACCCACCCCATTTCTGCCCTCGTGGGGAGGCAAGTAAATAGTGACACAAAAGCTCGGCTACGAAAAGGACACTTAAAAAGTGAAATTCAACTAAAAGCGGCCCGCTTGTCACAATAATTATTTTACTAAGAATAGAGAATGGTCACAAAAACGACATAAAACGACCAATTTGAAAGGATATGAAAAAAAAAACACCTTCCTGCGTGGACATTGTTCATTTAATGGAGGTATTTTTGCGGAGGGCGAATGGAGACATAATTTTTGATCGGACGATAAGAAACTCGTTTCCTGAAAACAAAAGAAGTCTTTAATCGCCAAACAAGACTAACAAATCTGACGAAAAAACAAACAAAAAAACAACAAAATGACAAAGAACTAACTGCAGAGTTTAAAAGACGCCATGTTGGAACTCATTACAAAGGATTCGTTCAAACAATTGCTCCAGTCAAGCGGCTGAAAGATAAGAATGGAGACGAGGGATACTCTAAACATACGTACATTCCACTTGCGCGTTTAGTGCTGAAATGAAATTTAACAATTAAGCATCAAATTTCAGTCGAAGGACAGCGGCTCTTATGGTGATGCATAGACGCATCTACGAATACGCTTTCAAACTCGAGCGTGACATACAAACGGCAATTTTATTTCGAACTTGAGCGTGATTGAGCGACGGACAGAGTCTCTTACAGAGATGCTTGGACACATCTAAAATAAAAGAGAAATTAAAAAAGGCGATTTTGTATATTTAGCAGAAGATTAAATCAGACGCCCTGACTTTTAAATTTTTCAAAAACGGTTCGTGTATAAGAGTATTTATTTACTCCTTTCCAGTGTTATCTTACTCCCACAAGTAAGATGTGACTCAAGGTCGGGTCGGGAAAGTGGGGTTTGAAAAGCCAGCGCCCGAGAGGTGAGCACTCTGGCCATTAAAAATTGCCTGGGCAGCCCCGTCGGCATTCCCCGGTAGAGCGCCTCAGGCAGTAAGCAATAAACTTACTCCTCTCCAAAGAGAGGAGACGAAGCCTGGGAGGATGGACCTCCTAGAACTGCACAGGACAGACCCATAGATCGACGTAAATCAAGCCCGGAAGGCCAAGACAATACCAGTCTATGGGGTGCAGTATCCATTGGAACATATACTATGCTTTGATCTTAGCCTAAAGGATGACAAATGAAGCTGAAGTAAGGTGTTAAGATTAGTCGTATTTATTATTATCTGTTATTGTTGTAATATCCTGTCTGAAAAAGAATATTATTATTATTATTATTATTATTATTATTATTATTATTATTATTATTATTATTATTATTATTATTATTATTATTATTATTATATTTATTTTTATTATATTTATTATTATTATACTTATTATTCTTTTTCTTTATCATTATACTTATTATTATACTTATTATTATACTTATTATTATCATTATTATTATTATTATTATTATTATTATTATTATTATTATTATTATTATTATTATTATTATTATTATTATTATTATTATTTACTCACTAGGAGTTATCACACTGGTCATCGTCAGTGGTCACCCACTGCCGACAACCTGTGGTATTCCCTGGAGTCCGAGTGACAAATTATTATTATTATACTTATTATTATACTTATTCTTATTATTATTATACTTATTATTCTTTTTCTTTATCATTATACTTATTATTATACTTATTATTATACTTATTATTATCATTATTATTATTATACTTATTATTATTATTATTATTATTATTATCATTATTATTATTATACTTATTATTATTATTATTATTTATTATTATTATTATTATTATTATTATTATTATTATTATTATTATTATTATTATTATTATTACTATCATCAACTCACTAGTCATTACTCACTAATAAAAATGCTGTTCCTTGGAGTTTTAGTGACAACAAGTCTCCCCAGATACCGAGTACTCTCTACGTCTTTCGATAACCTTAGCAAATGACTTTGCATTATCGAAACTGCCGCTTAGCATTAATGTCTTTCTGGCAACGACCATTGGTCTTTTCTGGGAGTTGGGTGACAATATCTCCCAAACAAAAAAAGTTGCAGTACTCTCCGCACCTTTCTAGTGGGGGGGGGGTTACTTCTCCCCTCCTTCGGTTTTTCCACCCACCTTTACTCTTCACAGCTATTTTGTGTGGTATCGGCTCAGGCTAGTAGCATCACATTGTATTTTACGGAGATTATTATTATTATTATTATTATTATTATTATTATTAATGTAAGTAATATTATTTATAGTATTATTGCTGTTAGTAATATTATTGTACATTTTATTAGTTTAGCTGCGTTTATTATTATCTTTATATCAACATAATATGCTGGCTTGATATTGTTCAATATTAGTGGGTACGGTTGCTAGTACACATATTAACCCAATGTGTTTTGTGCATGTGTATATAGTCTTATACGTAACCATGATCTATTACAGGCGGAAAGGTCAACATAGTTCAAACGACTAACCTTTTAGGAAAAAAGCTATATCGTGTGAATAGGAAGTCGCTGATACTTAGCCGGATGTTACGTCAGACGTCCGTTTGAGAGAGGGTGTGTTAAAATTGAGTAATCTGAATAGAGGCTTCGAAGAAACAAGACGTATTTAACGATGATGCTGTGTAATAAAATTTCACTAAAATATTTTTGAAACAAGCGATATTCTACGAGAGAACGGCTACAGCTGTTGCTACAAAGAAAAGGAGAGCCAGACAATCTCTACACACTGCTCATACGAAGAGAGAAACGAGACAAAGCTTCTGTGTGATTGCTTCTAATCCTGGCCGTGTCTGCAGACGTAATTGTAGGCAAGTCACATGACTTATTTTTTTATTTCGTCTTTTTCTGTTTCGAGCCTCTGTTTTTAGAAAAATGTAATGGGTTTTTAGATATCATTTTTTAAGGTGTCTTGTTTGTGCTCATTCTATTGGTTCATATATTGCATTTAAATATATTTAAACAGATGATACAATAAAATGTTTTATTATGTTTTATGTAAAGGGTAAATTGTATTTCTCTCGTGTAAAGGGTTCAGTAAATATTTATATATTTTTATATGAATTATTTTGATATAACTCACTAAAAGAATTTACTTTTTTTCTTTGTTTTAACCAGTCTCCGTTCCACCTTTTTTAGATCAACTGCTTAGAAAACATCAATTGTCACGTAAGAACTGTGTGTCGCCTAATTTACTAATTGAAAAAATGTTTTTCCCATTTCATACGTAATACTTAATATACTTTAACGCCAATACGTGCATCATGTCATACTCTTTAGAAAATACAAGTTTAAGTTATTGTATATCGAATTTTTCATACAATTTAATGGGTCGGGAATCCACATGATTACCATATGTTGTATTTTATATGGCGGTGCGTGCAATGTATCTAAGGACAGATATATACTTACACACCATCATAATCACGTTGACACACCGGTTCCCGCCAGATCACAAAAGTTAAGCCACGTTGAGCCTGGTCAGAACAAGATAGGCGACGCTTCAGAAATACTAGGCGCTGTATGTGATCTCCACTAGCCTGGATAAACATGCTGACGCCGGACCGTATATGAATTTGTATCTCCAATAAACTTCCACTTTCAGTGGAAGGCGGTCATGCTCGACTCTGGGCGAATACCACAAAAAGTGTTATTACCGCTTATTCGATATACATACAAAAATGACTCTTAGGAACAAATAATGATGTCCCTTTAGTGAAAAAAAAAAGTTTCTGATGATAAGAATAAATATATCTCGTTGGAATTTTATTCATTAAAATCACATTCAGTTTCGATAAAAGCTTTTATGGAATGTATGAATGGGTTTTTAGCTGATATTTGTTCCTATTGGACATTGATTTAACGATATAGTGTTTTAGGGATTATTTATTGGCTATTTGTCTAGATTAGGACCAATCTAAAATCGACTTGGCGTCGGTTAGGGTTAGGGTTAGGGTTAGGGTTATAATTAGGGTTAGGGTTAGGGTTATAATTAGGGTTAGGGTTAGGGTTAGAGTTAGGGTTAGGGCTAAAGTTAGAGTTAGGGTTATAGTTAGGGTTAAAATTAGGGTTAGGGTTAGAGTTAGGTTAGGGTAAGGGTTAGGGTTAGGGTTAGCTTGGGTCTGAATTTGTATAAGTACCATTAATTGTTATAAGGGAGTTCATTATTTTTTCTCTCAACTTTGCTCTATACATAGTAGTCAAAATAGTGAGATTTGCGGAGTTTTGAAGCCAAATGATAGGGGTAAAGTGATCATTATAATGATGAAGCTTAAAATTTGTTTAGGGGTCTGACTAAAGTCTCATTAAGCGATTCTCTTTTACCTTTTCTGGCGTAAAATGTATTTCACTCATCCCATAAGACTTGTAGCTGATGTCTTTCTTAATAATATTTCAGATTGTTTTGTCTGACACCTGGTGTTTTTTACAATCGATATTATGGATGCTTCAGGATTACCACTAACGGTGTGCTATACTTTCAGAATAAGGTGTTCTAATGCTATCAGTGTGCCTGGAATGTCTTTTCCGTTTTTATAATGGTGATATCTCTCAATTTTAAGCATGTAACTCATTGCAAACTTTGTAACAAAAGATTAATCTACTTTTTAAAAATGGTTCTTTTTGTAAATTTCTTTATTCAGCTTTGATAGTCACAATAACTGTTTTTTTTATGGAAATCGCTTCAGAGAAGGCATAAAGCCACTTGATGTAAAGAGCTAAAAAAATATTGCTTCACGGTCAAGAACTACTTTACGATAAGTGTTGAACGGATCGATTCCGACTCAGAAAGCAGCAATTCTTCCCCCTTTGTCAGAAACATCGCTCATAGAATGTGAGGACTAAAGGACAAAATAAGAGAAGCGACACTAACTAGGCTGCCGAAAGTAAACCAAAAGTTCACTTTCGACTCTCATAGTTTGCCTATTCATTTGTTGCCTAATTATAGGGTCTGCCATTGATGATTCTAAAATATAGAAAATATAAAGTCAAATAATTTTATTGCACATTCACTCAAACAATATATATATATATATATATATATATAGAGAGAGAGAGAGAGAGAGAGAGAGGGAAGGAGAGAGAGACGATATTAACATGGAATATTGTTTGGCTCACGGCAAAAGAAACGGACTGTAAAATACATCTCACAGACATGTCATGGTTTTGGAAATGTGAAAATATAAAAATAACAAAATAATAAATAAAAAAACATAGTTATTGGGATAATAAATTACCCTGACGTATATATATATATATATATATATATATATATATATATATATATATATATATATATATATATATGTGTGTGTGTGGGGGGAGGTGAAAAAAGACAAACAGAAAACAGGTTAAAATGCAGGTCAAAGTGCAGGGGAAACAACTTTTTCTGAAGACGTTTCCTAATACGAACGCAACCGGTCAAATTGTTTTTTTGTTTGTTTTTCTCCTGCATTTAAACCTGTTTTCTGTTTGTATTTTTTCACACATTTTGTCTACCACGGTATTTCATTTTCATGACTTATCGTGTACCTTACCAAACACACACACACACATACACACACACACACACCCATATATATATATATATATATATATATATATATATATATAGATATATATATATATATATATATATATTATGGTATTCTTTCTAGCCGGGCAATTTCGGATCCACTTTATATTATTGTTTTAAGTTTCTTCGGTTTGATATTCTTTATAATCGAGCACCCTATGGGTCTGATCAGTGCAGTGCTTAAAGACAATGAGAGAAGATGATATTTGTGAAAGAACGGGGTGGGTGAGAAAAGCACCCAGCAGAGACGTGGGTGTCCACCCAGCCAGGGTGACCTCGGTTTGGTCTCCTCGACACTTATCTAGATAAGCTGTCTCGGGTCCGCGTACGGACGTCCCGAAGAAAGGTCCACCGGAGTTTTTAATTATTTAGGATCCTTGTTTGGTAGCGAAGTCGACCATAAATCTTCAACAAGCTACATAAAATAAATAAATAAATAAAATAACGTGGACCAACACACAAATACGGTTTTCCCTAACAACAATGACAAAACCAACAACAACAAAAAACGCAAAAGAAAACATGATAATGTAGAGAGCAACACCTTCCGCCACGACACGGAAACAATTCATCTGACCCAACTTTCAGAACTGTTATCCAGTTCTTTCACATCACTGTCTCTCTGATTTCAACCAATAGTCTGTGAGTCTGTATAAGACACACACTATACACAAGCTAATTTTTTACCAAATTTGACGTCCCTAGGTTTAATAGCCTAAACATATAAGCAGATGGAGATAGGGGATAATGTTAAAGATAGCGAGAAAAACAAAACTTTATCTTAATAAAAGAACCCTGCAACTTCTTCAATAATAGTAACTAATCTCTGTATGAATAAAACTATCAGAAATTATATCGTGTGACTATGTGTATTTTTCTCGCATACGCGATACTTTAATAAATTTGTATTTATTTATTATTAATCTAATATCTACTGAAATAAAAATAAAATAAAAACACACTAAAAGTAATTCGTAACAAACCTATTTAAAAAAATGTAAAAAGTGACTAGCTTATCACGTAGAATTAAACGAACGCTTTTCATGTATATCGGCTGCATTTTTGAACATGACTTCCAACAATCGTTTCATAATCTATTAATAACACTATAAGACAAGATTTCGTGTCTGTGTGTATGTGTTTCTCGTATATACGAAACTCTGATAGATGCATATTAAATTCGTTTTCCTCTAAGCCTTACATTCGGCAATATGTTTAAACCCAGGAAACGCTGAATAAATACAGCTAGCCCAACACACAAACTTATATTGCTGGTGATACCAGATCAGGCTGCCCTGTGGCTCCCTGAGACGAAATTCACCTACATTGACGTTTTTTTGTTTTTCTTCTTTTTTTTTTTTTTTTGTAAAACTTAATTATGTTCTACAAAACCAAAAACAAAAACAACAGCCCCTCTCCCTTTCTCCCTTCCCTTTTTTTATTTTATTTTTAGAACTTGAAGCATAAATCTTTTACTATAATGACCAGATTCGGCATTAAATAACCCAAAAAGGGTTGATATGCCGTAAAACAAAACTACCAAACCAAAAACGATGATTAAACATTTGAAGATATAAAGAACTTGAAGCATAAAAACTTTTACTATAATGACCAGATTCGGCATTAAATAACCCAAAAAGGGTTGATATGCCGTAAAACAAAACTACCAAACCACCAAACTTATATTGCCGAATTTTGGAATCATGTCTGACACCGATATTTCATTCTGTCTTTTTTACCCTATTCCAGCATGTTTTTACAATACAAAAATGTATTCCCTTTCAGCCTTTTTTAAATAAAAAATATTCCGGTTTGATAGATTGTTACGATGGCAACAATCTTGAATGATGAATAATATTATGTAAAGCAGATAAATATACGCAACTTAAAATAGGATTTATCTCCCTTACATAATTTGATTAATTATTGATCATTCTATTAATCTCTTCTTCCTTTCTCTCTTCTATATTAATAACATTTTGAACACTTTGCCTGTTTCTGTGATAGCGTGTATTTCTCACATATTCGTGACTTACACATTATTATGTTACTTTATTTCTCATCTAGTTTTTTTTATTTAACTTTTTATATAAATATTTTATAAAATAGGTAACGAACTAAATTCTGGGCAAAGATAGCTATTTAATAAATTCAACTTTAAATTCCAGAATGTCGATATTAGTTCGTTCTCAGGTCGCTAACAATTTCTTTTTACCGCAATCATACTGGTAATTTTGTCAGTGTTATATTTAAATTGTACATGGCTTTTGTGTAAATATCCTATTTCAAATATATAACCGATATTAATTGGTAGGTTAACACTATTTTATTTAGATAGATAGACCGGCATATACAGATAGATAGATAGATAGATAGATAGATAGGAAGAGACAGAAAGAGAGAAAGAGAGAAACTAATTATCACTCAATGTTCTTTTAATTTACTAATGAGTCACCACTTACATCATTCTAAAATAAGATTTAATGATGTAGACCGTCACTTGAATAATCGTGAATATTATCAGAGGCTTCAGTTCATCTTAAATAAAAAAATAATATTCCGGTTAGGAAGAATGTTATGATGGCGATAATCTTAAATAATGAATCAAATTAAGTAAGGACGATACATCTTCGCATCTTCGCATCTGACTTATCTTCCTTATTATTATTTGATTCATTATTGATCATTTTAGTGAATTAAATTAACAGAATGTGATAACTAATGAGAATATATAAAGCAAGTGTTTATTGATTTGAAGATGACTATGTTGTAGCCTTCAAAGATACAATCTTGTTGCAGCGTGTTCCACAGTTATGTAGTTTGGGTAGTTCACGGAGAAAAAAAAGAAATTTCTTTACACTAGTGGTAGCAAGACAAGTTATTGCTATAAATTAACATTTATTTAATACGTTTTGTCGCCTTTTCTCTCCTAAAAAAATCAAATATATATCATTACACGTTCTATGTAGGTAATAAATCTCATTAAAAATCAGTAGTTTATTTTTGGGGGGGTGGGGGGCTTGTTATTCGATAAGTCTAAGCTTTTTACTCCTTGAAACTTAGTGTGAGAAATAGGGCATGAAAATCTGTGAACTTAAAACTAAACGGAACTTCCATGAGATAAGTTTATTTCCAAGAATAATCCGTCTATGGGACACGATAACACTGGGCTACTTCCCAGATGACTATGGTGTTGTCATCTTCAAGTCCAACCGTAACATATTTTTGTTGAGCCGTACACTTAAATAATCAAATTCTGACCAGTCTCAACCATTGTTGCCAATCCCCACGTTGTTGTTTAACTGTTATCCTGACAAACACATTAGCCTTTATCCTCAGGTGACCTATGGGGCTTGATAAGTGGTGATTCGTTAGTGAACCCAAGGCAACTGCAAAATCGCCGCCTTTTCTGGAAATACAATTGTAAGATAATGAAGAGTGGCAAAAACGAATCGTAGACGAGTCCATTGTGGGTACTACGTCGAGAAAGAGAGAAAGCGACTTGGTAACTGTTAAAAAGGAGAAGGTTCCGCAGTTCAAAGGAGACTTGAAAGGCAGCAATTTCAGAAACGCGAAGAGCCGGAGCGCTTGGTGATCGGAGTATCGAAGTACCGGAAGAATGGGAGTTTACCGATGTTTACGGCACCAATGAAGCTTTATTGGCTATGGTAATCAAGCCCGTGTCCGCTGATTAAAACTGCGACTGATAAGCAAGTTGGTACTGTGAAGGAATCCCCATACTTGTATTTCATCAAACAAACAATTGGAAGTGTTTGTAGAACAATTGTTTCAGTTCACGCTCGAATAGACACTGCAGAGAAAATTGCTTTCCAATCGAATGTATATATGAACGAGTTTCTAGCGGAAACCAAGTCTGTGACCTCAGCAAGAAAAAACTTTCATGAGACAAAAGTATGTCTAAAGGTTTGTTTTTATATGTATGTGCGTAGCCGGCGTAAACCATCCGGTGATGGGAAATAAAGAAAACCAAAGTTTTTCCATATACGTTGTTCTTTGTCAGTCTTGTAGGATCTTACCGGGTACCCCGAAAGAACGGGTAATGCAACACTATCTCAATAAGAAAAAAAACAGTTAAAAAAACACAAATAGTGTGTGTTTCTTGGCTCAATGGTTTTAGGATCCTCATCCGAAGAATAGAAATAGCAACTTCTGCGTTTGGACGTCTAAAGAAACAGATATAAAACAGACAAAACATACCAAGGACTTTGAAGTTCAGATTTTACAATGAATTGATAGTTACTATTACTGTATATCCAAGTGAAATATACATTATACTAGCAGAGAATTAGAAGACCAATGTATTTGAAATTAAATGTTTAAGAACTATTCTTGGACTAATTTTGTTTATTGATACTGAATTTGAATATGACCACTACAGAAAAGCAGTCTTGTAGCAACGTGTTACATAAACAGGAAGTGCTTTGAAATAAACTCTGTCCATAGAAATTCCGTTAGATGTTAGGTACACGGGGGAAGAAAGGAGAATCTTTTGCATTGGACATAGAAGATGTCTTGCTGTGAAAGCTTTAGTAAGGAATATTATGGTCCTATTTACTTGCCTCCCCACAAGGGTAAAGTTAGAGTCGGTTCTTAATGTGGTGGAAATCTAGATACCCCAAAAGAGGTACTCTTGATTGGGATAAAAATAAAAATTAATTAATTCTAGAAGGATTTCTCCTTAACTAACAGAGGAAATAATATATGAAGTGTAGTATCAGAACAGATACTACACTTTTCTATAAGCCAAAAAAGAAGAAATTCTATTCCTTCTAGCTGACACCACTTTATTTTATTCTCATTATTTTACAGTATATAAAATTCAATTTTGAGAGTGGGGCTTAAGAATTTATATAGGCAAAAGTTTAAATTTACCATGGGTCGAAGCGGCCGAGCTCAATTTCTTTACCCGCCTCCAGTCTATTTTTATTTTAAACCTGACTTGTACAATATATCCCAATTTGGTGAGGCATTTTTAATTATCTGTCCCTGTACACGCAAAATTGGGTTAACCGAGAAAGAAGCAGGGTTGTTTTATTTCACTCCATCGTTGTTGGTCTGAAGCGAAGGGCGTCTTGTGTCTTGGACGACGCCTCCCTTATCTTGGGTTATATTGTGGCTACACACGTCGCTCGCGTCCACAATCGTCTTGGACTGACATTGCCAGGCCCCACCCCGGCTTGCTTTTAATTGAAATATACTGGAGGCACAGAATGACTGCGACAGTTGTGTATTTGTCAAGGGCGCCAGTGACCTTTCCTGGGAAACAAGCGTTAATGAGGTAAACTTAGTTATATAAAATTGAAATAAATGACAAAAGCGATATTATCAAAAGTCTAAAAAACGATATCACCGGACGCCGAAAAAGCAGGAAAATATTTATATACAGTTTGGCAGATGACAGTAGCAATATTATAAAGTGTTCTGAAGACAATATTACCACATAAGGAAATCACAATACAAAGTTAGACAAGAAAGATCGAAATTGTTGAACACAATGGGGAAGATCTTGAAGGGATACAAAAAAAACTGAAGGTCGATGCAATATTGTTGTGACCTTGAAGGACCAATACTAATTAAGACAACACGGTGGGGTATTTACAAGAGTGTATTTACAGAAGTACAGTATAGTATGTAACAAGAAGTCTGCGTCCGATACTGTGGTTATAACTACCACCAATTACTACCGCCATCTCTGCTACACTTAGTCGTAACTCTATTTATACTTTCTAGGGGAATCCATCTACTCCCGAAATAGGGTAGATGACCATCACACCATAGCAAATATGTTACGGTGATCTACCCTATTGCGTTACTACATGGACTCTTCCCGACACTATACATTGTAGTGGTAACACAGAGAGAGAGAGAGAGAGAGAGAGAGAGAGAGAGAGAGAGAGAGAGAGAGAGTAGCTATGACCAATCCAGAAGCAGTGTCTGGCCACCATTACTTCTGTACTTTCTTTAAATACATACTTTTTTTAACTACCTCATTGTTGTCTTATTTCATTTCGATCCTTTAAGACCACAACACAGTTGTTGCTAAACCATTCTAGCGCTCCAGAAAGTCTCAAACTAGTTATGAAACCCTTTACCTATATATACATCCTAAGACAGAATACTGCTGCCACATCTGGAGGATGTCGCCTAGAGTACTCTTAGTTGCTTTACAGAGCTAAACATCGACTTCGCAATCTAGTGGCAAATGTTGCTAGTCCATCTCCTCTCTGTCGTTATTTTCATGAAAAGTGCTCGACTGAGCTTCAATCTCTGAGCCATCCTTGTAAAACTTTCACAGCAAGAACCTACCACCACTACAAATAACTTTACTTTTATTCTCCGTGTGTTTAATATCAAAAAGAACTTCCATGAACAGAGTTTATTTCCAAGAATTTCTTCCCTGTGAAACATTATTTCACAAGATTGCTTCCCTGATGGCTACAGCTTGGTTATCTCCGAATCTAATGTCAATAAACACATGTTATATAGGTCGTCATAGTATTTATTACATTCGCTATTTTCAATCCTCTCATAATATTTTACATCAGTCAACTATTAATCTATCTATCTCCGTAATTCTTACTTTTTAGTGACTTTTAACCATGATTAGTCGGGCGACATTACTCAAAAATAAAATAACTATTTAGAAAAAACTTATTGGATTTCTAACAGGATTTTACAAACATTGCGGCTGTTTTTTGCAATAAATTGATGGAGTCGTTCCGAAAGTTCGCCGTGTCATCTCAGGTGGAATTGTGTTTATTCCTCCTTAATCCTGTCATTCAAGAAGCAAATTTAACAGGTCTTAAATCTGGTGATATTTCGGCTACTCGACGTCTCCATCTAAAATGAGCAAACACACAGGTAACTTTGCCATCAACATCCCATGCTCATTGATGAAGAAATCGTTAAAATAACTGATGAAGAATATGAAAATGACATAGCTTAGCCAACTGAGTCTCTAGCTGAATATCATGTACATACTTTTATAGATTGAACTGAGTAACAATAGTAATATATCAATATCATACTTTTATAGATTGAACTGAGTAACAATAGTAATATATCAATATCATACTTTTATAGATTGAACTGAGTAACAATAGTAATATATCAATATCATACTTTTATAGATTGAACTGAGTAACAATAGTAATATATCAATATCATACTTTTAGAGATTGAACTGAGTAACAATAGTAATATATCAATATCATACTTTTATAGATTGAACTGAGTAACAATAGTAATATATCAATATCATACTTTTATAGATTGAACTGAGTAACAATAGTAATATATCAATATCATACTTTTATAGATTGAACTGAGTAACAATAGTAATATATCAATATCATACTTTTATAGATTGAACTGAGTAACAATAGTAATATATCAATATCATACTTTTATAGATTGAACTGAGTAACAATAGTAATATATCAATATCATACTTTTATAGATTGAACTGAGTAACAATAGTAATATATCAATATCATACTTTTATAGATTGAACTGAGTAACAATAGTAATATATCAATATCATACTTTTATAGATTGAACTGAGTAACAATAGTAATATATCAATATCATACTTTTAGAGATTGAACTGAGTAACAATAGTAATATATCAATATCATACTTTTATAGATTGAACTGAGTAACAATAGTAATATATCAATATCATACTTTTATAGATTGAACTGAGTAACAATAGTAATATATCAATATCATACTTTTAGAGATTGAACTGAGTAACAATAGTAATATATCAATATCATACTTTTATAGATTGAACTGAGTAACAATAGTAATATATCAATATCATACTTTTATAGATTGAACTGAGTAACAATAGTAATATATCAATATCATACTTTTATAGATTGAACTGAGTAACAATAGTAATATATCAATATCATACTTTTATAGATTGAACTGAGTAACAATAGTAATATATCAATATCATACTTTTATAGATTGAACTGAGTAACAATAGTAATATATCAATATCATACTTTTATAGATTGAACTGAGTAACAATAGTAATATATCAATATCATACTTTTATAGATTGAACTGAGTAACAATAGTAATATATCAATATCATACTTTTAGAGATTGAACTGAGTAACAATAGTAATATATCAATATCATACTTTTATAGATTGAACTGAGTAACAATAGTAATATATCAATATCATACTTTTATAGATTGAACTGAGTAACAATAGTAATATATCAATATCATACTTTTAGAGATTGAACTGAGTAACAATAGTAATATATCAATATCATACTTTTATAGATTGAACTGAGTAACAATAGTAATATATCAATATCATACTTTTATAGATTGAACTGAGTAACAATAGTAATATATCAATATCATACTTTTATAGATTGAACTGAGTAACAATAGTAATATATCAATATCATACTTTTATAGATTGAACTGAGTAACAATAGTAATATATCAATATCATACTTTTATAGATTGAACTGAGTAACAATAGTAATATATCAATATCATACTTTTATAGATTGAACTGAGTAACAATAGTAATATATCAATATCATACTTTTATAGATTGAACTGAGTAACAATAGTAATATATCAATATCATACTTTTATAGATTGAACTGAGTAACAATAGTAATATATCAATATCATACTTTTATAGATTGAACTGAGTAACAATAGTAATATATCAATATCATACTTTTATAGATTGAACTGAGTAACAATAGTAATATATCAATATCATACTTTTAGAGATTGAACTGAGTAACAATAGTAATATATCAATATCATACTTTTATAGATTGAACTGAGTAACAATAGTAATATATCAATATCATACTTTTATAGATTGAACTGAGTAACAATAGTAATATATCAATATCATACTTTTATAGATTGAACTGAGTAACAATAGTAATATATCAATATCATACTTTTAGAGATTGAACTGAGTAACAATAGTAATATATCAATATCATACTTTTATAGATTGAACTGAGTAACAATAGTAATATATCAATATCATACTTTTATAGATTGAACTGAGTAACAATAGTAATATATCAATATCATACTTTTATAGATTGAACTGAGTAACAATAGTAATATATCAATATCATACTTTTATAGATTGAACTGAGTAACAATAGTAATATATCAATATCATACTTTTATAGATTGAACTGAGTAACAATAGTAATATATCAATATCATACTTTTATAGATTGAACTGAGTAACAATAGTAATATATCAATATCATACTTTTATAGATTGAACTGAGTAACAATAGTAATATATCCACGCATTTAGAAAGCAATATCGCAAATGATCAACAAGGCAACAAACTAGTTAACAAGTGAAAGGTATCATGTGCTATACGATGCTCGTGGCAATATCTGCCCCACGAAGAGTTAATAATCGCCAGACACACATAAATGATTTAATGACATCAATATACATAAATAAATAAATATATATGTATATATATATATATATATATATATATATATATATATATATATATATATATATATATATATATATATGTATAATATATATTAATGTATTTATTTTTAATAGATAGTGAAGTGGCAATATCTGCCCCACGAAGAGTTAATAATCGCCAGACACACATAAATGATTTAATGACAGCAATATACATAAATAAATAAATATATATATATATATATATATATATATATATATATATATATATGTATAATATATATATTAATGTATTTATTTTTAATAGATAGTGAAGTGGCAATATCTGCCCCACGAAGAGTTAATAATCGCCAGACACACCTAAACGATTTAATGACAGCAATATATATATATATATATATATATATATATATATATATATATATATATATATATATATATATATGTATGTATAATATATATATATTAATGTATTTATTTTTAATAGATAGTGAAAAGTTTCAAAGTAGAAGCTCGTTAATGTTAAATTTGAACACAAGAGCATATATGAATGAAAATAACACAAGAGCATATATATATATATATATATATATATATATATATATATATATATATATATATATATATATACATATAGTTTTATGTTTAACTTTAATTCTTTTGCAATCTTTTGATCTAGTTTTATTATACCTTTACTTGGTTTTAGTTAACGTTTTAGTTATTTAGTTTAATTTATCTTAACTGGTTACAGAACTTTAACCACTCTCCAATCCCACATTATTGTTCAATATGAATCTTACATCTCTACTCTAGCACCCTCCTTTTTAAACCCCACTTTCCCGACCCGACCTTGGGTCACATCTTACTTGTGGGAGTAAGATAAAAACTGGCCTTGTGTCTAACTCCTGGAGAGGAGTAAATCAATACTCTAGCACCCTCCTAGTAAAACCTATGTAGGTTTTCTTTCACTTAATATAAATAAGTAACTTTATTTGTTTCCCCTTAATACTACAATTGCTCTAAAAATCTATTTTTATATTTGAATCGGGCGTGTATCCAGGCGCCCCTTTCTTACTCATCTTGGCTTTGGCTTCACTCGTATAAACCATCTCACTATTGTCCTGTTCCCAAGTTCCCATCTCTCGACCATAACCCATTTCAACTTTGAATTTCAACCTATGTAACAGCTTTAGTCTACCCACTGACCTTCGTAGGACAACCATCTACCCACCAACGGGGTTGCTTAGTTTTGGAAACTACTTCTTGCTATATAATTTTGGATTCAAATCTTTAAAAATTGTAACCCATACCCTATGACGCATTCAAAAATGTCCTCTAATATACAGCTTGCATCCTTAACAAATCTCTTAAACCCGGATTACTTGTATATTTGATGGATAAATTCTTCTTGGATATGTTACCTTTTTAAACCCACTGCTGCATTCCTCGTGAACCATCCAACTATGAACTTTTTCTGACTTTTTAATATTTTTTCTTTTGATATTTTCTGCATTTTACCCTACAATTTATCTATCACACGTAAATCTACACCTTTTCAAAGTATGGCTTTTGGTATTTCTTTTACCAACTTATCTATTCGTATTTATGTCATGAAAATAATGCATTCTTTGAAAAGCCATGGCTTAAGGAAAAAAAATATTGCTTAGTTAAATATACCCATTTTTGAACAACTGAAGATGTATTAGATTTTGTATTTTCACATCTTTTATTTCTCTTCTTTCATTTATCTATCTATCTATCTATCTATCTATCTATCTATCTATCTATCTATCTATCTTTCTACTTATCTATCTATCTATATATATATACATATATATATATATATATATATATATATATATATATATATATATAGATAGATAGAGAGAGAGAGAGAGAGAGAGAGAGAGAGAGAGAGGGGGTAAGAGAGAGAGAGAGAGAAGCAGATACATTTGTGTGTTCGTGTATGTCTGCGTAGTTGGTCCAACCACCCTTCAACAGAACGCGAAAATCCCACACCGAAAATGCAACTTAACATCCGAACTCCTGACATAGGTCGAGTTCAAAGGGGAGACAACTCGGTTTACCAAACAGTTGTCGACATATCTGATCCAAGATTAAAAAAAACTGCCGCCCCAAATTCATTCCTTTTAAACAGCCAAACACAAAAAGAAAAACACACCGCATCAATTAGGAGTGAAACAAAATCCATATGGCTCTTGTCGATTCTACCCGTCCAAGATTACAACGAGATAATTCAATGAACACTGTTGATACTATTTTCCATAGATAAATACAGGTTGGCCTATAATTTACGCGCGTTCTTACACATTTTAAAACTGTCGTGTGAGATTCGTTCTTGTATGAAGTGGGAATTTCGCGCGGCAGAAACATTTATCAAGTGAACATTTTTTTTCAACATACCTTTATATTTTCTAAGCTTTGCGTCAAGCCTTTTGGAAATTCTGTGGCGATGATGAACGTGAGGAAGACCAGACGAACAAGGAAGAGAGATTCCATTTGCAATTAGATTACGTAAATGTATTTTCCACTCAGAATTCAGCGTAGAAATTTAGTTAACGTGTTTGTGAAGTTACGTCACTAGCGGGTAGTGAATTACGCTTCTCCAGGAGTTAGGCACAAGGCCAGTTTTTATCTTACTCCAACAAGTAAGATGTGACCCAAGGTCGGGTCGGGAAAGTGGGGTTTAAAAATTGCCTGGCCAGCCCCGTCGGCATTCCCCGGTAGGGGCGCCTCAGGCAGTAAGCAATAAACTTACTCCTCCCCCAAAGAGGGGAGGCGAAGCCTGGGAGGGTGGGCTTCCTAGAACTGCACAGGACAGACCCATAGACCGGCGTAAATCAAGCCCCGAAGGCCAAGACAATACCAGTATATGGGGTGCAGTATCCATCGGAACAGATACTACACTTTGATCTTAGCAAAAAAGCCAAGCCAATAGCGACATAGCAAATATAGACGTTGCATAAAAGCGAGTTTTATCTAACCTCTTGGTTTATGTCTGTAAGAAGTAACAGACGTGTTTTGAAGATGTCCTTTTCCTTCTCGCGGGAAGGGGCGAAGGGAATACATAATATAACTATAAGCAGTTTTAAAGAAGAATAAGTAAAAGAGAGAAAATAATAAATCTAAGGTTATGAGATGTAGTATTTTGTCCAACCGCATCCGACAACTACGACTATCAAGCAAAAGGAGAGAAACAGCGACTCCATGCTTGTGGCGAAGACATCCAGACGTCATAATAAATTGAACTACTACGTCGTGTCAATAAAACACAGTTGCTGTAACAGTGTTTTTTTTTCCAAAATAATCCTGAATAGATGTTTAAAGTTTGGCTTTGATTAAGTCAATAACATTTAAATTTATTTAAAAAAACATGTTTAAGTTTGAAATAACATTCTTTTTAATTAATTCAAATTGATGAGTCAGATAGGATTGTGGAAATCCCATAATTTCAACGTTGATCCATGATGGTCTCTATATAATAATTTTAACGGTTATCCGATATTGTCGCTATTCCATGAATTTTAACGTTGATGCTACATTTTCGCTATCTCATAATTTAAACGTTGATCCGATATCGTCATTATCCCATAATTGTAACATTTATCCGATATTGTCGCTATCCCATCATTTTAACGTTCATATTCGACAATTTTAACGTTTATCCGATATTGTCGCTATCCCATAATTTAAACATAAATTAATCATTATCGCTATGCCAACTTTTTAATATTAGTCCGATATTGTCGCTATCCCATAATTTTAACATTGATCCGATATTGTCGCTATCCCATAATTTTAACATTGATCCGATATTGTCGCTATCCTATCATTTAAACGTTGATTTGATATTGTCGATATCCTACAATTTTAACGTTTATCCGATATTGTCGCTATTCCATAATTTTACGATGATCTGATATTGTCACTATCTCATAATTTTAACATTGATCATCTATTGTTGCTATCCCATAATTTTAACGTTTATCAGATATTGTCGTTATTTCATAATTTTAACGTTGATCCGATATTGTTGCTAACACATAATATTAACCTTGATCCGATATTGACGCTATCCTATAATTTTAACAATGATCCGATATTATCGCTATTCCAAAATTTTAAATTTTATCCGATATTGTCGTTATCCCACAATCTTTACGTTTATCGTATATTATCGCTACTCCATCTTGGCCTTTTGGCTAAGATCAAAGTGTAGTATCTGTTCCGATGGATACTGCACCCCATAGACTGGTATTGTCTTGGCCTTCGGGGCTTGATTTACGCCGGTCTATGGGTCTGTCCTGTGCAGTTCTAGGAGGTCCACCCTCCCAGGCTTCGCCTCCCCTCTTTGGAGAGGAGTAAGTTTATTGCTTACTGCCTGAGGCACCCCTATCGGGAAATGCCGACGGGGCTGCCCAGGCAATTTTTAAACCCCACTTTCCCGACCCGACCTTGGGTCACATCTTACTTGTGGGAGTAAGATAAAAACTGGCCTTGTGCCTAACTCCTGGAGAGGAGTAACTCAATACTCCATAATGTTAACGTTGATCCGATAGTGTCTCTATTCCATGAATTTTAACGTTGCTTTTACATTGTCGCTATCCCATAATTGTAACGTTGACCCGATATTGTCGCTATCCAATAATTTAAACTTTGATCCGATATCATCGCTATCCCATAATTTTAATGTTTTCCCGATATTTTTACTATTCCGTAATATTATCCGATATTGTTTCTATCCTATGATTTTAACGTTGATCCGATATTGTAGCTATACACTAATTTTAAAGTTGATCTGACATAATCGCTATATCCTGATTTTAATATTGATTCGTATTGTCGCTACCACATAATTTTAATGTTAATCCGATAATTTATTTAAAAAATATACGATAGGCTCTATTTCTTTTGATGCAACTGATAAAAGATCCTATAATCACATCACTGGAAATGAGTCTTTTATTATTAAAACTAGACAACAAAAGAATAAGAAGAAAGTGACAGCAGACAGGGAGGGGAGACAATCTTTCGAAATATCAATTCCCATCTGTATGTTTTGCTATTACGTCACTGTCTTACACTATTTCATGAGCAACTACGTCGTGTCAATAAAACACAGTTGCTGTAACAATGTTTTGTTTTTCAAAATAATCCTGAATATATGTCTAAAGTTTGGCTTTGATTAAGTCAATAACATTTACATTTATTTAAGAAAACATGTTTAAGTTTGAAATAACATTCTTTTTAATTAATTAAAATTGATGAGTCAGATAGGATTGTGGAAATCCCATAATTTCAACGTTGATCCATGATGGTCTCTATATAATAATTTCAACGTTGATCCATGATGGTCTCTATATAATAATTTCAACGTTGATCCATGATGGTCTCTATATAATAATTTTAACGTTGATCCATGATGGTCTCTATATAATAATTTTAACGTTGATCCATGATGGTCTCTATATAATAATTTCAACGTTGATCCATGATGGTCTCTATATAATAATTTCAACGTTGATCCATGATGGTCTCTATATAATAATTTCAACGTTGATCCATGATGGTCTCTATATAACAATTTCAACGTTGATCCATGATGGTCTCTATATAATAATTTCAACGTTGATCCATGATGGTCTCTATATAATAATTTCAACGTTGATCCATGTTGGTCTCTATATAATAATTTCAACGTTGATCCATGATGGTCTCTATATAATAATTTTAACGTTGATCCATGATGGTGTCTATATAATAATTTCAACGTTGATCCATGATGGTCTCTATATAATAATTTCAACGTTGATCCATGATGGACTCTATATAATAATTTCAACGTTGATCCATGATGGTCTCTACATAATAATTTCAACGTTGATCCATGATGGTCTCTATATAATAATTTCAACGTTGATCCATGATGGTCTCTATATAATAATTTCAACGTTGATCCATGATGGTCTCTATATAATAATTTCAACGTTGATCCATGATGGTCTCTATATAATAATTTTAACGTTGATCCATGATGGTCTCTATATAATAATTTTAACGTTGATCCATGATGGTCTCTATATAATAATTTCAACATTGATCCATGATGGTCTCTATATAATAATTTTAACTTTGATCCATGATGGTCTCTATATAATAATTTCAACGTTGATCCATGATGGTCTCTATATAATAATTTCAACGTTGATCCATGATGGTCTCTATATAGTAATTTTAACGTTGATCCATGATGGTCTCTATATAATAATTTTAACGTTGATCCATGATGGTATCTATATAATAATTTCAACATTGATCCATGATGGTCTCTATATAATAATTTCAACGTTGATCCATGATGGTATCTATATAATAATTTCAACGTTGATCCATGATGGTATCTATATAATAATTTCAACGTTGATCCATGATGGTCTCTATATAATAATTTCAACGTTGATCTATGATGGTCTCTATATAATAATTTCAACGTTGATCCATGATGGTCTCTATATAATAATTTCAACGTTGATCCATGATGGTCTCTATATAATAATTTTAACGTTGATCCATGATGGTATCTATATAATAATTTCAACGTTGATCCATGATGGTCTCTATATAATAATTTCAACGTTGATCCATGATGGTCTCTATATAATAATTTTAACGTTGATCCATGATGGTATCTATATAATAATTTCAACGTTGATCCATGATGGTCTCTATATAATAATTTCAACGTTGATCCATGATGGTCTCTATATAATAATTTTAACGTTGATCCATGATGGTATCTATATAATAATTTCAACGTTGATCCATGATGGTCTCTATATAATAATTTTAACGTTGATCCATGATGGTCTCTATATAATAATTTCAACATTGATCCATGATGGTCTCTATATAATAATTTTAACGTTGATCCATGATGGTCTCTATATAATAATTTTAACGTTGATCCATGATGGTCTCTATATAATAATTTCAACATTGATCCATGATGGTCTCTATATAATAATTTTAACTTTGATCCATGATGGTCTCTATATAATAATTTTAACGTTGATCCATGATGATCTCTATATAATAATTTCAACGTTGATCCATGATGGTCTCTATATAATAATTTTAACGTTGATCCATGATGGTCTCTATATAATAATTTTAACGTTGATCCATGATGATCTCTATATAATAATTTTAACTTTGATCCATGATGGTCTCTATATAATAATTTTAACGTTGATCCATGATGATCTCTATATAATAATTTCAACGTTGATCCATGATGGTCTCTATATAATAATTTTAACGTTGATCCATGATGGTCTCTATATAATAATTTTAACGGTGATTAATGATGGTTCATCACATAATACAGATATTAAATCGATGCATCTTAAGAATGGCCATTCTTGTTTATTATTTCCAATTGTATAATTTTTTTCTTGACATTCGTAGATACATGTGACGCGTTGCATCACCCACTGAGCTTGGCTTGAATCAGGGAACAGTGATTTTGAAAAGAAATAGTTCAAATTAAAATAAAAAGACAAATTCTAAATGAGTCTCATTCGGCTCGCTATATCCTCCTCTCCCCATTTCCTCTATTTTCTTTCTCTATCTACGGGTGAAATAGTATCACTAGTCTGATGATATGCCTTTCTATTTATGATGTAATATTCAAATCTAGTATTCTATGGTTACTTTTATTATCTGTAACTTAATGAATAGAGAGAGAAAGCAATAGGGGTGACGGAAGCGAAAGTGATATGAAGAGTCGGATGTCAAACTACATACATCGATAGAGGTGAAAGTTATAGATTGACATTTTGTAAGATTTGGTGGTTCAATTGCAGATTACGGCTTATTAGAACAATACAAATGGAAGTTTATTTAAAAATAACACGATACCAAATTTGAAGAATATTGTAGCAGCTACTGTGTGTAATAGAAATACATAGAAAAAACACTTAAATAGACAAACGTTGATTAACAGGAAATTAATAAACTTATAGATTAATAAGTGGTTCGAAATTGAAAATACTCAATCACCGTGAGCGAATGAGTTGAAATACTAGAATGTTACTATTTGTCGGCGATTTGGGTGGGTATCAAGTCACGGGAATAAGAAGAGTACACATTGACAATCAAGAGAGACGCGAGAGCGCTCAATCCCTTAATAGACTTAACAAATGGCCTATGCTGGAAATCTCATTTCTTTGATCAATCATAACTCAAAAACCAATAAACCAAATTAGTTAAAACTTTGCACAAACTTTTTATTTGATAGGTACTATAAGTGTCTAGAATTTCAGCATCATTAGTTAAGGCAACCCAGAGATCCAGAAAGTTCAATCATGAAATCATGTTATCTGTGTGTACGTACGTACTATGTGCCCCCTGTATCTCATCAACGAGTTGATGGATTCAGCTGATGTTTGGCAGAGATAGAGGTTCTAGGGTCTAGTTGATGGCATTTTAATTTCAGTTTACCATATACTCAAGTTTTCCAGAAAATTTTAAAAACACCTTAAAAATGACCAGTATTGATACACTTTATTCTATATCTTATCGACCATTTGATGGATTCAGCTGATATTTGGCAAAGATAGAGGTTCTAGTGTCTAGTTGATTGCATTTTAATTTCAGTTTACCATATACCTTGATTAGTCAAACTACCAACTATATCAGTTATGGGAAGGCATTGTATTGAGGCATAGCCTTTACAAAAGTAATGACATTCCATGAAAAATGCCAGTATACCGAAATCATATGCCCTTAATAGGGTTAAGATGAAAATTCATATAAACTAAATCTACAGAAGCAAGGAAATTCCCAAATTTGTACACTTTTATTGTCATTAAAGGTATGACTATATATCAACCAAATCATTTCATTATCACATCACTACGGTATAAATTTCTATGCATGAGTGGATGAAGTGTGTGAGGTTCGCTGAGGAAAAATTCCTACCAGTAAAATACATAGCCCTGTTGTGCTCGCAAACCTTTAATGACAATAAAAGTGTAATAAATACAAGAATAAATATTCTTGTATTTATTGCCAATGTTTGCTCTTTTTGAACAGAAAAGGTGTTGTTTGCGACTGAACTACACAAAAGGTCCGCTTTCTGCAACACAGCCTCAAGTGAAAAATGAAGAGGTCTGGCTTACATATAGCTGTGGCCAAATCATGTTTTTTTCTTCTTGCAACTGTGTAGCCAACTACTGTCGTTATATAGCGGCGGAGAATAGCACGTCTCTAGCATTCGCAAGTCGGAATAGATTGCGTTTCTTGTTTTTTGTCTTTTGGTGTTACTTCGAAATTTCCGATGTAAAGAGTCTGGACCAATCGAAATCAAATGAATTAGAAACGGTTAATTAATCAAGAAAGACATTTAATTTGTCTTAATGTTACTTAGAGTCAACTAAAAGATCGATAATTGTAACAGAATGTCTCTGTGCTGATACGTCATCCAACTTCTCCTGTCTGTTACAATTTCACTTGTGCCGTCATCAATTTTTATGTACTAACGAGTCACCGCATATCAAAGCCCAAAAACCATTCAAGGATAAGGGTTCATGAGGTTAGTGAAACAAGAGCGTGAAAATTAGTAACCATGGTTGAGAGTTGCTACAATTAGATTATTTAAGAGGACGGCTAAACAAAAATTTGTTAACATTAGACTTGAAAACGACCATGCTATAGTCAGCTGGGAAGCAGTCCCGTGGTATTGTGTTACATGAACGGATATCTCTCGGAAATAAACTTTGCTCATGGAAGTTCTTTTTAGTTTACATACACTGAAGAAAAAACGAAAATTATTTACAGTGGTTGTAGCTCGACGTGTTTTTTGTTGTGAGTGTTTTTTATAACCTCGTAATTTGGGTTATAATAAATAATAACTTGTAAATAAATGGATGAACTATCAAGAGAAACGTTTAACAGATTTATTAAAACTGAACACAAAATGAATTAATGAATTAATTTGCCGCTGGACGCGATTGACATATTAAGTGTCTGATGCCGTGGTCTGAGTTTACTTTTCTCTCTGGGCAGCCGACCGGTTTCAAGAGCGACACCTCTTAACTCCCGAAATGGTTCAAGGGAGGTACTCCGTTTTCGTTAGGTGTCCAACTGATATAGATTGAACCTCATTTGAGCACCTACAATGGGAATACCTATAAAGTAGAGGAAGACTACCGACCTCTCTTCTGTGAGAAAGAGGCATTAATAAAGAGAAGAGGTAATCCCTCACTAGATTTCGACGTCGATTTTGTACTCTGTTAAGGCAGAAAAGGGTTTTCGGAGAGGAACCTTCCAAGGTGTGGAAGCAGTACTTCATCATAGGGCGTATTTAACTCTTATACAGGTAAAAGGGTTACGTAAGGAGTGAGATACTTACTAGAGGGGTAGGATGATCCAACTATTTTTCCAGCGACCTTCGCAATAGATTTGATGTAATCTTTCATTTCAGGTCTGGAGTTAAGGTCAGTGCTAAGAGCTTATCAAAGCAGGGGACTTTTTGAATGAGAGGACCATTTATTGCAATTGGGGCAAATGGAGGATTTGAGCGTTGATAGTGAAAAGGGAAAAGCTTGGTTTTAGACGTATTAAATATAATCAGCTACATTTACTCTTAATGCACGATGTGCTCAAGGTCGGAAGAGAGAACATTAGAAAGATCTTGATAATAATGCTTTTCGAAGTGTTGCCATAGATGTTTGTATCATCTGTATAAATATCAACGACTGATCTTAGAATGGGATTTAGGAGATCATTGATGAAGATCAGGAAGAGAGTTAGGTCGAAAGTCGATCGTTGAAACGCGCCGGCGTTGATATTATGTGCTTCAGACTTCTGCCCATTAATGACTACTTTTATAAACCTATCAGAGAGAAAACATTTGATGGTTGAGAAGACATTTCCAAATATTCCATAACTAGCAACCTTGTGAAATAGGCCTTTGTGTCAATCTTTATTATAGACCTTTGATTCTATTTATCTTCCTCCCACAAGGTAAGATGTGACACAAGGTCGGGAAAGTGGGAAAAAACCAGCGCTCGAGAATTTGAACACTCTGGCTGTTTAAAAATTGCCTGGGCAGCCCCGTCGGCATTCCCCGGTAGGGGCGCCTCAGGCAGTAAGCAATAAACTTACTCCTCTCCAAAGAGGGGAGGCAAAGCCTGGGAGGGTGCACCTCCTAGAACTGCACAGGACCGACAACCAATAGACCGGCGTAAATCCAGACCCGAAGGCCCCGACAATACCGGTTTATATTTCAAGAACTATTGTTCTAGAAAGGAAGCCCCGTTAATGGATTCACTGACCCTGTGTGATATTACAGTCAGCACACTAGATGTTTATCTTGCAGGAGGAAATCCATATTGATTGTCACTGAGTAGATTTTATTGCTGAAATGGTTGACAACTTCTTGATTTATCACAGATTTAAGCAACTTAATCATGACGCACAGGAGACCGATCGGTCGGCACTGAGATGCATTAGTTTTTACACGTGAGGGGAAACATTTCTCCTTTAGACAAATATTGAACAGCTTTGTAAGCATATGATCTAGTTCCGGTTGTATATGAATGTTATTATTTTTATAAATCAAACTAATCGGGCATAGGGCTATTCAGTGGATGTGAGAATGGTCCTATTTACTTGTTCCTCACTATAGTAAGATGTAAAACAAAGCCGGAAGGTGAACAAAAAAAAGCGACCCGGAAGAAGGGAACTCTGGCCCGGTCTAAAAATAGCCATGAACGGACCCGTCGGCACTTCCCCATAGATGTGCATCAGACGATCTGCAATAACATTAGCAAAACTCTTAACGTAGAAGGTAATGCCTTAATTGTGTTATGACAAGGTAGTGTTTGATGGACCCTGTATGCTTCTAGGTTGCCAGAATGATGCGAAGGCGTACCTCGGTTGGTATAACAACTCGCCAGAACAACTATTTATCAGCAATCCCCTTGCAGAGAGATTAAACATTAAGTCAATTTTAGGGGCAGGGGACCAGTTCACTCGAGACGGCACTCTGGAAGAGTGGAATATAGCTCCGAACGACCCCGTCGGTATTCTCCGATAGGAGTGTCTCAGACGAGTGATAAATACGCCCCCCCTCCCCGAAGGAGGAGTAATGCCTGGGATGGTTTACCTCTTAAGACCGAATCAGATCATTCTTTCTCCCATCGAGCACGGATATGGGATCTTTTTAAGAACTCCCCGCCACTAGTGCTAAAGTTAGTCGCCCGCTAAAAATAACCCCGCTGCTAAGGGAGACAACTTTTCGGCTTGCAAAATACTTTACGCGTTAACCCTTTTCACGCGTGTTTGAGTGCACCTTTCATTGTCTTCGGGCGGGGAACTGACCTATTCGCGCAAATTCTAACTTATTTAACACAATTTTATCCCCTTCAATAAAAAAAAAACATGCCTTTTTTTTTTAATTCCCTTTGTTTTTTTTTGTTTTTTTAAATTTAATTACAAAAAAAATATAACATCCCTTTTTTAAAACTTTAATTACAAAAAAAAATATAAGATCCCTTAATAATAAAACATTCTTATTTTGTTAATTTATGAAAAATGTAATTACAAAAAAATAAAATCCATTCATACTAAAATCGTATATAATAAGTTATACATTCTTATTTTGTTCATTTTTTTAAGCAAACGTGGCTGAAAAGTTGTCTCCCTTGGATAACGGGGCTTTATTTTTTGGCGGGGAGCTTCTTAGAAAGATCCCGGATATGATTGTTCAGGACGGACCCTAGGTTGCCAAAATGATGCAAAACGGCTGTTGACTGGATTTTATGATTCAAAACTATGCTGAATAAAACAGACTGCTGTTGGAGCAAGTAATGTTTAATGTAAATATACGTTTTCTCCTTCATGTCTTAGTAGATGATGAATCCCGGAACAGATGTATTCAGTCGTGTAAACCGGCCGCTCGCTTTGTGTGCGGTCGCCATATCTGTACTTTGGGTGGAGGCGAGAGAAGTTTGGCGCAGAGGGTTGGACTGAAAAAGAAAGGAGTGTCCAGATATGGCCATAGTATCGTCGTCAACAATCGTTTCAGATTATCTTAATCTTGGAAATCTTTAAGTTCAGAGCAGAGCACCGTTTGAGTGCGTGTATGTTCTCGGTGACCCCTTCGGGGCAGTTCCCAGGGCGGTCGTAAAAACCGAGAGAGGGGGCTCCGCCTTTCAGGTAACCGGGCCTCGTGAGAGCATGGTTTTTGGAATGTTACACCAATCAATTGGCCCCTACCCTACTCCCACTACCCAGAGAAAAAAAGAAGAATTTTTAAAAACATGTAAACATTGAAATAGTTTAAACATAGAATCGTTCGTTTAGCAAGAAGATTTAATTATTTTTAGTTCCGTCAAAGCATATCTATAAGACACTTTAGCTGTCGGTCGCCCCTCCGTTGGTCAGTAGCTAGGTTGTTTTTTTTTAAAAAGATTTTAAAAACTATTATTAACTCCAAACAAGCTTCTCGGCCTTTTGGCTAAGATCAAAGTGTAGTATCTGTTCTCAGTTGCGACATTTTCGTCGAAGTTAAAAGGTTGCAACCAAGCTACCGGACCACTAGTGTCAGGTTCAAAGCTTCTTTCACTTACTGACCAGCCCCCTCTTGGGGCTTTTTGTCACTTCTGCCCCCTCTTGGGGCTTTCTTTCTTGTCGCCCCTCTTGGGCCATTAATTTTTTACATTTTTTCTTTCTTTTTTAGCTCTGACTGTTGCGTACGACTTAAATAGCTGGCAGGTTTTGGGGAGACTCAGGTGTCTTTTTTAAGGCGACGGTCTCCCTGACTCCGAATCGGCGGGTCGTTGCGCGACAGTCAGACCTGATTTTTTGATGGAGACCAGCCCGGTCTCAGCAGCTAGTGCTGTCTCCTCGATGGACAGCGAGAGAGGTGTGGCCGCGAAGGGCACCTCTGTGATGGAGGGGAGTGTCGCACCGAGCGGCACTCCAGTCGGATTAGGGGTTTGCACACCCGAGTGCGCCCCAGGAGGTGTGGCCTCGCAGGGCACCTCATTGCCTGTGTCGGGGAGTGTCGCACCGAGCGACACTCCAGTTGGATCGGGGGGTTGCACACCCGAGTGCGCCCAAACTTTGACTTTCGGGGACTTCGAGCCGTCATTTATCCCCGCACTAACTCTGTCCCGTGAGCAGTTTAGTGCTAAAGTTCCACTGAGGAAGTGCCACTCTCTTGACTTAGAGGTGGCGCAGAAATGCTATAGGCCAGAGATATTTGTTGGGTGCTCCTCGGGGGGTTCTTCATCTAATGAATCGGAAGGGGAGGGCCAAATGCAAATACCGAAGACAAAAAAGGGGCCCGTGAAAACAAGAGATGCACGGATCGTCCCAACAAAGAGAGCCCCTGGAAAGGCAGCAGGATGGGGACCCCAGGCGCAGAAAACCCCAGACGAATACAGAGAGCTCTTCAGGGAGAAATACCAGGAATATACCCAAGGAAGTACAATCAATCTTGTTCCTGGTACCCTGGAGAACATTAAAAAACGAATTGTGTCTCTCGTGACCACAGATGCCAGACTTAAAGGGCTGACTGGAGTGTCTAAGGAGACAATGTACAAAATGTTGGGGGACTTAAACATCCCAGCAACATATGTGACAAAAAGATCCTATGCAATGTGGGACATTTTGCTACCTTCTCAACAAGAAGCAGAAAGGATCGCCAAATGGGATTTAACGTGGAAGGAAATCAGGATCAAGCCTGAATACCTGGAGAAGCGGCGGACGACCGTTACGATTCTCGGCGTCCCATGCTGCGTCAGCGGTGATCATTTAGGCGCTGTAATGTCGCAGTATGGTGACGTCGAGGCGGTTTTTCCGATCCGTGGCCCTCGTAATATTCTTACGGGAGAGTTCAGATTGAGGATGAGGGTGAACCGCGCAGGTTTTCAAAAAATACCCTCCCAACTGAAATGCGAAACTTGGACCATGTCCATAATTGTTGAAGGACGAAGGCCACATTGTTGGCATTGCCAGACGCCGGGGCATATGTCAAAGGACTGTCCTAAAAGAAACATAGTAAAGACCCCGGCGGCTGTGCCAGCAAAAATATCAGCACCAGTGGCGAAAACAAAAAGCCCAACTACAGCTGCAGAGGCACAAGACCCCAAAACACCAGAAGGGGTGCAAGGTCCCAAAACAGCAGAAGGGGTGCAAGGCCCCAAAACAGCAGAAAAAGACAAAGAAGGCTTCACTACTGTGGTTCCCAGAAAAGGGAAAAAATCAATCCCCAACTTGCCAACATCAGCAGTGAAGAGGAAGCTCTCAGACAATTCATCGGAGTCTGAGGATGGGGCTGAAGCAGATGAGGAGAAGATGGCAGTGGAGGGTGCGGATGAGCAGAGACAAGCCAAGGATTCCAAGGCTGCTAAGAAAATAAGGGAAACCAAAGTAGATGAGGAAGAGTTTGGGAACCCCTTAGATAATGACACTGCTAAACCTGCAACTCCTCAAACTCCAACACCCTCGGACTCGGTTGAGCAGAGTGCCCCTCCCCTTTCCAATACCCCCATGGAAGCCGTGACAGGGGAGGTTGCAGAAGAGCCTGAAGAAACTGTAGAGAAGGAGCCGGAAAAAACTGCAAAACCAACGCCTGCTTCTCCACCAATAGTAAGGCAGAATAGATCCAAGAAGTTCCCCTTTCTGCCAGGGGAGAAGATATGCCAAGCAGATACCTCTCTGGCACAATCGGATCTGAATGTGAGGCAGAGAAAATACCTCAGACAGATGGAAGCCTTCACCCATGTAGGCGGAAAGCAAGTACAGAACCCCCTGAACTTCCGGGATGCCCCTATGATAACAACCTTCCTTCGTCATAATAAGGGGAGTAGGGCAAGCGCCCTTTGGAGAATGGTCGAGGAGGGTAAAAAAGCATTCCCGGAGTTCAAACTAGTAGACGAGGAGCACCCGTCCCTAAAAAAATTAGCACCAAAATGCCCAGGGAGGGTCCCTGTTTATGTTCATCCCTCTTTTTTTCGGGCTCTTAAGTTAACTTTCCCCTTGGACGTGGGAGGTCTGGCAAGAGACGGACGGATTTCGTCCGACCTGCTGACTGGCAGTCTCGGTCAGGCCTTCGGCGTCCTCACTCCCGAGGACTTTAGGCCCATTTGCGACATATAATAAGGGATAATGGCTTTAAACCTGGCCACATTGAATGTGAGGGGCATGAGATCTCGAAGCAAGGCTGTTCGCGTGCTGAGGGATCTCGTGGCCCTTAAGGTAGATATAGCTGCGATCGAGGAGACCCACTTCGTTTTGTATGGGGATTGTGATGTGCTGACTGACGACTATGACGTCATCTCAGCATATGGCAATGTCCGTAGTTGTGGTGTCTCTTTGCTAGTGAGACGCACTCTGTCTGCGACAGTGAGCGTTGTTCATACGGATGCGGTGGGTCGGCTGGTCGTAGTCGATGTTGCCGTTGAAAACAGTAAGTTTCGGATCGTTGCGGTTTATGCGCCCAACATTGCTGGTGAGAGGGTCTCCTTTTATCGACGGTTGGAGACGTTTCTCGGGGGTCCGGAGCGAGTAGTTTTAATGGGGGATTGGAACGCCGTCCTTGACCCCAAGATAGATAAGGTCGGTGGGAATAGAGGGTCGGGGTGGTGTGAAAGCAGTCTGTCTGACCTGATGGCCACATGCGATCTTGTCGACAGATTTCGCGTTGATCACCCAGGGCGGGAGATGTGGACGTGGCATACTAGCGCGGCCTTCTGTCCGAGTACTTACTTGGACAGAATGTTAGTTAGAAGAGGCGACATAGATTTCTTATCTTGTCCCACGTTCACTTGGTTAGGTCATTCGGACCATAAATTGGTTATGGCCCGTTTGAATTTAAGCGATAGGCCTAGGTTAGCTGGGTACTGGAAGTTGAATACCTCCTTACTGGAGATACCCGACTTCCGGGACAAGCTAACGTTACTACTTCAGCGGGCTTTAGTGGGGGCGGTTATCGGGAGTAGTTGGTGGGTTAAAACTAAGGCTCACGTTAGACGCTTTTGTGTCCGCTATAGCCAGCGCCTCGCTCGAGATAGGGCTAGGACACAGAAGCGTGTAGATGATAAGATGACCCGGGCGGTGGCTGGGGGGGGATCCCCTAGAGATAGCCTTAATTAAGGGGGACCTCAATCGCTTGGCTAGCGAGCGATATGAAGGTCAAGTAGTTCGCGCTAGGTTAAAGAAAGTCTCTAACGAAGCTGTGAACGTTGACGCTGTTGAGCGTAAGGCTGCTTTACGTCGTGGCTCGGATGGGTATATTCGGAAGGTGAAAAACCTGGAAGGGCATACCCTGGTATCGACTCGTGAGATTTGCGAGGGGTTCCGAGAGCATTTGGAGGAACGTTTCACCCAACTACCCAGACTCCGCGTCCAGGAGTTTGACAGCTATTTGGCTGGCTCGCCCCGCCTTAGGGCGGCTCGAGCGGCTAGCTGTGATGGCATGGTTACAGAGGGTGAGATCATTACTGCGTTGAAGCAGGTCGGCTTGAACAAATCTCCAGGACTCGATGGTCTGCCATACGAAGTTTACTTGAGGCTGTCGCCCATGTTTGTTCCTCTTCTGAAGGATGTGTTTAACCACTGGTTTGCTCAGGGCTCGATCCCTGGGCAGGTTACCAAAGGAGTGGTCACATTGTTGAAGAAGGGGAGCCAACCTGGTGGGGGGAATCTAGATGATTACAGGCCCATAACTCTGCTAAACACAGAGTTAAAGATTTTGGCCCGTGTTCTTGCGAATCGTTTGCAGACTGTTATCACTGACTTGATCGAGCCTGAGCAGAACTATGCTGTGAAGGGGAGGTCAATTCAAAACAATCTGCATCTGGTTCGCACGATCCTAGAGGGTATAGAAGACGACACTGAAGCCGCGCTGATCAATTTAGATCAGTCCAAGGCTTTCGATAGGGTCGACCATTGTTTCTTGGAATCTGTTCTAGAGGCTGCCGGTTTTAATCCGGACTTCCGCAAGTGGGTCTCTATTCTGTATCGTCTGCCGACGGTAGCGGTGCAGGTAAACGGTAGGCTTTCGGAGTCGTTCGTGGTTTCTCGTTCGGTGCGTCAGGGTTGTCCGCTGTCGCCCCTGCTTTACGTCCTGGCGTTGGAGCCCTTCCTTCGCAAATTAAGGGACGGGGCGGCTACACCAGTCCTACGCGGAATCGCTATCCCTCCTCACTATGCGCGAGTCAGGGTTTCCGCGTATGCCGATGATGTCACCGTTTTTGTGTCCAGCCGTGAAGACATAGAAGCGGTGATTAAGGCGCTCGCTCGTTACGAAGATGTTACAGGGGCCATTGTCAACCGCAGCAAGTCCAACGGCCTGCGGTTGGCTGCCTGGAGCGGAGAGACCGCACTTCCAGGTGACTTCAACTGGACCGATGGCCCGGTTCGGATCCTTGGCGTTTGGTTCGGACCGGGTCTCCAGCTGGAGAAGAATTGGTCGGAAGTACAGGCAAAGGTCGAATCGTCTGTAAGGGCTTGGATTCGAAGGAAACTTTCCTTGAAGGGTAGAGCTGAGGCGTGCGCCACTTACGTCTTTCCTCTCATACTTTACCGACTGTCTGTACTCCCTCTGCCTGCGGACCGCCTTCTTGCTTTCACGCGCTTGCTCTTTTCACTTCTGTGGAAAGGGCGGAAAGCATACGTCCGCAGACAGGTCTGTACGCAACGTCCGTGCGATGGAGGCTTGGGGATGCCTGACTTGGCAAGTCATCGACATGCCGAGAGACTGGCTTTTCTGAGTCGTACTTTGACGGAGGACGCTCCGTGGGTCCCTGCGGTTGAGAGCGCCTTTCCCAACCTCATACCCGACCACTCGGTCGAAGGTCGACGTAGATCGAGAGGGGAGTCCATGTTCGTCGCCGAATGCCGAGCCGCGCTTAAAGCGTTGCCGGGGTCCAGTGACCTTGCCCGGTCTAGGAAGAGACTATATCGGGATTTAGTGGAGGGGTCCGCTTCGGATCCGCTTGGGAGGCGGCTTGGATTGTCGAGTGAGGAGGCTCGCTCCCAGTGGAGTTGGGCGCCAGGCCAGAGTTATCTCAACAATTCTGAGTATTCTCTGACCTGGCGACTGGTTCGAAATGCACTGCCCCTCTATGGCAGATTACGCAGGGATGGCATAAGGGACGTTCCCTTATGCCCGCGCTGTGAGGACAATGAGGAAGAAACGGCCGAGCACGCCTTCTTCACTTGCAGCAAAGTTCGTCGTCTCTGGGAGTATGTCAGAGAGGTAACGGCTCGCATCGACGCCGAGCAGCCGATGGTACTTGATGTAGCATACGTTATCAACAACGTTGCACCGCCATGGTCTAGGGAGAAAAGAATGGTTTTTCTGGCAATCCTAGCCACAGCGAGATTAGTGACGTGGGTTACACGTCTAGATGAGGTTCATGGGGTTGGGTCTGTTTCGGATCGTGATCTGGTTGTTTACTTTAAGCATCAGCTTAAAGTGAAAATCAGATGCGATTGGAAACGACTACATCGCATGGATTTCAATAGAAGATGGGTGCACAACACTAGTTTGTGCATTCGACGAGGGTCCAGGTTTGAATACATTTTCCCGCCTTAGCATGGCGCAGACGGTACTGGGTCCTACGGAACCCAGCCCAGTATAAAACAGAATATTTTTTATTAGCCTAGTCGAATCATAAGCTAGTAGGAGTAAATGATGTCCTGTCCCAACTTTGTTTTTCTGCAGGCACTAGAGAGCTTCCAAAGATGCCCACTCCACATATTTATTTTGTCCCCGGCTGATGAAACCCTTGGAAATATTATCTTGGAAGACGCCATCCATTCCCGTACCCAGATCCCGATTAATTTATTTTCAGAACGCCCCGCTTTATTCCCACTCCCATTTAGGGGTCGACCTGCTTGTTTTCGGCTTTGAGCCGGAAAACAGTGGGCGGTCCGCACTTAGCAAGAGGGTAGGGAAGGGTCCTACTAACCACCCCTTATCATTTTATTTGGTTCTTTATTTTTCTTTCTTTTTAGGTGTTTTTAATGTGTATCCCAATCCCACGTTATTTCATGTTTTTCATGTATCATTTTGGGGATATTTTAAGTAGGGTTAAGCCATAGAGTGACTGTGAATTTTTTAGTGTGAATGTCTAGCTTAGGGTAGAGTAGGTTTTTGTCATTGTGCATTGTTTTTTTTTTTTTGCTTTTTGTCAAATAAAAAATGTCTTTGTTTTGTCTTTGTTTGAAATAAAAAATGTCAAACTGTTGTTTTAAATGTCACAATGACCCCCGACCCCCACCTTCCCCCTTCCACAGTGGGCTTTTATGCCTAAGGTGGTATGCATTCTGGGAATGTAATCTTAACTCTAGGAGTTAATGTTTTCCAGGATGCATCCATCTAAATAAATTCTCGGCCTTTTGGCTAAGATCAAAGTGTAGTATCTGTTCCGATGGATACTGCACCCCATAGACTGGTATTGTCTTGGCCTCCGGGGCTTGATTTACGCCGGTCTATGGGATTGTCCTGTGCAGTTCTAGGAGGTCCACCCTCCCAGGCTTCGCCTCCCCTCTTTGGGGAGGAGTAAGTTTATTGCTTACTGTCTGAGGCGCCCCTACCGGGGAATGCCGACGGGGCTGCCCAGGCAATTTTTAAATGGCCAGAGTGCTCACTTCTCGAGCGCTGGCTTTTAACCCCACTTTCTCGACCCAATCTGTGGTCACATCTTACTTGTGGGAGTAAGATAAAACTGGCCTTGTGCCTAACTCCTGGCGAAGGAGTAAATAAATAACTCCAAACAAGCTTCTCGGCCTTTTGGCTAAGATCAAAGTGTAGTATCTGTTCCGATGGATACTGCACCCCATAGACTGGTATTGTCTTGGCCTTCGGGACTTGATTTACGCCGGTCTATGGGTCTGTCCTGTACAGTTCTAGGAGGTCCACCCTCCCAGGCTTCGCCTCCCCTCTTTGGAGAGGAGTAAGTTTATTGCTTACTGCCTGAGGCGCCCCTACCGGGGAATGCCGACGGGGCTGCCCAGGAAATTTTTAAAAAGCCAGAGTGATCACCTCTAGAGCGCTGGCTTATCTAATCCCACTTTCCCGACCTTGTGTCACATCTTACCTTGTGGGAGGTAGATAAATAACAACTCCAAACAAGCTTCTCGGCCTTTTGGCTAAGATCAAAGTGTAGTATCTGTTCCGATGGATACTGCACGCCTGTCCTGTGCAGTTCTAGGAGGTCCACCCTCCCAGGCTTCGCTTCCCCTCTTTGGGGAGGAGTAAGTTTATTGCTTACTGTCTGAGGCGCCCCTACCGGGGAATGCCGACGGGGCTGCCCAGGCAATTTTTAAATGGCCAGAGTGTTCACCTCTCGGGCGCTGGCTTTTAACCCCACTTACTCGACCCAAGCTGTGGTCATATCTTACTTGTGGGAGTAAGATAAAACTGGCCTTGTGCCTAACTCCTAGCGAAGGAGTAAATAAATAACTCCAAACAAGGCACGTTGCCACTGAAACGTAAGGGCTACTGTGATAAGAGGCAAATTTATAGGGCGCAACCTGAGTGGGGAGTTGAGCCGCAAGGTGAGTGTTTACATTACATTCAAATTTCTTCATGTTGGTACGTTAAGGGAATCATCAGCAAGCAGGGAATGAATTCCAAAGGAAAGCGCTCCAATCACAGAAGCTATTAAAGTAGTGTATGTTCCGGCATCTAGGAGCCTCTACAGTAAAGAGGTCGGCTTGTCCTACTGGTGGGGTGGGCTTGGGGTATTTCCGTTGAGGAGATGAAGATGCAGCAAGTTTATCTGAGCACATTTCGTGGAAATGTTTGTAAAACAAGAACAGGTATGCAACACTGCGGCGATGCGACAGGGCCTGGAAGTTGGCAGACAACGTGTGACCTATTAGGTTAGAAATTCGGTTTTGCACCTCTTCAAAGGGGTATGTTAGTCGTTGGTGCACTAGCACACAAAAGGTGGTTTGAAACGAAATTTTGATCATTAAATGAACCGATTAATAGACGCATCGGACTTCTGTAGAAAAGACCCGCCACGAATTGAAACATGTTACTGGCCCCCTCCTCTAACAAAAAATAGCTACACAAATCAGACGTAGTGCGCGCACATGACCCTGACATCATTTTTTAGTCTGTGTCTATATATATATATATATATATATATATATATGTCGGGTTAGGGTAAGAGTACGGTTAGGGTTAGGGTTATAGCGAGGGTTAGGGTTAGTGTTAGGGTTAGGGTTATAGCGAGAGTTAGGGTTAGGGTTAGGGTTAGGGTTATAGCGAGAGTTAGGGTTAGGGTTAGGATAAGGGTTATAGCGAAGGTTAGGGTTAGGGTTATAGAGAAGGTTACGGTTATAGTGAGGGTTAGGGTTTTAGCGAGGGTTAGGGTCAGGGTTATAGCGAGGGTTAGGGTTAGATTTATAGCGGGGGTTAGGGTTATAGCGAGGGTTAGGGTTAGGGTCATAGCGAGGGTTAGGGTTAGGGTCATAGCGAGGGTTAGGGTTAGGGTTATAGCGAGGGTTAGGCTTAGTATTAGGGTTAGGGTTATAGCGAGGGTTAGGGTTAGGGTTAGGGTTATAGCGAGGGTTAGGGTTAGGGTTAGGGTTATAGCGAGAGTTAGGGTTAGGGTTAGGGTTAGGATAAGGGTTATAGCGAAGATTAGGGTTAGGGTTATAGAGAAGGTTAGGGTTATATTGAGGGTTAGGGTTATAGCGAGGGTTAGGGTTAGGGTCAGGGTTATAGCGAGGGTTAGGGTTAGATTTATAGCGGGGGTTAGGGTTATAGCGAGGGTTAGGGTTAGGGTCATAGCGAGGGTTAGGGTTAGGGTTAGGGTTATAGCGAGGGTTAGGGTTAGAGTTATAGCGAGGGTAGGTTTTAGTTTGCAAGTCTCCGTGCTGCGATCGATCAAACCATCAATTCTCGCTGTACAAATATGCAGTTTAAAAGGTCACTGTGAAACGCATCGCGGAATTGTTAATATCTATACTATCAACATCTATACTTACTTGGTGTAGGTGTGTTCGTATCAGACAAGGATACATCTTTGGCGATTAGTCCGATAAAGGGTTGGCCGTTGTGGTTTCTTCTGACCCTGCCCTGTCAGACCATGGTATGGTTCTGTTCAGTCTCAGAAGGTCCACCCTCCCAGGCTTACCTTCTCTTTGAGACGGAGTTTGTTTATTACTAATAGCTTGAGGCGGGAGCCCCTTCCGAGAAATGCCAACGGGGGCTGCTCCGGCATTTTTGTAGACCAGAGTACGCTAATCCTAGTGCGCTGTCTTTTCAAAACCACACCTGTCCTTGTGTCTAACCTCATGCAGAGAAGGTAAAAAATACTTTGATGTCAAAGTTGTGTCCTGATGAGTATCTCAGTGGTCGCACTACGCTAAAGACAACACAAGTTTAGTTGTAGATATAACTCAATTGCGCTCGGAGTGTGTGTGTGTGTGTGTGTGTGTGTGTGTGTGTGTGTGTGATACGTCGTGTCTGTTGATCATTATCCGATCGTTCTGGCCCCAGTGACAATCTTGTTTGTGCGACGCTGTGTCGTTGACTCTCAGACTTTCTCGACGATCTTTGACTAACACCTTTTCTGCTCAGCCCCCCCCCCACCCGCGCAAATATATTTACTCTTGACCGGAAATCCTAAATGTCCAGACTTCTTCTTAGTCACCCTCATCCAACCACGGGGACTGATAACATGCGTTTTCTTTTTCAGCCAATCGCTATCCGGCAAACCAGAAACTAACAACCAACTGTTCGGGCACCATTCCGTCTGGGGAGTTCAATAGATTTGCAAGCTTCACTTTCGTCGTCTACTTATCTCACTTCCTGTGGTCCCATCTGGGTGTTAGTATTAATGGGGAGGTAATCAATATCATTACATAGTCATAATTGGAATAGCGCAGCAGTTATTACCGTTTCGTCATCATTATCATTTTCTCCTTTATATTCCGACCTCGTGCTATCTATAACACAACGTGGCGGTGCTCGTGTTTGTAAGATGAGGCTCCAACACGTATGTAGCTATCAAAAACGTAAAAATAGAATATAACGAATATTTTTATTTTACAGCATCTACATTAAAGAGAAATTTTGGAGGGGGATCCCAGAGGCCTGATGAAATTTTGGCTCATGTAGAATCGGCACTGTAAGTCTAATTATGCATTTGTCTAAATATTTCTAACAGTAATACGAGAACGAAAACAAAACATTACCGCTAGTTAATATGTAAAAATTATATTTAATAAAATATATGGTACTGATATCGATCCTGAACCAGTTTTCGTGAGGTTTGACTCGGAAGCGTTCGTCTATCCTACGCAAACGCCCGAGTGTTGACGAGCCGAATGGTACCAGACGGCAATTTTGATACGGTGCTGCGTCCTGTCATTGTAAGTTATATTTTCAAGAAATTTTCTAAAAGAAAAAAAAAAAAAAGAAAAACATAGCTAAGTTACTGTTATCAAATACATATCTTTTTTTATTTTGATACGTTGCTGCGTCCTATAATTTTTAGTTATAGTTGCAAGAAATTTTTTAAACAACAAAACAAATAAAACAAGCAAAACAGAGCGAAATTACTGTTATCAAATAAATATTTTAACCCTAACAAAAAACAAAACAAAACAAAAAAAACAAGCCAAACATTATCATAGGACGCAGCACCGTATCAAAATTGTCGTCTGGTACAAATCGACTCGTCAACTCTCGGGCGTTTGCATAGGACAGCCGAACGCTTCCGAGTCGAACCTCACGAAAATTGGTTCAGGATCGATATCAGTACCAAATATATTAGACGGTACAAATGTCGCCTTTTATTTACGTGATTCGCACAGCAGCGCGATATGACATAAGGCCGGAAAGTAGGGAACTCTGGTCAGATAAAAACAATACCGAGAACGGACCCGTCAATATTCAGTCGATTGGCAATAAACAAACCTCCTCTCGAAGAAGGGGGTAATGCGTGGGACGGTGACTTCTTCCGACTAAAGTAAATATTATCTCTTTCTGGCATGTCAACAGGTTGACAGAATTATGACAAAGGAAACATTGGCTGGTATGAATAAAAGGCCGCAGACTCCCGGGAAAAACGTTTCATTCTATTTAATCTCTTTCACAGAAGCAAAGGGTGGCACAAGGCCAGGAAGAGAATAAAACAAGTTTCTTACAGTTCGCACTTTGCTCGCATACAAAGGAAGCTTAGAACTGAGCTATCGACATTCCCCGACAGGAATGCGCATCCGTAATATACTAATCCCTCATCCCAAAGGAAGATGTAATGCCTGGAAGAGTACTACTCTTACGATCTAGCAGAACCATACCTGATTCCGACCTAGAATAGCCTGCGAAACGGTCCAGTACAGTCCCTAGGTGTTACGAAAATGATTCCTAGACGAAGCTTGGTTGGTATTAAAAAAAGATCACGGGCCTTCAAATTAAACGCTGCCTAACCACAGAAGCGTGTGATGGCGCTTTTCTTTCTGTACAACATCACACTTAGTCAAAACTCGTTCTGCCCGTCTGAGAAGGCTTAATAATTAATAAAATTAATTGCCCAACTCCAATTAATACCTAGTTTAATTAAAGACGTATTAGAACGAAAGTAAGTATAGCACACTTTACAAGTACTTACATTAATTACCGGCAGATATATCCGTTCAATTTTACGGAGACTTTTGCCATCAAAGAAGTGAGTATTTAAAATAAAAGTCGACCCAGAAATAATGTAAAGAACGAAAATGGCGGCGGATATGTGAAATATGTTGTTCATATTAAAAAAAAAATGGCCACCAACCTGATTTTTGTTTAAGTTTGTTTTGATTTAGCTAATCAATTAATTGTCAGTGATTTAAAAGGGGAAAACAACTATTATAACCGACACATTGTATACGATTAATCGAACACACGTCGCTACTTTACTTGTAGCTAGTAGAACACTTGTGGGTTAATATCTTTCGTAACTTTATATCTATCTGTAAAAAGTTAGGTGCGTTTATGTTCATGTACCGGATTCACTCCTAAACTAAAATTAACCAATCATTATGAATTTTGAGTTTTAGAACATACCTGTTATGCGTGAGGTGTCCAAATGTTGGCTATATCTAGTTTAAGTTGATCTTATGCAAATGGGGTAAAGAGGAGAAGTTAAGCCTTTGTAAAAATTCAGATACCGCTGAGTGTTGTGAAATTTTAACAATAGGTATAACAAATCAATTAATAAATAGTTTCTGTTTCTTTTTGGAGAATTTAAAAGTGATATAACTTGGTTAGAAGTTATAATAACAAAAATAACCAGAGTGTAAGATCTTTAACAGAGTATTGTTTAATTACAACGTATATCTTGTACAAACCAATAGCACTACCGTTAATCCAATAGGATTTACCTAATACACTCGAATACCGTCGAATGCAGCCCACCATACATACTACTGTTCGTAGTATATATATATATATATATATATATATATATATATATATATATATATATATATATATATGTGATTTTATGAAGGCTTACCAAAGCATTCCTTTCAAGACACCAATGATCACCATTAAAGATATTTTTTCTTACAAATACTATTTATTCAAATTAAATGTTTAATTTGAATAAATAGTATTTGTAAGAAAAAATATCTTTAATGGTGATCATTGGTGTCTTGAAAGGAATGCTTTGGTAAGCCTTCATAAAATCACATATAAATGCTCTGTACTCTGTAATCGAGTATCATCGAGCTTGTTTTTTATTGGAACAACCCCGGTCTTCACTGAATGATCTATTTTATAAGTGAAAAATCTAAATCTATATATATATATATATATATATATATATATATATATATATATATATATATATATACAGGGTGGGCCAAAATAAGGGTCCTATCTTTAAATTTGAATAACTTGAATTTGAATAACTTCCACAAAATAAAAGTTAAACTTTATGTGTGTGTAGACTGACCCTTCCGAGATTTTTTGAAATAAACAAAACAAATTTTAGCCGAAAAACACTTCTTAAAACTTACAAAAACTAAAGTATTGTTTTTTACACTGTTTTGAGTTTTTTAAGCAAAAATAATGTTTTCTAAATGAGGGTACGTTCCTTAGGGCTAATACGGCTCATGCTTGCTTCGGAAGGGGTCCTTTACTTATTCTAAAAAAAAAAAAAAAAATCAATAAATAAAAAAGTTATGAATTTTTAAAAATAGGATTACAGACTAGTTCATCTATCAACCTGGACTGGAGTGAGGTATCCCATCATAACAAAAGAGTTTTTAGGAAGCATAATATGCACACAACCTCCAATTTAATAATTTAAATATATCAGATTTTCATTGAATTGGATCAGTAGTCATTAGGTTTTAGGAGAGTAGAAAGTGACTAACCTTGGGTTTACTTTCGGCAGCCTCGTAACTCTCGTTTCCCTTATTTTGTCCTTTAGTTCTTACATTCTATGACCGATGTTTCTGACAAAGGGGGAAGAATTGCTGTTTTCTTGGTCAGAATCTATCCACCTAACACTTATCCGTGGCTAGATTTTTACGTTGAATTAGTATTTTATTTTTTAGCTCCTTACATCAAGTGGCTTCATACCTTGTCTGGAGCGATTTCCATTAAAAAAAATAAGCGATATCCAGTGAAGTAGAATTTCTTTTTTAAGACCACTTGACTTAAGCCTTAAATTTTAGGCATTTTGTGATATCAAAAGCATGTATTATATTTTGATCAAGATTGGTATAAGGATTCTAGACACAATGTTTAGTAACATTATAACTTAATCCTTATCTTCGTAAGGGGACATAAACTTTATACAGAAAATTAATTTTACCCGTATTTGGACGGATATACTTCTAGTAAATTCATGAATGACAACAACAACTCAGGCAGGATTCGAACTCAGCATGGCCGTTTCCATCGTACACAACATTATCCATTAGACAAAGTGATCGAATAATTATAACAAGTAAAAAAAAAAGATTAAAATATATTAATAAATATATAAATTATGAAGATAAAATAAATAAATATTTAAATTTATATTAAATTGATATGGGCAAGTAACTCTCATCACTTCCGGTCGCACCTTTCTTGATGCCAAATGACAAATGACACACCACTTTTGATGATCGGTGAGAACTGTGAAACTGCAGTAGAGTGTTAAAACTCACTGCATTTTTTAAAATTATATATCATTTTTCAAGTATATCACTACCCCATCCACAAAAGTAGAATGTAATAACTGGGAGGATAGTATAATTATCACATAACAGATACTACGCTACCCACCTTTAAAAAGTACAGAGTAATGCTTGGGATGATTATCTCATGACAACAAAAGACACTACCTAACTTCAAATAATAGAGAAGGTAATGCCTGGGAGCATCTTATAATTACACCAGAACACATACTACACATCCCCCAACCCCCAGAGTAGGAAAAGTAATTCCTCGGGATGATATCATTGCCACAAAACAGATACTTTACTACCCTTCCCTATCTCCTTAAAACGAAAGAGGTAATGCCTGGAACAACGATATCATAATGACATATGTAAGCATTGTGTTAATTGAATTTGTAAGTTTTAGAATCCAAAACAACGCAGATATTTCTTTTAAATCACTATTTATTGATTTAAACTCAACTTAGTTTCGACAATATAACGTCTTTTTTAAGGACTACAAGAATTTTGTGGGGTATTTTTCCCCTTTTCATTCGTTGCGGCATAGTGTCACCAGAAAATCTGTATGGTCTTTCAACCGTGATTTTTTGAAAAAATGTTTTAATCAGGAGGGTCGCGTTGGCGCGCGAAATGAATTTGAGATCGTTCCTCGATGTAAGCATTGTGTCATTTGGATTTAGCTTTGTCTATACTCAGCTTCATAAATCTTTTCCAATAAACGTTGAGAATTATGTGAAAAGTGCACGAATTAAACCTGGCAATTCAAGTTCGATACGTATGTAGCACACTAACTGAACTCTGTTTCTTACTAAACTGCACATAGAAAAGAGTATTCCATTAGTGGTAAACGGCGGTTGTGATTACACAAATGATTTGCAACGTAGATATAGATAATTTGCTAAAAATATGAGGGTATCTGTTATAATTATATTAAGATTTCAGCTGTTTTACTCAATGTCGTATTATTATTATTATTATTATTATTATTATTATTATTATTATCAGTAGTAGTAGTAGTAGTAGTAGTACTAATAGTAGATTTAGTATTAGTAATAATACAAAACAGTTTAAAGTGTATGGATTCTGCTCGACGCTGGAAGCTATTATAACGGCATATGGCACCAACATTTCAAAACGCGCCGTGCGTAAAGTTTTTACACGTGTTCAACATAAAATAGCGAGAATTACACTCTACGGAGACATGCTATAATCACGTCCTGAACTTGCGACCACCATTACGTTACGCACTCTTAAGTGATAAGTAGACGAAGTAAGCTTTTGCTTTAGATATATATATATATATATATATATATATATATATATATTTTATTGTTTATTTATCTATGGACGTATACGTATTTCAATCAAGACTCATCAGCATAGAAGTACGACTATTCACCACCGGTCACACGATTCGCTGTGTTATTACTACCATTTACAGTGCTTCAAATATAAATATTTGTTATTGTTTGTTTATCTATGGACGTATACGTTTCGTCTCTTTTCAATCAGCATAGAAGTACGGCTATTCACCACCGGTCACACGATTCGAAACCCTGGATTACAAGTATTTTTCAACCCCAATCCAACGTCCGATAGGCCAGTTCTGAACAGTTTATAAACAATGATAATTTTAACACTTTTAGAGGCGGCGAAACGTACAGGCATAACACTTCTACACTTCTACAAGCATATAAAGCAAGTGACGTCACGCTGTGTTATTACTACCATTTACAGTGCTCTACTTTTTAACGAGAAGCTTCAAATATAAATATTTGTTATTGTTTATTTATCTATGGACGTATACGTTTCGTCTCTTTTCAATCAAGACTCATCAGCATAGAAGTACGACTATTCACCACCGGTCACACGATTCGAAAGCCTGGATTACAAGTATTTTTCAACCCTAATCCAACGTCGCTAACCGATAGGCCAGTTCTGAACAGCTTATAAACAATGATAATTTTAACACTTTTAGAGGCGGCGAAACGTACAGGCATTCAACTTCTATAAGGGAAGGAATGATGCATATAAAGCAAGTGACGTCACGCTCTGTTATTACTACCATTTACAGTGCTCTACATTTTAACGAGGAGCTTCAAATATATATATATATATATATATATATATATATATATATATATATATATCACACTTTCCTATCACACGACCATATATATATATATATATATATATATATATATATATATAATGGGTGACCATTTAGGAATACCAGGTGCTGTATGTGCTCTCTGCTTATCTCGGCATTGTTTCCAATCGTCATGTACTACTACTTGCCATTGGAATCAAGCAATGCCGACTCAGGAGAGCGGTTGTTGGCATTGCGCAACTCTTGCAATTACAAATTCACGTGCGGACAGCCCCAGGCGGGGCACTCATACGTCGAAATCGACGGGAGAGTCCATCAAATATATATATATATATATATATATATATATATATATATATATATATATATATCACACTTTCCTATCACACGACCATATATATATATATATATATATATATATATATATATATATATATATATATACATTAAATGGCAATAACCAGGATAATATTTTGAAAAAAATATTTAGAAAAACATGGACAACGCCTTTTTTATGTTTTTTTTTAAACAAATCATTTATTTACTTTAAAAACTTGAGCACTTTCGGTGATACCCTTGTAAAAAGTATAAGCATATTTTTTTCGTCTTTTTTTATGTTTAATCTTTTTTGATTGTGACATATTTATCGCAGTCAAGTTGAAATTCGTCTTGATGTTATCGACGATTAATGTTAATATGCCGCTGTGTGTAGCATGCGGTTATGTGAATAAGGTAGAATGAAAAGTCACACTTGGAAGCGTTGATGAAATGGCAATAATAAGGATAATATTTTGAAAAAAAATATTTAGAAAAACCTGGACAATGCATTTCTTTATGTTTTTTTTAAATAAATCATTTATTTACTTTAAAAACTTGAGGACTTTCGGTGTCAAAAGTATAAACATATTTTCTTTTCCTCTTTTTTTTCGTTTATTCTATCTTAGTGAATATATATATATATATATATATATATATATATATATATATATATATATATATATATATATACGGCGAGTTTAAAATAAACTGTCACTTAGCTATACGAAAGGTTCCGAAATCGTTCGTTAAACCCCCTCGAGTGTATACTGTATGTTGCAAACTTTCTTAAGGCACAAATAAAACTTAATTTCTTTCACTTTACGCGATAATGTCCCGTGGCTGTGAGGGTAGAGCACTTGTATGAGGAGCGGTTGTTGATTATGTCCTGGTTCGTGCATTCGAACCGTCTGAAATTATCACTTCCTACACTGATGATAGCAAAAGCTTGAAACACTAGTGTCTGTAGATTAATATATATATATATATATATATATATATGTGTGTGTGTGTGTGTGTGTGTCAAATGTAGACACTCTCTCCTCGGGTGCATTTTTTTCTTGCCCTCTAACCCCGCTCACGCCCTGATCACCTCCCACACCTTCCTATCACACGGCCCTAAAATTTTGGCCTCCCGTCTTTTTCATCTCACGGCTATATTAAAAAGATTCAACTTGCATATCTCGTATCTACTCCCCCCTTCATAATTTAAATAAATTCCAGCCGCGACGAACGTTTACCCCCCATTCTCTCCGCAGTTATAATATCTCTCCCACTTTCTAATGATTTTATACACCAACCGTCGCTTGGCACTGTCACCATCTATTTTTATCTTATACTAGACCACCCGTGACCCGTTGGGTCAGTTTGTTATATTAGCTATGGAATTCATGTATGAGCGTGACACTTGTGGCATAAAGAAAATAGTTTTTTTTACATAACAGAAGCATTTCTATGAAAGTATATTAAAATGAAAAAAGAATATAGATAGATTTCTATGAGTCGTTCTGTTTATTATAATTGTTTTTTTTTTAAATTACAGTTACTGAATTATAAGTGGTTGGTTAGGGCGATTTGAGAAAGGAAGGGGGTACAGCAGGCTTTCTCGCGTACGTAACGAAAACAGAGGGAGTAGGAGTGGTGAAATCTATGAGAGGGAAAGTGGGAGGTGGTTTCGTTCACCGACCGCTAGTATGGCTGATATTAATAATGAGTGTTGTTTTTTTGTTTGTTTGTTTTTGTTTTTTAAAAGGGAGGATTTTTTTTGAAACTGCGACAGACTTTACGAAGTCCTCCCGTTGAATGTTTTTAGCCGTGAAGAAAACAAATAAACTATTTGATGAAATTAAATGAAATTGTTTAAAAATTTCCAGAATGAAAAATTTCATGCGTTCGTTAATCATAATAGAGAATAACGGAATTGGAATAACAGATTGAAGACGATGCTATTTACGCATGCGCAACCGGATGTTGAAAACCGGAAAGCTGAAAGCTGATTGCAAACATACAAGAACAAGACTTTTAGTATTATATAGATTTTGATATTTATGCCAAATATGTTGTACTTGTATGATGTTTTCTTCCTTTCTTTATAATATATATATATATATATATATATATATATATATATATATATATATATATATAGGGTGAGCCAAAAGTAGGTGGACAGTAAAAAAACATTTATTTAGAGATCACTTATACGTACAATTACATGTAATAAAACAATTATATTAATGAAAATTAAATGTTATTTATCAACGCAAGTGCTCAAACTGTTTTCCTTCTTGATTTACACAGCTTTGAAGTCTGCCTCTTACGCTTCGACATTTTCGCACAATGCTGTCCGCCTACTTTTGGCTCACCCTGTATATATATATATATATTTATATATATATACATATATATATATATATATATATATATATATATATATATATATGTACATGTACAGGGTGGGCCAAAATAAGGGTCCTATCTTTAAATTTGAATAACTTGAATTTGAATAACTTCCACAAAATAAAAGTTAAACTCACCAAACTTTATGTGTGTGTAGACTGACCCTTCCGAGATTTTTTTAAATAAACAAAACAAATTTTAGCCGAAAAACACTTCTTAAAACTTACAAAAACTAAAGTATTGTTTTTTACACTGTTTTGAGTTTTTTAAGCAAAAATAATGTTTTCTAAATGAGGGTACGTTCCTTAGGGCTAATACGGCTCATGCTTGCTTCGGAAGGGGTCCTTTACTTATTCTAAAAAAAAATAAAAAAATCAATAAATAAAAAAGTTATGAATTTTTAAAAATAGGACCCTTTTTTTTGCCCACCCTGTATATATATATATATATGTACATGTATATATATATATATATATATATATATATATATATATATATATATATATATATATATATATATATATACATGTATATATATATATACATATATATATATGTACATATATATATGTATATATATATATATATATATATATATGTATATATATATATATATATATATATATATATATATATATATATATATATAAGGTGCAGTGTACTAAAAGCACATTTTGCTAAGTAACCTAGCATGAAATAGGAAATTATCGCAGACAAGAAAATAAACGGTTAAAATGAGGAACATAAAACATTTTTTTTTATATCCTTTTAACTGGCAATCCTATATTTGTCCTATATTTGTCCAAATAACAACTTAATTTTGAAAAATTATATTTTTTCCCATTTTTCCATATCGAAGACAGTTTTTACTTCATTTCTATTTTCATTTATTTATTTTCATCAGTTTTAGTGTAATTGCTATAGTGTATATTAATGTACTTTCAAATGTCGTTGAACTCGCGCCTCCAAAAAAAAAAAAAATGGCGACACGTGCAAAGATTAAACTCATTCTTAAGCTTCCATGCGGAAAATATTACTTGCCATTTAAAAAAAGTAATTATCAATTGATATGAGTTTTATCATCACTGAATTTAATTTCAGGTTAATCTTTTTTTTTGCATGGTCTATATAATAATTACACTCACAGACAGAGAACACTTATCGCAGAATAATAGTAATTTAGATGCTTGTACGATGTCATGTAACGATGTAAGATAGTGTGTCAGCACAATTTCGTTCTACATTACGCTCAAAAGTTCTGATTACAATGCTTTTATTATTAACTATTATTCTACGCGAATTGCTCGTCCGTCGTTACCAGATTTTCTGTGGGTTCTGTCGGGAGAACATTCGAGGAATTATCAGTGCGACTACATTAAAAATGAATAATAATTAAATTAT